>OY986946.1:1864169-1989169 GCA_963920595.1 Eimeria praecox | reverse complement strand
GGCCTCCAAGGGCCCCTAAGCCAGCAAAAAAGGAAGAGAGCAAGCAGCCAGCTGTTTCTTCGATAGATATGGTCTGCTGCTGTTGCTGCCTCTGGGTGCTGCTGCTGCTGCTGTTGCTGCTGCTGCTGTTGCTGCTGCTGCTGCTGCTTATCATCATAATAGTGACTCTCTGCAGCAGTCTGTGCTACTGCTGCTGCTGTAGTATTGTTGCTGCTTCTGCCGCTGCTGCTTCTGGTGTATGCTGCTGCGTTTGTCCTGATGTTGCTGCTCCACTGCTGACTGCCGCTGCTCTGCTGCTGCTGTGCTGCTGCTGCTGCTGCTGCTGTGCTGCAGCAGCAGCAGCAAAAGCTTATAGAGAAGCTTGGGGGTGTTTCCTCCGCGCTGTCTCCTTAGCTGAAGCTGATGATGCACAGGCAGCCTTGCAGGCAGCCCGAGAGGCAGCAGCAGCAGCATCTGCTGCTGCTGCTGCTGCTGCTGCAGCAACCGCAGCAGCAGCAGATTCGGACTCACCAGGGGAAGCCAATGCTCTTGCTCTCGAGTTGGCAGCTGGCGTTCATCTAGCCGGCAGACTTGAAGTAGGCCTTCATATGCAGATATATATATATATATATATATATATATATCTATATATATATATATATATATATATATATATATATATATATATATATATATATATATATATATATATATAAACAAACAAACAAATATATATATATATATATATATATATATATATATATATATATATATATATATATATATATATATATATATATATATACATATATATATATATATATTTGTTTGTTTGTTTATTTATTTGTTTATTTATTTATTTATTTATATGCACATATATTATCTAGAGAGACAGATAGACATAGCTGTACACAGACATATATATATATATATATATATATATATATATATGCGAGCCCGTGTGTATAGTTGTTTGTCTCTCTAATGCATGCAAGTAGATTCAAATGCATGCAAGTAAATGCATGCAAAGTTATGTGTATAGGAAGAAGATATTAATATGTGTGTATGTGGAGAATGCTGCAGAGTGTGGGGCTGTACGAAGAAGCCCACGGGGTGTATAGCCACCTACTAGCAGACAGCAGGCTGCCCGACACAAGGAAGATGTAAGGAGGGTGGGGGGCAGCTGCTGTCTCCTGTGGAGCTGCATGCATGCATCTCGAACTGCTGCTGCTGCTGCAGTTGCTGCTGCTGCTGCTACAGTTGCTGCTGCTGCAGTTGCTGCTGCTGCTGCTACAGTTGCTGCTGCTGCAGTTGCTGCTCCTGCAGTTGCTGCTCCTGCAGTTGCTGCTGCTGCAGTTGCTGCTCCTGCAGTTGCTGCTGCTGCAGTTGCTGCTGCTGCAGTTGCTGCTCCTGCAGTTGCTGCTGCTGCAGTTGCTGCTGCTGCAGTTGCTGCTGCTGCTGCTGCTACTGCTGCTGCTGCTGCTGCTGCTGTTTCTGCAGGTTGCTGGGCAACATTGGATGTGTCCTGCTGAAGCAGCAGAGGCCTCAAGATGCTGTGAAGGCGTTCAAGGCTGCTCTAGACAACATCCCCCTAACTACTAAGGACCAGGTATACAGCAGCAGCCCCATGTTGACTCTCCCTCGATTTGAATGCATGCATTGGGGGCTGTTAGCTGCATGCGCAGGATCCTGTTAGTTGCATGCCTCTGTTGCTGCTGTTGCCGTGCACTTGGGGCTGCCCCTTGCATGCGTTTGGGGCTTCCCCTTCCATAAGCGCGTAAGGATGCACTTGCTGCTCTGCATGCAGCTTTCAGTGTATGTCTGTCTCCGTGTGGGGGGGGGGCTGGAGATCTATATATATATATATATATATATATATATATATATATATATATATATATATATATATATATATATATATATATATATATATATATACATATATATATATATACTGCAGGGTTACAAGCTGGTGCGAGCTAAGCTCCTTCGCAGTGTTGCTGGCTGCCACTTCTCTCTTGGCCGATACTTGGAGGCAGCTGAGGAATACGAGCAAGCCATTGAGGTCCTAAACCCTAAACCCTAAACCCTAAACCCTAAACCCTAACTGTGGGCTCCTCCCTCTGCATGCAATATCGCTGTAGTGTCGATGCTTGTGGGACAGCGCACCCTCCTTCGTTATGAGGTAGCTGTCTGTACACCGTAGAGTGAGGTATACAGAATATGTTTTGAGGGTATGAAAAACTCTTAGGGTTTGGAGCTAGGGTTTGAAGGTAGGGTTTAGAGCTAGGGTTTGGAGCTAGGGTTTGAAGGTAGGGTTTGGAGCTAGGGTTTGGAGGTAGGGTTTGGAGCTAGGGTTTGAAGGTAGGGTTTGGAGCTAGGGTTTGGAGGTAGGGTTTGGAGCTAGGGTTTGGACGCGTTGTGTTCAGCTAACCCCTGAAGATCTAGAGTCTATCACCTCTGCCTTGAATCTCATTCTCTGCTACGCCGGCATTGGAGACACAGCGCGCATGCATGAGGCATTCCTTATGATGTTGTCTCTTAGAAAAAGCCAGATGCAGACCCTCGGTGGGTCCTGGGTTGTTTCTAGGGTTTAGGGTTTAGGGTTTAGGGTTTAGGGTTTAGGGTTTAGGGTTTTCTACGATATGAGGTATGGCTTGAGGAATGTTGTGGCCACTTAGATTTGGGGTTTTTTCTAGGGGTCTCGTGTGCCTATATATATATATATATATATATATATATATATATATATATATATATATATATATATATATATATATATATATATATATATATATATATATACGTATGTAGATAGATAGATAGAGATAGAGATATATATTTTATTCAGTTGCCTTTCTGTTTCTGCATTATATATATGTATATACGTATGTTGACGGCATGATACGATGTTAACAGAAGAAGACGAGTGGAAGGTGGAAGATATATCTGGAGATCTTGACTGCACCTCTCCCCCCGTTGCTGCTGCTGCTGCTGCTGCTGCTTCTGGTGCTGCTCTTCCTGGAGCAGCAGCGGCAGCAACCGAAGCAGCAGCAGCAGCAGCAACAGCAGCAGCAGCAGCAGCAGCAGAAAACAGCGAACCAGACGAGAGGCTTCGAGCTGACGAGGCAATCTTGAAGGCCGCCCGCTGGCTTGTGGCTTCAGGGGAGCTGCAGCCCCAAGCGGCGTATGAAGGCGTGATATCTACCCTGCAGCAGCACGGTGTGTATTGCATGCATGCATGCATGCATACAACACATGCATGCATGCATGCATACAACACATGCATGCATGCATGCATGCATGCATGCATGCATGCATGCATGCAACAGATCGATGTAGCAATAAAAGCCCCAAGTCATAGAATCGTTTAGAACACAACTCTTTCCCTTACTACTGTAGTAAGCTCACAGAAAGGAAGATAACTCAACTGAGCTGCAGATACACCGCAGCGTGGAAGACAAACATGAAGACAAACAAATCAAACAGAAGACAGACGCATGCATGCACTAGCAATCTAACTACCCTCCGTTTAAACCCAAACGAAAAATACAGCTAAATCCCACAGATCCTCCACTAGTTGCGTATACACCCCGCATCCGCCGGGTGTATGCTGACCTCTGGCAGATGCATGCATGCGTGAAGCTGCTGCTGCTGCTACTGCTGCTGCTGCTACTGCTGCTGCTGCTACTGCTGCTGCTGCTACTGCTGCTGCTGCTACTGCTGCTGCTGCTACTGCTGCTGCTGCTACTGCTGCTGCTGCTACTGCTGCTGCTGCTACTGCTGCTACTGCTACTGCTGCTGCTACTGCTGCTGCTGCTGCTGCTACTGCTGCTGCTGCTGCTGCTACTACTGCTGCTGCTGCTACTGCTGCTGCTGCTGCTGCTGCTGCTGCAGGCTTTAAAGAGTTGGCAGGGGAGCTGCAGCTGGACTTGGCTATGCAACGTCTTCGAGAAGGGAATGTAGAGCCAGCAATGGCAGCTTACAAATCTTTCAAACCCCACAACCCTCGTCTCGTTCTTCGTGCTTCTATCAATTTATGTTTTATCTTCCTCTTAGAGGGAAATCTACAACAAGCCAACACATATGCAGACATCGCGCTCAATGCCGATAAGTGCGAGCCTCATACTCCTGCTCGTAGCTGCTGCTCGTAGCTGCTGCTCGTAGCTGCTGCTATCTCATCCTTTGCTGCTGCTTGCCCGACGCATGCAGCAAGTCATCTTGCTGCTGCTGCTGCTGCTGCTGCTGCTGCGTCTCCTTGTGTTGCTGGTCTTCGTGCTGCTTCTCTTGGTGCTGTCTCTCTTCTTGCTGCTTCTCTTCTTGCTGCTTCTCTTTGTGCTGCTTGTCTTCTTGTTGCTTCTCTCGTTGTTTATACTGTTGCTGTTTTCGTGGGTCTTTCAAACCCCACATCTTCTGTCTTTGCTGTTATTCCTGCAATTATTGTTCTGATCGATATTGTTGTAGTAATAATTGGTGATGCTCTTAGTATTTTGATGCGTCCATAGTATAAATTTTATTAAGAGGAAGTGATGATAGAGTTGTTGTTGTCTGTGGTAGAATATGTTTGTTTTTTTCTTGTTTTTCTTTGTTTCTACTTGAATTGCTTACAATTGTATTATCTATTTGCTCTACTTGATTATTTATACTTAGTTTTATAGCCGTTTCAATCAAAGCCCCCCTCTTTTTATTCCCTCTATGCTCTCCCGAGCTTCTCTTCTCAGTGTTGCTGCGCTGCATGCATGCGACTGGCACGCCTGAGCCTCAGCGTTTGCCTGTGTTTATGCATGCATACAGTGCAGTGCATGCATGCAAGCATCCATGCATGCAGACGCGCACAAATACAGCGACATACACTTCTATCAAGCCACATAAAAAGACAGTCGACATTCTCTCTCTCTCTCTCTCTCTCTCTCTCTCTCTCTCTCTCTCTATATATATATATATATATATATATATATATATATATATATATATATATATATATATATATATATATATATATATAATATTTTGGTGCTTGTATGCACTGTCCGGATGCACAAGGTGTCTTTATAATATTTTTTACTCCTCTCCTTCCATTTGCATGCATCCAAGTAGTTTGTGAGCAGCTTCATTGCTTCGCGTGCAGATCTACCTACAACGTTAGTCTTCAGGGCTTTGGCTGTGCAGGAGAAGTGCTAAGGCGCTGGTTAACAAGGGCTGCGCTCTGGCACTCGAGGGGCAGCTGGAGGAGGCTGCAGACCTCTTCAAGGAGGCCGCAGCAATCGATCCTCAATGTCAAGAAGCCCTTTATAACCTAACTGTTACCTGGCGCAAACTCGGCAGGTACACCCTAAACCCTAAACCCTAAACCCTAAACCCTAAACCCTCTAAGCTCTCTCGCTCCGCAAAGGACTATCAGAAGGCGTAGGGGGGGACGGCTAAAGACCAAACGTTCCCCCCACAAACTCAGTGTTGCTGTCTGTGCATGCGCTCTTGCATGCGTTTCTACTTGGATGTGAGCCGACTGCATGCGCCACTTGCATGCGCTCGAAATACAGGTTCTATGGCCATGCTGCATGCATGCTCTGCTGCCCTGCTGCCGTGCTGCATGCTCACTTTGAGTGTATATTCTACGTATATTCTACGTGGATTCCCTGGCTGCCACAGGAACGATGAGGCCCTCCAGGCCTGTGGGCGGTTGAGAGCTCTTTCCCCAGGCCACGCGGAGGCGTTGTTTCAGTTGGCTGCAATTTACGAAGAGGCAAAGCAGCCCTAAACCTGGCCCCTCTATACCCTTCCCTCACTTCCTTTGTGTCTTTGTGTGCTCTTGCGTGTTTTGTGTGTGTGTGTGTGTGTGAGAGAGAGAGAGAGAGAGAGAGAGAGAGACAGAGAGTGCATGCAGATAGTCTGCGAGTCTGCAGGTATCAGCATGATATAGTAAGGAGTGGTGTAGGGTGCTGCGTTGCTGTGTGTCCGCAGCAAGGGCAGCTGTCCTTGGCTTTGGAGGCCTTGGCTCTGTTGGCTTCTCCTTCTATTCGGCCCCTTGATGCGGCTGTATGGAGTCGAATGGGATCGCTGTGTGCACGTTTAGATCGGCCTCAGGAGGCCCTTAGTCATTACCGCGAGGCCTATGGGTATTTCTTATGTTGCTACGTTATGTTGTCCTGTCTGTACAGTGTCAGCCGTGCATTACACAGAACCCATGCAGCAGCCTTCCTCCCTTTAACTTGCTGCATGCAGGCTTTTCTGTGTATCTTCGCATGCGCTCTTTGTTGTTGTGTTCCTGTGGTGCATCTTGCATGCGAAGGCTCCTTTGTGAAGCAGCATGTACAACGCCCGCACACCCGCATGCATGCATATACGGAAGGAAGCAGCTTCCCCTAGCGCCCTGCTGTCTCTGTCTCTTCACAGGCTGAGGCCTTGGGACCTCGACGCTGCTACCTGGTTAGGTATAGAATTAGTGAAGGCGCAGAACTTCAAAGAGGCGTCACCTTACTTCACCTTGGCTGCACAACTACAGCCGACAGAAAACAAATGGAGGCAGCTGGCTGCTCTCTGTCTACGCAAGTCAGGGCAGCTGGGCCCTGCCCTCCTCCTCTACGAGGCCCTTCACAAAGAGCTGCCTGATGACTCCAACATAGCCAAGCACCTCAGACGCACACGGGCTGCGCTGGGCCTACAGGCTTCTTAAAGTTAAGTGCGTCTATTGAGGGAGCTAAGCGCATGCATTTTTCCCAGTGTTTTCAATGAGCTCAAGCTTAGACTTTCCCTATTGTCAATATTCCTATCAAGTGCACATTCCCCCCCGCCCCCCCCCCCGCCCCTGTGTGTTCTGTTTCTCGACAAGGGGGCACGAGCACATCGATGCATGCTCATGCTAGCTGCACAAGGAAAATGCAGCCAACCGACAGTACACCTAACAGCTGAGGGTCCCTTTTGCTTTTATATTATATATATAAATATATGTAAAACAAGCACAACAATGCGTTAACAGTTCTAGATACCCAGAAATAAGGCAGAAGGCAGACGGCACAGGGAATTCAAAGCCACCCCAAGGCCCCAAACCCGCTCACAGGGTTTGACAAGGGGGGGGCAAACGAAGGAAGCATAAGCCGGTAGGCACCCCCTATAGTCAACGATGTATAGAGTTACACACTAAATTTCACTTTGGCCTACTAGGCCGCATGGGAAAAAAGACGCAGGCGAAAGCCGCGTCTGCCGAGTGTCAACTGCTGGCGATCCGATGCCAGACATTAATACTGATTCCTACTTAAGAGACAGAGTTTGTGTTGATTCACTTCTTCCGCATTGCGTGTCCAGTATAGACTCACGAGCGGCTAATATACTACAGCGTAGAACTACGGTAGCCCCGCAATGGCTAAGATATCGCACGTGCAAAATCGCGAGAAAGCAGCGGTAGCGGCTTTTCCGCAGGAGCCTGTCCTCGCTCAATTCGGCTCTCAAGGCAGGCGGACAGCCTTGCCGTTAACCAGCAGCTCTGCCTCTTGAACCAAATAACTGAGATGTGGGGAGTGATCTAGAGCATTCTTCGCTCACGTCAAAGGAAGCTTCGCAGGCCTCGTTGATTTCAATGCAGAATGTCGGCTTACAAGTGCGCTGCCGGCCTCCAGTTCTGTAGCCCTATTAAAGCTCATTATACTGAGACGCGCTGTGCCCTAGTGGGATGTGGGAGGGAAGCCTATTCCACTTTTTATCGCGGACATCAAGCATGAACACTGCGCCGGCGCCATCGGCTGCCGCAAAGTCTTAGCGCCCTGCAACATGCCTGCCGTGAAGAGGAAACGCAAGTACGCTGATCATGTTATCGTGAGAACAAGAGTCAAGATACTTTGTTCAATATTGAGGGCAGGCAGGTAGTTGGTGACTTACGTAGGCGCTGGAAAGGCTTCTGTCCGAATATGGCTGCTTCTGGGTTAGCCATGCGCAGAGTATTTGTAGTGCACGGGCACTGCAGTGGATTTCCCATGGACATCTAGCGGCCTGTTCCGTGAAAGGCACACAGTGTGATGTAACATCAGTTTTAAATCGGGCACTTAGGCACGATATAAGGTTAACTGGCTGGGAGTGCCTGACAGCGTATGAAGGCCGAGGCACTGACCCCACACTATGGAGGGTCAGCAAGGGAGAGGATCCCTTCATCTCGCTTTCCTCTATAAGGGGACAGGAATGTGTTTTATACGCAAATTATGCCAAACTAGTTATCGTTATTCATCTTACACTAAACCGAAGGGCACATATGCCTGTACGTAGTGGCGGCGGTGAGAACGCTGGCACACCGCAGTAAGTGCCGGAAACATAAAACAGATCTAAAATGACTCCGTCATCTTCAGTTTAGTCTAGACCTAAGGCTAGTGGTGAAGGGTCGCTTGATGATTAGAAAGGCAGGACTGTCATGATTTCATCCAGACTGCGTCAGTGCCCGTGTAACCCAGTAGACAGTAACAGATGTGGCCTAAGGTGATAATTGGGAGCAACACATTGCTACCAGTTTTACCAAGGCTTTGTTAATGCAAAATGAGGCTCATAATTATTTCTCTCCGTATGCCAAAGGGCTGACGGAGTACACCTTGGTGAAGGCTGATCATGCACTCTGCTCGTTGGGATTGTGCGGCATAGCCAGTCTAGCGTATGGGGATGCTCAGCGGAAGGCGAAAAGCTAGCGCGCCATAGCGGGCAGCTTCTGTCACGTTGGTGACTGTGCTTTACGCTTGGGGGAGGCAGATAGGCATGCGCCTGTCTTCGGCTGCTTGGCTGCCTCAGGAAATACGTGGGTCTCTTTGTTTAAGGAACAGGCAGTGACCCAACTCCTGAAGCATAAATGTCTGCCCTTACTGTCCTTATAATATGAAACCGCGACCCAAGGTTGGCGTAAACTAATATTCGGTACATCAACAACCCTGAGAGATGGTTACTCCTTGCGGAAAGAACGCAGCTTGGCAATAGACTGTCGGCCACCAAGAATTTTTGTGTAGGATGCAAGAGGAGGCTTGCCACTACCCTAAGGCTTGCGTATTTAGGAACTTCAGATGATCGTTTGGTGCCTGATCTTGTTAACACACACAAAGAACTCGTTTGCTTCTTCTGGTGCTGTTCCCCCTAACAGTGCAATGCACAGAGTTTAGGTCAAGGGAGCCCATGAGCTCTCTTCGGGGGAGCTGCTTGATGAATGAGTAAAGTGGAGCACATATGAAACAACTTGTAAGAGTACGTCGCAATGTCCACGAAAAATGAGGACTAGAGCTTTTAAATGACTTTTCACATCTACGGGAGTTAGGGCAACTCAGGCTGGTCTTCGGCGCGCCACGCAAATACAGATATCATCTGCTATTTTTTAGGTTCATAAAAATATTGCAAGAGTTCCTACTTCCTGTTTTAATGACCCTGATCTCAGCAGAACGCATTCTTCCATTGACTGTACTGCAAAATTGTGTCTAGCCGCGTCAACCGCTGTCCCAAAGATAGTTATGTATCCTAATAATACATTTTTAGACTGGACACGCCCGTAGATCCGATGGATTATCCGTGCGCCAAGATCAGAAGGCATGGTGAATTCTATGGCGTGAAATCCTGCTGAGGAAGATCTCTTACCAGGTTCATTCGCTTCATAGAAGGTCGAGTTCTTGTACAGTGACGCTCATAAATATGCTGTGCTGTTTCACTTATGTTGTCTATTTTGCAGGCGTTGCAAGAACGTAAAATTGCACCTTTATTTGAGGGATCGTGGATTCCCAGCACATTCGCTTCTCTCCTTGCAGCCGTAGTGTCAAGGTCAACCATACGATCGCTTCCTTTTACTGTCCTTGATTCCATGCGCTAAAGGGTTTTAACTTCTGTACCTTTCCCCCAAAAGAATTGTAGCTTCAGTTGCACCGAGCTAGAAAAGGTAATGTGGAAGACCCCATTTGCATCCTTTTCACCATTTTCTCCACCATTTCAATATCTGTGTCTTGTTAACACTTTTTACCCGTCGCCCAAAGCTACAAAAGTCCTTCCCTTCAGTTTGTCAAGGCTACTTTTTTTCTGGGCTCATTTCATTTCTCGCAGAAGTCGGGCTACTGCAATCCTGTGGACAGGCTCCTTGCACTCAACTTCAAATTTAGATTTCGCCTTGTTCATGATGGGTCATCTGCCCTCCTGCCCACCGACTAGGCGACTTCCTAGCCTTCTCGTTCAGTGATATACTCTAGAAGTGGAAGTAAAAATGCGAAATGCAATACGCTGCTCAATCAGTTTATCGGCTGGGAGGCAACAGGCGGAGCCTTTCAAAGAGGCAAAGTCAACTCCCACGATGTGCTAACCTTAAAATCTAACGATAACAAGGAATAGTGTGAGCTTGGCCCGCGAGACTCATTAGGGTGATGTGCTTTCTTGCCTCAGGCAGCGCGGATAATGTCTAGGAATCGTAAAGTTGTTCCATCCGAATTCCCCGTCGGTAAAAATGTGGCCAGGGAAGCACGAGTCAATTGTAGATGTGAGCATGAGGATGGTGGCACACTGTGCCCTGCATCTGCACTGAGCTTACTCCTCTGGCTAATTGAATGAAATCTTTCGAGGTGCGAAAAAGGTCTTCACTGTTATCATCTGGCGCCGCCTCCTCTCCATACGGAGGACTCAGTGGATGAGCCCTCGATAATGCAGCCGCTTGAGTTTTTTATGGGCAAGCTACACTTAAATTAGTGACTACGGGAATCTACTTTACCCATAATAAAATAATTGTGAAGACGTTTGTGCCTGGGGAGGCTGACCACTGGTTCCCTCCTCAGCAAACGCCGTCCGCTGTCTTTTGGTTATTGCCCTCGCACCCCGGCTGATGCCAGTTGCTCGGATGGAAAGAATCCCAGAACGTAACCGTTTAGGAGCCCCATTACGTGCGCAGAAAGAGCCTTTTGGCTGAGGCTAGCTTGGTAGTCCGCCTGAAGACGCCCATGCACGGTCTCCTTTCAGCAAAAGCAAGGATGCAACCACCAAAACTGCTGTACCTACGCCTCATTAAGGGGCCCTGTAAGTCGCATATGCCACAGTTCAAGTCCTGTAATGCGAGCTGTACTTGTGTTTCTTCTGCCGGATATGCGTTCTGTTAGCATACGCCAGTGGTGCTTATTGAGGGACTAAAAAATGGGCCCAAGCCACCACTACTATGTGTAATGAGTGTCCTGCGCCTCATCCAAGGGCCATCCTACACTGCACTAGAACCAAGGTACTCTCTCTCACAACCCCTGAATTACCAATGAAATTCCCTGTATTCTACAGGTGTTCAGCGCACTGCGAGGGAAGGAGTAGGACCTGGTGTGATGAGGGGTGGGCCTTACATGAGTTGTAAGATTGCTTGTTGCAGCACCTGCCCAAAGGCAATCTCTCAGTTAGGCATATTAAAGCCCATCTTCGATGCACGCACCAACATCATGGACAGCTGTTGAATAGTTGTTTGTTTCTCCAAATATATGGTGACTACAAACGGCTGAAGGCCCCAAGACAGGCTGGAAGCCAAAATATTAAAGATACCTACCGGCATGTGGAAGTGCTCCAGATGCTACTGGGTGGCATTGCCGCCCGCTCGTGGCTGCAGCATAATCTAGCAACGTTGGCACTGCAGCTGTTGAGTAAACCTTTTGCCGTGCATTTCGGTTCATAGACGTGTTGTGGTGGACCAAAATCTGAACAAAAATATAGACCAGGAGCACAAACTCTTGGCAGTGGGGAGCTCCGACGGAGGTGAAGGTCAGCGACAATTGGGGGCCCAGTTCCCAAATACACGCAGAACGAGTGTGCTGTCAGCTACATCAAGGGGATGGGTGGGAGCTCACTTCTGAAAAGCAACTAGCGCCAAAGAAGGCGAGCATAGGAACGAGATGCGCTCTTCTCGTCTTACCCTTACCCCGACCAAAACACGGTCCGCAAAACTTTTCATGCAGCCCCAGTCAGACTGGATTCTTGTTGTTCACTCTTGGTGGAGATGTCGGAGTATCAAGAAAAGCCCGCAGATGTACCTGAGAGATGGAGCATCCGGGGCTTCACCAGTTCCGCTTTCTCGCAGTAATGGGGCTGTCCTCTTGTTGGTAGAGCACCTCGAAGATATTATGGGTGTCTCTGCAACCGTTTGAGGAAGTACAAACTAACGCTGTGGAGTACTTCCCATTTTAGGCCAAAACCTGCCAGCAACCTGGCGGCGAGCCCCTTAGAGGGAGCTCCAAAGGTCCTGCTAAGCGCGTGGGGAACTTTTTCGCTGCTTGCCCCGTTGTGTGTTCAGCTTTGGGTCCTGGCGAAGAGACAAGAATCGCTAAGAAACTAAGCATTTGCATGGGCAATGAACACTTCTGTGCTGTTACCAATCAATGGGCCTTGCATACGAATTATACAGCAAGCTGCAAATCTCCTGAACCCTTCCCTTAAAGACAAACACACCTTTCACGCGTCTACGCACCCACCGCTCACTGCTTAAGCCCAAGAAATCGTGTTCAGCCGGTCTCTGTAGTACACAATGTGCATTCCCGATCCGCAACAGCAGGCAACTAAACCTAGTTTGCGGGTGCTCTTTAAAACGCAGCATTTCGTCAGTTCCGTTAGTGCATGGAAATGTCCAACAAATGCAGGAACGCTATCAAGCAGTGAATATGCTACTTAAGCTTGGAAACTACCAAGTAACGGCTCCATCCATATGCAGGGCGGTGCGCCCTCGCATTGTTTCAGGGCACAAGAGACGCCACAGTTTTGTCGACTCGGGTTCCATAGTGCTTGCCACGCGTGGCGTTAGCCACAGGCATTGCCCCCAAACGGACAAGGATATGCTGCACCTCCTTGCCTTTGCTTCCAATGTCACAGTCAGTTTGCTGTGCTCATCAAATCACCACTGGAAAATCCCGACAGCAAGGACAAACTTCGATAAGAGCACATTAGACGCAGGGGGGATCTGTTGGTGCGGCTGCCTCATCACTGCTCTGCACTTCATGTGGCTACCAGGCCGCTCCATCGATTTTTTCCTTTGATGCGCTGACTGCATAGTTGAAAGGCTTGCTTCTCCAGTCCCCTAACTTTTCCCTTGCATCCACCTGTAGGAATTATGTGCCAATCGTCCTTGCACAAGGGCAAATGCTGCGCTCGTTAATTCCCCCCGGCTTTCTGAGAGCTCGTTTTGCGGCTTCTCATTGGTTCTTGCTGCTCAGCTCTTCGTGCGCTGCTACAGCCAAAGTGCCCCGTATGCACCTCCACGTTGCGCTGTGGAGGTATGGAGATCACAGAACATTTTGGATAGCTTTCATTACTTGGGTGCGCTCACCGGCAGAGTTGTCAGATTGTTTTAGGTCAGTAGAGGTGTCATGACACAGCTGGCTGTGCGAATGGAGCATGTAAGCAGCATCCACCCACCATTATCATGACTCTGCCACTCATTTTAAAAATTATGTTAGCAACTCTACCCCTTCGGCTGCACTTTGAAGGCGGAGGTACACCACCATACAAACGACAAATTCCACCACTACACCCGCGTGACCGCTTCTCGCCCCCGTCATGTACGGACCTTTTGCAAAACAAGTTTATTTTAAGGCAGAACCTCCTCTGCTGGGTGGCTTGAGGGTGATGAGTTCGTTGTAGAGAAACGAAGGCCCAAGCCGACGGTTCGGACCGTACAGCCTGATTAATAATGCCTATTCGAGCGGAGAAGGGGATAAAATTTTGACAAAGACGTATGCAGAGTATGGGGAGAGGAGCTGTCCCCTTTTCTAGCATCATGATAATGAATCAGTTTCATGCAATAGGCCACCCCGATGTTGACATGGAATCATGTGATGTTACTAAACTCAACTACCTCTTCGATCTTACCGCAATGTAAGGTGCAAGATAATCAAAATAATTGAGGTGGGGATTCCCACAACCAACCAACTGACGTCCGTCAAGTGTGCTGGTATTTACACAGCGCCATGAAGATCTGCGCTGGTGCAGAGCTAAAGACAGAATGACACCTGCAAAGACAAATATGGTCCTGCAGTGCCCTTCCATCGTAGCATGCTCTGGGTGATGTTAGTGCTCGTACCTCTACTTGGTCGCAGATTCACTGTGGAGAACCAAGAACGTGTTTACAGAATGTCGACACTACAGCGTGCAGTGGCGGCGCATGCTGCAAAAGATACATTGGTTGTGGCTACATGAAGAGCTATGCTGCATTCAGACTCAGGGCCCTCTGTGTTAATGCAAGATAGCCTTTGCTTTGCATCAATAGCTGCAGCGAGGCGCCCATAAGAGGCCTTCAGTTTCCCGAGAGCTCAATCCATTGAGCAGCGGCCTTAATCGTACCTAGAAATTGCAGGGGAGGATAGCTTGTGTACTTGTTCATTACATTTTTGGCTCACCTGCAGCTCGCGACGCCGTTCAGATAAGACATAGGGATCATTGTAATGCACTGCACCTGTGGGCAATCGAAACTTGCGGGGGCACTTTTCATGGTTATTTTCCAAGAAAAGCGTTGCATTGCCGACACTCAACCCATGCAAGTCGGACAGGGCGCTCAGTCGCTGCTCACCTACATTGCAAACTCCAAATGATGATTAATATGCATAAATGCAAGAGCAAGCGGGCGAAAGCTTCGATACGGATTTTAAAGCAACTATTTAAGGCTCGTCTCGCCTTCTTACTGGAAGTATGCTCACCGCTGATCAGTGTTGCACATTCTGCCGGCCTGCTGTGAGGTTGGGGTTCCGATGTGGCGCCTTTTCCACTCAACGATGAGGTTCGAGCAAATGCAGCGAGAGTTCCTTTCAGCCTACAGGCGTCCTGTGAACTACAGCACACACACCAAGGCGCGGCCTGGCGCGGGCAACAGATGGGCGTCCATCGGCCGCAGCACAGTCTGCTGCAGCCCCTCGATCATGATAATCCGGGAGGCGAGCATGCCAACCTTTCTTTGATGAGCGCAGTTACACAGTAGAGACGTGGTGAACATTTCTTGCGTTATAAGCGGCTATTTTGCATCAAAGTGGGAGCACATACACCTCCCTCAGACAGGACAAGCCATGGGGGATATTTTCTTGTCCAATATTTGCCTCCATCCGACAACTTAGCACCCGCCCACCTGCCTCAGTGCTTAGCTGATTCCACGCTGAAACAGACGGCGCAGATTCTGCCGAGCTTCTGTAGGAAGCAACGCCGGTGTAGGGTACACATAGTTGACCATTGATCTGCTGTCGTCGTTTTTTGTTTGCGAAAATCGCAGCTGAAAGAATCCTAAAATAAGAAACATCTAGGTATAGAACAAATACCAATGAGAGAACGAAAGAGGAATTCCAAGCCGCAGTGCCTGACCGGTAGAAGGTCCGGAAAATGCACGAGATTCCACGCTGCTGATGCCTTTGACATACTTCAGTGCATTATTGTGCGTCAGCGGCTGGCAACAACACTGAACACTTTCGGGTTTTGATGTCTACTGCTCCTCACGTAGGAGCTGCATCGCGCTTCGCAGATGCTACAGCTTGCACTGAACATTGCCGGCGAACCCCAGCTCGGTGCCCGTCCATAAGGCCATTCAACCCTTTTCGACGGCCCAGGTAACCGCGACTAGCTAGTTGCTGGTCTTTGAAAATGATTTTAAAGGAGGCACACTCTGACTTCGCAAATTGGGGGCAATCTTGCTGCTGTCGTCTGGGTTTACCTGCACCTGCAGGGAGGATCAGCATATTCAAATGACGAATTGACCGCTAGCCCCTGCAGCCGGTGGAATTGTTCGCTTATCGGAAGAATCGACAGCTTTTGCTTCTGCACGTCTTCGTTGAGTTCCTAGCAGAAAACTCACGCGCCTTAGTCCTTCCGTTTTTTTTCTTCGCTTGCAATGACTTGTGCTGAAACTCCAAAGCTAACGGCGGCATTTCTAGCATTTCAAATATTTGCCTCTCGATTGTGTGTCCACTTAGGGGAGTCTCCTGCAGTAGTCGGTATATGTTGGCGTTGCACCGCCAGCAAGTTGGATACGATAGGTCGGGCTATCAGGGGGTGCGCGGTAACCGAAAACTTCCCTGTGATTTAACACATTTGAGCTATCTCGTTGCATCTGCGCCCAACGCTTCTTCCCTGCAGGCGGCAGCTGCGTGCAATATCCCAAAAATGTTATCGTGTCGGCACCAGGCTGGTGACGTGCATGCATTCTCATGCAGAATTGCCTCTGCGCTGAATTAGAGCCTAATCTGCTTTCTCTCGCAATGCTCATTCCTCGCCCTTTGCCACAGAGGATATATATACTGCTGGGAACTCTGAAAGCTGCAGGCTCACACTTAATTGTCAAACCACAAACCGGACCAGTGCCTTCAGGATGCCTTATGAACGCGTCTCGCCGAATACCAAGCCGTACGGCAGGGATACTGGCTTCTGGAGACCACGTGGATCCACCTCGCTGAGTTGCCACCGGCATGCCTACCTGCTGCCGACTCATGTGGCTCCACTAGCGTTCCGCACCGTACGCGGGCCCAGGACGCTTGCATGATTCTGCTGTGGCTTCCGTGGTCACGCCGCTCAAACCCTTGAACAATTCTGCAGCTCCGGTGCCCTGGCAACTCGCCTACGCTCCCTGACGCCCTTGAGACAAAGCAAAACGGATGGCCTGCTAGGCGTGGCCCTGTCATTCCCGCTCATTCATCCCCCCGTCGTTGCCTGTCCTCTCTTCTCGTCCCTTTATGACTTAGGTTAGGATTCACAGCCCAACAGAAAGGGCTAGCTTTTCTTCAATGGAGACTTACGAGTCAGTACCAACTTTTCTGGTTTAGTCTCGTTCCTTAGCGCTTCGATTTACGTTGCCGTTGCACAGTGTCTTTCCAGGAACCAGCCCGAACATGAGAAAAAAAAGGAGAAGCAGCCAGTCCCCAAACAGGTGTACTCGGCAAGGTCGATACCTCCGGACGCAGCTATCTCCCTTGTGTATGCTTTCTTGATTTTGGAACACCTGACCGGCTCCATTGTCGGTCTCAATGTGTATCGTAACACATATTCGAAAGCCTCCACAGTTTCCAGGTAGGGGCAAGACTGCTGGCGTAGCATTGGTGGAGCTACTATCGCCTTATCGTACACATATTTGCCGGATATGTGTGGTCGGCTCGCCCACAGGCATCCCTGGTAGATCTCTTTAACTGAGATTCCGTTCAGCGTTCAGGTGAGCACCGTAGTCGCCGAATACCTTTCTTTCTAAGAGCAGCTCCTGATGAACACCCATCATGTTTCAGGGGAAACATAGCATATTCCAAGAATCCAACAGATTTTGGAATGGTTAATGGAAGGCTGCCTTTTTCATCGAAGGCTTCATTCAGACTAACCAGTGGGCTGCTGTAGGTCCTTGGGCTGTCCCGATGAGGCATCCAACCCCTTCCTACCGCTCTCTTAAAAAGCGATGGTAATACACTCAATGAGACACCTTTGGCCTCATTAACGCACCATTTTGAGGCGTATTAGGGACCAAAAGCATTAGATGCCTGCGTCGGACGCAACGGTGGAATCGTACGGAACTTATTGCTGGCAGCCCTTCTGCAACAAGCCATAGAGCCTAAACGATTGTCAGGAGGGCGCGGGAAAGCTTGGAGAACCAGGGGCTGTTGGCGCGCATCACCATCGGACTGTAGTCCGATGGTGATGCGCGCCAACAGGCCCTGTCAGTCTTGAGAAACTGATACATAATCGCTAGTGCGCAGCCTCTTCCTGTATTTGTTCCAACGAATATAGATCTGCTAGACTACGCGCAAAAACATTTACGGGCAAGAACATCCACTCACGAACAAGGGGATAGCTTCAAGACAGACGCGATGCGCGAAAGCATTGTGCTCCGTTCTCCTTTCTGGGCACTATAGCCGCGGTACACAACTCCCACAAGCTGCAACTGCTCTCCGTCTGGTTCTATCTTCATCCGGCCGTTACTACATCTACTCCACGATTGAAATGAGCATATTGTAAGAATGGCAACGCAGGAAAGGCTTCCGTAATATGTGGAAAGCGCATTAAAATAGATGTACCGAGGAGGCTGGAAGAGTTCCAGCAGGCCCGATGCTTATTCTAGTGCAAGATAAGGCCAAGTAACGTTGACGACTGGGTCCACTGCCACCGATAATCTGCATCACAACTGGTGAGCAGTTCAAGAAGTATGATGGTTACAGAAGCAGCAGCTTGCCACTGCCTGCGCTTGGTGCCTCCAGTATGCGAATGAGTGGCGTCTGCCCCTGTCTTTGCTTACTGGTTATTTGATAGAGAGAAGGCACGCCATATGGCGATTGAGCCTCCCCGTTTCTGGAGATGAATATGGGTACGCATACTTAGAGCAGAAGTTAAGGCACTTAGGGGGCAAGACCAATGCCAAATGTAATGCTTCACTTTTCAGGGAAGCTATTAGGGACTTTTACCATACTCCCAAACTCCACGAATAGGACTGCCTTTTTCTTTATTCGTCCAACTTACAGTAAAACAATCACGTCATGTGCTCAGAGAAGAGTCATGAGGATATGATGCTAGAAGACGAACAATGAGCTGCAGGAACAAATCGTCTTGGTGCTCACGGGAACGAAAGCGACAAAACACCTACTCAGGTCCTGCCCATGTTTAATCACATGGCGCACCCGGAGTAGGAATGTATAAAGAACTGTTGAACATGGCTGCCCTACTGCGAGAGGAGAACAGGTTTTTGTCAAGCCGCTGCCCTGATGAAAGTTGTTGATGCGTACTGCACCTCTGCAACGCTCACTCCCTGTAGAAGAAGCACGCGTTTCCTGCCCGTTCTGGAAGCACCGCCTCCCCATTCAAAGGAATATTATCTCTGCATCACTTCCCCACCCGTGCAGTGGAAGCATAGGACGAGCCAGGATCGTAAGATGAGACCTCCAAATCCAGCGCAAAGAACAGTCCCTCACTCCTCGCCCCCAATGCCCATCCGAAGTTCCTGTATTGCCTACACGTGGGCGCCGAGGTCAGGTGGAGAGGGCACAAGGCGCCATTAACAGTTCTATGGCGTTGTGTGTTTGGTTTTCCTACGGGTCTGCAGCTGCAGAGGGAGCCAGCTGCGCAATACTTTGCTGAGCAGAAGAGCAGTCTTTGCCCACAGGAGCAGTAGCCCCACAGTGTCTTCTGGAATCCCTCCACGTACTCTCTAAAACACTGAACTAGCCTGTATTTCTGGTATCGAGCATTAGTATGTACGCCTTCTTAGAATCTGCCTGCTGCAGAATGAATTAGATTCCTTATTACAACTCTTGGTGAACGGGAAGTTCAGGCTTGCCGCCAACTTTCGGCGGGAGCGGGTAGGAAATCGCACTATTTTAGAGGCGGTGGATCATTCGGTAGTCTGCCTCCTTCAAATGCAGATCGATTTTCCCCGCGGACTGCAACCAGCCTTCCTCATGGATTTTTATTTTTAAGGCTACTTACGCAGAGCATGGACCCATATGCTTCTCCTACTGTTGCAAAGGTTATGCTGTACCTTCACACTGAGTGGGCAGCCAGTTGCGGGCGTTGTCCCGTAAAAAGCTTCTTCAGGCTGTATGGGGTGATCGCTAACCCTGTTAGGCCATTCAAGACAAGGAAACGCTTAAGAGTTGCCTAGTGCTTCCCCTCTACAATTGGAGCTTAAATTGAAAACCGCCAGGGCTTGCCGGCCAAGAACAAATTCAATCGAGTCACCAATCAGGCTTTTCTCACAATTCTTCCCACGGGGCAATTGTTGTTCAGTGCGTACTTTTTTCTGGACTGGAAGATGAGAATTTTACTGAGTAACCATAATGAGCTGGCTGCCATATTGATGCTAAACCAGCAACCATTGTATAGTGTCAACTGTCGCACTGCCCGTACAACAACTCAGCAATTCAGAATCGCAGGAAAGAGTTTCTCTGCCCAGGCCACCAGCTGCAGACATCCCTGACACTGTCTCAGCAGGTGAAGGAGATTGGCGAGCCCAAAGTGTCGTGCATAAAAACGAGCTAGCATGTCGGGAAATGGACTAAGAAAAATCTCAATAGTCCCGCGGCGTAAACCCATCAGCGAAAAGATATCATCGAGGGCAACAGGCAAGGCATTTTCCTAGCTACGAAAGTGGCTGGCTAGGCGCCTGGCTAGTTGTAGTCACCTTCCCGCGGGCATTGTGGGTGTTGATGAAAATCGTTTCCAGAATAGCCAGCTGCTGTCGCATCATTTCTACCTGCACAGGAGGATAACACCAAACAGCCGTAAACAAATGTAAATTATCTACAGCCACCAATGATATGTACGAAAATAACCCACCTCGTTGGCATGCTGCTTTGCCAGCGCATTCAGCTCCTCTGTCATCCGCCTGCTCCAACACAAAGAAGTAGCCGAGCCCCCTATCGCAGTGACTTTGCAGGAGACACCAATCAAGTACACCCGCTGCCTCTGCCATTATACTCCTTAGCTATATAAAATGGCCGATCTTCTTCTTTCTTATGGGATCAGCCCAAGCATATTTGTGTGAGCAAGGTTAGAGGTGGTTGTATCGGACCACTGGACAAGCGTGAAATGACATACGCCCTGCGTTCTTCAATCTGATTCTTTGTTATAGCGAGAGTCGCCTTTAGCTCCTCGTTTTTTTCTTTTAGACTCTCGAGCTGTAGACAAGAACATCCCATATGCCCGGTTACACGGATGGGAAAGGATGAAACACTAGGCGCATGCACTTGCCGCAAATGCAAAATAAATTCAAGCCAGAAGTAAATCTCGGCTGAGTGTGCTTGCCTCTTCCTGCGTGGCATCTGTGTCCTTCCCATCGCTTTGTAATTGCTTAAGAGCAGAAAAGCTTATTGAGCTTTTGCAGAGCACGTCAAGGGCGGATATGGTGAGTTTAATTTCGTCCTTGACTCTGTAGAATACACAGTACTTTCTGTCTCTAGCTTCAATGCGGCAGACGTCCTAAAGCAACGAGGGCAGTCACGACAAGTTGGCGCAGGCACACCTCAAAAGAAGTAGCGCGCGTTCAGGGCATAAAATTGCCACTTGCCGAATGAGCTCGTCTGAATCACACAAATATTCCTGCATCACCCAGTTTTCTTGATACGACCTCTTAATACAGGCAAAGTAAGACAACTCGGGAAATAGTTGCAAGGTGTAGATCATATGGTTGTGGGCGTCATGTGGAGAACGATCGGTATACCAATGTTGACTGCCGCAGTTCTAGTCTACTCTAATTCGCTTCCACTGTAAAATGCTGCCATATAGCACAGCTCACCGAAACACTGAAGAATGGCGTCGTACCGGCATGCACAAACTCCAGTTTCTGATGCACGCCTCTCCAAGAGCTGTACGTCCAAGTCTTCCCGAGTTTTCAGAACATCTACGCGGTCTGCAGCTGCTGTGCTCACGTGCTGCAGATCAGTATGAAGACAACATTCACAGCACTCAATTGCAGAATTTAGAAAGCCAGGAAGGTGAGCACGAATCCTGTTGCCCACCTCCACCTCTTCAGCGCGTGGCCTCGAGTGCATTTGTAGGGCTACAGGGTGCAAGGGCATGCCTGAACGAACAGACGGTCCCCTTCCCGCCAGATGATAGGTGGAAACAGAGCATCGAGAACTGCCTCAACAGGCACTCTTGAGCCTTGAGCCTCCCTGCGGAGGCGGTCAATTATTGCTTGTGTATCCCTCGAGTCTGTGTTGCTCCCCTCGGACAGAATTGCCGCTGCCTCAGGAGAGTCAGCAGATATTTCGACACAGGGTCCGTATCGAACCTACGGTGGTCAGCATCCCACAAGGTTTACCAACCCGAGTATTTGTGTTGCTACACACTCAAGTAGGCCCGATGCAGCTAGTCTCTCCTAGGATTCTTGCCTATGCCTTTGCAAGATAGTTGCTGTAAGATCCCGCATTGAGGCAGGTCCTTTAAAGCTAGTGCAAGACCGAGTACGCTGACGGGCTAATGCCTACCAGGGTCGGTCTCGGTGGACCCTCGAGAATCATTGCAACCTTGTGCAAAAGGCCTGGAGTTCAGACGTGGCCGGTTTCAGCAGCTTTGCACAAGCGTAGGCTAGGGAGGTCACTGCCAAGCAAGCACCCCGCCACAATCCCCGGCGCGCCTCTCAACTGGGTTGCAGACCTAAAAAAGTAGAATTGATATTTGTGTTGAAACAAGTACACATGATGATATTTCCATTCGCCAAGTGAAGCAGGCACGCGGTTTGAAGGCCTTATCGGAAAACCCATCTACTTGAAACCCTGGATGGACTCCCTAGTTGCCAGCCCCGTGAACCCACGGGCACATCTGGAGGGCAGCCCCGTGGCCCATTCTTAAAGTAACGCCGACACCAACAAAGCGCAACCCGATGATATGCTATACTTAGGACAGCATAAAAATGCCCTATGTGGGGAAGCGGGTCAGCAAGCGAGAGCTACTTCGCCCAACTCAAAATCTAAGGAAGCCGCATGGCTCAGGAAGATGCAATCATGGCTGACTGGCTGATATCGCCAGTATTTGAAAGCTTTTCGCCTAAGGAACGGATGTTGAGCCCTAAGGATGCAGATCCGGGCCCCACGTAGGCGCATAGTGCCCACCGAAGAATAAAAATATGCCTGGAAACGGCTTTCCAACTACGATTTGGGGTACATATGGGTGAGCATAAAGCTTGGATCTTACATACAATTTGAGGTGGTGATATTTGAGATGATGTGTTGCACCCAGCCCACTCTGTTCCTATTCGTGAGCGTTCGTTGCCTGCATGATTCGCTGATGAATTGAATCCCCAGAAAGAGGCGTAAAGGGAAGTTTGCCACTGCCTTGGTGCGTATTGGCTGTCGTTATCCATAGTATTCCCTGTATTGACGCAAGAGGAGAATTTGCTGGTGCGTAATGTTTTTCAGCTGGAACCCCACAGCGGACTACTTACGGTATCGATGAGTGAGGAGTCCCTGCGCCGATTGAAGATTACAGTTAAGCACATCATCAGCGTGCAGTAGTGCTCCAGATAGACTGAGGATGCGTCATGCAGGACGCTGACGGGAGAACCGAGCAAATTTGTGCCAACGCATGGACACACCCGCACTAATCTTCAAGTTGGCATATCTCCAGGCAGAAAGAGCAGTCTGCTGCGTGATCGAGGGAACTCTATAAACGTCAAATGCAATCATTTGAGAATGGATTCGAAAGCAGTTGGTTCAGCGAAACACGCGCACACTTGGAGCTACTCGCGATGAAATTCAGGTCAACCGTTGTTATATCTTTGCAGCTGCGGCACCCCTGTCCTGGAGTAGAAAATCGCACCGTGGCTCGGTAGATTTTTGGACTGGTGCCCAGACAATGTACGGCTATATTCTGCTGCTTCGCTGTTTGGTAGTTGAATCCCATGTGCCAAGGTAATGCGTATCATCTCAAAAACGGACTCCATGTGGTATCGTCGGGTAATTCAAGCTGTTATTCTGCTATTCCCATGTTATGGGGGAACTTGTGTACCCACCCCCCTGTCCCAACCAGTGCGCGTTGGAACGGCAAAAAACAAAGCTGCCGCCTTTGCCGCCGTACCTTCGCTCACCATACCTCATTCAGAATTGTTGTTCTGCCAAATCGAGCTTCTTTGTCAGAGTAGCGGTATCACTTGCCCTGGCCATCAGTAGCATTTTTTCCATGATTGGGAGCCATTAGGTCAGCCAGTCACTGCGGCTTGGTAATGCGCAGACGCACGGCCATTCATCTGCCATAAGGGGAATAAGCGCGGCAAGAAACCATATACATGTGGTTGCCAAGTGCCTGAGAAATTGAGTGGAAGCACAATCCAAAGGGGAAGAAATTCAAGACACCAACTCAGAAGACGGAGAGCTGACATGTTGCAGCTTTCCTCTATAGTAGACCTGCCTCTGCAGAATGCAAAGGAGGGGATACGGGCCGTCTTAGCGACAGAGGGGAGTGCACTCTAAAATGAACACTCCGAAAAAGCTAAGCTCAATAGAGTGTGTAAGAAGGGCTGAAATGTGATTAGCTTAGACGAATCCATTGAACTCGCTGCAGCCGATATAAGGGGTGTAAAGAACTACTACAGAGCTTTGTCGCAACGATACGGGAGACGATAAATATGAGTCTTCCCAATGGTGAATAGTGTGGCGAAGAAAATTCAATACGCGCAACTATGAGAAGGTAATCTCCTGATAGGCTGGATAATCCCGCCCCTGCGTTGGCTCTTGGCTCAGGGCAACGGACGAAAGGGTGTTCACACAGTCTGCACTGAAAATGAAGGGCGGAGGGAAAACGTTCTCAGATTGCGTTAGGCAGCAAAGCAGCTTGCCTTGACACTTTTGAACATTTTAGTACCGGCTGCGCTTGTCGGCAACGCGACGATTCAGGTGGATGGTGTACCATTGTAGGAAATAATGACATAAGGCCAAAAAGGCAAAAAGTGTCTAACCCTGCAAACAGGTCAAGATGCGCCCCCTGGATACATTTTCCATAGGCCTTCTGCCCCACCAAATGTGCTAAAGCGCGGCGTACTTATCGGTATCGCACGTGCCTCAGGGTATCGACGTTCCGCGCTTCGTGATCACCTTTGTAGGACGAAGAAGAGGTATATGAGATGACCAATCTGCGCGGCGTTCCACGGGCAAGCAAACTGGCTTTGCGGGTGAATAGGGTTAATCGGGAAATCAGGAGATGACCGTCTTGCAGAAGCTCAACTTGCGACTTTTCCCTTCGCTGCAGAGAGTACTTGGGGCTCACGTGTATGGCTAGAGTTTCCATAAGAAACGGTACGAAGCTCGCAATTTGGTAGCATAGGAGACCGCTATCGAGCATGACCTCATTTCAACGCTCTCAGCCGAGAATCGCAGGTGGTAGAGGATTCAAATCTGTGACACAGCCCTCCTACAGAATAGGAGTCCTCGTCCAGGTAAATGCGGTCAACCTAGAGTAGCTGTGAACAGAACAGGCGGCAACGGCAAACTGAGTGGCTCGGCCCTGTGCGCTCGAGACAGGGCACGAAAGGGTATTGGCATTGCCGCACGTGAAGCGGTGTTGGCGCCAAACTCCTGAAACGCTGTAGATGGCCTGCACCTGTAGTTCCTCATCCCTGCGACGGAAGCACCAATCACCCGAACGCGTTTGGTTCGCTTAAAAGGCAGCTGGTGGGGGGAGCTGAGCGAATGGCGGGAAGCTGTGGAGAGTAGTGCCCCAATACAAAGCAGAATCGTAGAGGCTTTGCTTGACGCCGAAAGGGAGAATGTGCGCAGCCCGTCAGCCGTGGTCGTGTACTTTTGAGAGAGAGCCCCAAAGAACCCTGCTTGCTTCGGGATTCACGAGATGTAACCAACTCCACTCAAATGGCACACGTGGGCAACAGACCACCCGCCTCTGGGCAGATTCTTCGAGGACTCTCCCCCCATCCTGAATCGAGTAAGCGCTGAATTACAGGGGAAGCAACAACGAATTTTAGAAAAGTGTTAGTTGCCAGTCCCATAGGGGGGCTGGCGTGGGGGTCTCAGGGAGCGGTACCAGTGCAGTTGAGCCGTGCACGATTGATCCCTCCTGGCATGCTACGTGTCCTGGCTTTGGCCAACGACTGAGAGACGTTGAGAATGAATTGCGAGGAAACGTCCAAACGGATTGACACATATCTGTCTACCTATGTTGAGCCTGCCTCGTTGCTAGGAAACGCCTGACACTAGATACTCGCGCAAGGGACCGGGTTTGTTGCTCTTCTGTCTTCAGCGAGCCTAGAGCAATAGAAGCACCATACGGGATGGGCGAGGGTTTTTGGATCGGCCAATATCAACAGGGGAGGCGTTCCCGGGATGAGAAGCTTGACCGGATTGCCTAGAATTGCGATAACATGCTTTTTAGCTAATGTGCGGAGGCGCAACACCAATTGTATGGCATGCGCCTTCCTGGTTGTCGAGCCCTGCTCATATGGTAGCTACCATGTGCCTACGTTAAGGGAATGATTTATGATAATGGCCATCGCTGAGCAGTGCTCGAAGACCAGGTCAATATCCGCTGACATAAAGTGGGCTGTCGTAATGGATTGGTAGTTACCCATCCATTGCGACAGCCCAGTTTATGCCAGCTGCCAGGAGGGTGCAGGGGAATATCTAATTATGTGCCAGTAGGAGAATTTGGTATGAACATTGGGACATCAGAGCTAGGCTGGTCCTCTAGCCTCCTGGGAGCGCTGGGTAACAGACAGATCGTATGCCAGTGAGTGCAGGGACTAGCAAATGAACTAGCAGTTAATGAGTATGCTCCGGAACAAGCAGAGTGTTTACGGGGTTTGGAAGGACGGGTTGCTGATCGGCACGACCGGAGCACCTGACGGTTGTGCCAGGCTTGCTAGTCGTGGAATGGGCAGGAACAACCCAGCGAGGCAAGAGCTACAATTGGGGGTATTTACCTGACTAAGAGGCAAATAGAGCGATCATACAGTGAGAACATTAAAGCATCCGCCAACTCGGTCCCAACAGGGTTCATACACGGAAGTGAAGATGAGCTCTGGAATACCCGCTTCGCGAGCCTTTGACTTTTCCTGAAGAATCAACGTTTTTGCTGGTGCGCCTGACAAAATTGGCGAGTTTTACGCGACGATATTTCTTAAGGGCAAACCGAGTGAGGCCAAAATATCTACCCAAGTGAATCATGAGTATGTACTTCATTTGAACTGGTGAAACATGGCATTGTTAAGGCAGCCTAGATTGGGTGCTCCCGGATCCTTTGCCACTGACATGACGGTCAAAGTAGGCATTTTCTTCAGAGATAGAGCCCCACTCTTTGCCCTCCAAGAAGAAGCTGAATCTCCCACTTGGGAAAGATCGGCGCGGCAAGTTCACCTAGATTAGCCTAGCCATATTTTGTCAGAAAGGCCCAGTGGGCGCTTTTTTTTTGAGCGCTGCCAAAGAGGCAAAGAAATCTGAATAGCATTAAAAGGAAACTTTTCCCACAGTTGCTGAAAGAAAATATTCACTTGTAGCTCCTGCGAAGAAGAGGGAGCACGAAAACTACATCTACAAAGAAGTGAAACCGAAATTGATGCATGGTATCCTCAAAAAATTAAGTTGGCAACAGCAAGCCTGAAGCTTGTCTATTTTGTTGCCTGCTTTCGTATGCTGGAAAATGTGGCGTAGCAGAATCAAAAAATAAATACGATTTCAAGCAGCGTTGGAGGCACAGCTATCATGTTGATCGCATGCTAAAGCCCATAAACCAATATTTCTCACTAAAGAATTAATCCAGACAGTGAAAGTGCTTTTCAAAAGCAATTGTGAGAGGATTGGGAAGAATACGATTTTCTTGTTTATCTGCTGATAGGCTGGAGGCAACAGGATCTTAGGGCAGATACCCTCCTGGGGTTGACGTAAAGGCCCAGATGCTATCCTAATCCTATTTTGCACATCGAGTGAAAAAGAAGCTGGAGGCGTAACGCATATTCGGGGGTACGAAATTAGCCACTTTCGTTTCCTGTATTTTAAAAAATCGTCTTTTGCTTGTTCGCCGAAATAACAGAAGATGCGCTATACTCGATTGTGGGCTATGGTCAGCTCTAATGGTTTTAGCCGGGGCCACATATTCCGCGATTTTTACTATCGCGATGGAAACAGAGAATCAGCGGGAATCCGTTGTATCAAAATTTCCAAATTTCAAGCTAGTCCCTAGATCATCTCAAAAACGCGTTTTGTAGCTGTCATATTCTCCATTTAGGATTGACAAAAAGGCTTTTGTTTGCCGAAGAAACAGAAGATGCGCTATACTCATTTTGAGGGCATGGTCAACTCTCTGTAATTGTTTTAGCCAAGGTCAGATATTCCGCGATTTTTACTAGCACTAAGGAAAAACAGAATCTGCGGGATTCCGTGGTATGAAAATCTTCAAATTTCAAGCTAGTGCCCAGATCCGGTTAAAAAGAGGCGTTTTATACCTGCCATATTCTCGATTTAGGCTTGGCCGAAACAGGCCTATTCACTGCGGCGTAGAAAATAGTTGTCTAGGATAACAATATTCGGCGGCCAGACTACACTAGATTCCCTTCTTCTTATCAAAGCTTCTTGACGTCTGAATTGTGCAGGTAAGGTATCTGTAAGACATTTGAACTCTCTTGTTTTACGATTGAGCAAAAAGCGAATATTGGACGTTTTCAGGTCGCACCGAACGACTTAGACATTTCCGAGTGGTACGAGGGAACATGACCTTAGCAGATTGATATTGATGAGCTGCTGCACAGGTTTTGCGCGTCTACACAGGATATAACCCGATGAATCCAGGAAGCCGGGGTTTTCTTTCAGCAAACGGAAGACTGATGAGGACGAACGAAATCCCTCTTAGGCTATTTTGTGACTGGGGCGAAACGGTCGAGAATATTGTGTACTCGAGCTGCCACTTGCAAGGCCATGGGAAGTACATACGATTACCTCGAGAAAACCTTGGAGAGTATTAGAGAATCCAATGTCCTTGCCCCCTATGGCCTGCCAATATGATGCACATATTATGGAATAAGAGAGGCTGAAAATTTTTTTTCGGCAGGCTAAAAAATTCACGGAAAAGGGTCGGGACCGGGTGGCTCCCCAAAGACCCATAAGCTCAGGTAGCCATGTTTCCTCTTATCATGCTGCGTTAAAAACCTGTTTTAACGGTTTGGAACATAACGAAATTCCCGAAACATGGTCTATTGGGAATCTGGTATGGATGGTTGGACCGACGAAATTTGGCATGTCCTTCACGGGTTAATGCAAGGAAACTAGAGTTCATCTTTTTTTGTTTGACGCTCCCGCAAACAAACAATGAACAACTAGGAGCACAGCAAAAATAATATTAGCGCAAGAGCAATCTGGATTATATATAAGGCCACCATCTATTTTGTATGCTTTAGCGTCAATTGCTTCCGTTACGACTCCCTTTCTCGCCAGCCGCAAACGGGTTGCACACTGTAATCAGCGATAAGTATCTCACGGCCAAGCCCCAAATTTCTACGTATTATGGGATTGCCAGAGCGCAGCTTTTTGAACTTAATAGCCTCGGTGCCTTGAACAGTCTTAGCGCAACTGGTGTGTTGAAGGGTAAACAAAAAGAAATACTCCAAAATAACTTATGGAAGCTTAACTGAAGACATGCAGTTTAGGGAAGCCCTACCGAGCAAACTGTCATCGAAGAACTTTTGCAGGAGGCAAAAAATAATTTTCGAGCCCCCAGTAATCCATAATATCTGGGTCATTTAGGCCCTTGCGTGGCACGTGCACCCGAATGCGAAATGTTATATCCGCCAGCAGGACGGGGTTCTATCTAACAATCGGTGCTTCTTTTATCCGTCCACTGAGAGCAATAACGAGTAGACTTTTTCAGCGAGGAAGCTGCTGTTCAAAAAGTGACGGTCAAGGCTAGATATGCCTGCAAATGTTTTTTCGCGGCAAATACCGTGAACCCTCCAAGGAGGTAAAATGGTGGAAACATATGGAATAGTGGTTGAGTTCGCATGCCCTGCGCGGCTAATTTATTTAATCCTGTTCGCAGATCACGCTTCGTTTCCTCAGCTCAGCCTGGAGGCTGAGCGGGACCTTATCATAGGGAATCAAAAAAACTCATGCAGCACAGATGCTCTGAGGGATGAACGGCAACGCTCTGCTCAAGGCCTCGCCTTGTATTCCAAGTCCCGCTAAAGCCTCGGCGGCTCAGAATGTTCAGATCTTTCAACCCTTCCCGAAATAGTTTATATCATATGTTCTGCTATACAACAACGGGAAAGTGTATTACAAAATCAACCATAATCTGGTAGCTTTCAAGATTGAACGAAGAATGCACTTTTTTCCTCAAAAGTCTGACGGCAGACTTCCTCTTATTGAATGAGTAGGCCAAAATCGAGGAAGCGTTAAAAGCAATCAATGCCAATTGCTTCGGGTTTTCCGAGATTGGCCTTGAATCCAGAAAGCACTGTTATTATTTGTATGCAACGCGCTGCGCAGGTTTAATTTTTTCGGCACTGGCAAAATAGGATTATTAATAATTGAGTGTCAAAGGCTAAAAGAGCCACAGGCTGTTGTGACTGCATATATTAAGAACGGCAATGCGCCAAGATGTTGGCGCACAAAAACTATGAGCATCAAGTGAATGCACAGGCAATAGTTCAAGCTACCATCAAGGTTCGTTGGATTGCCAAGCACCAAAATGCTGCTTTTAAGTCTTGAATTTTGGCAGGACGCATAGAGCCTTACCTGCTTTGTCGTTTTATGTTCAGAAACAATTTCGTAGATTAAGGAAAAGGAGTTTGGAATTATTACTACTGCACTCGTAATTTTTGCAAACTGTCAGTTTGCGCTCACTTGCCCTTCAGACTATTTTTTGTGCACCTTCGGTGTCTGCGGAAGCCGCAAACAGCGCCTTTGTTTCACACTTAATATCACAACCTAGAATCGCAAAAAATACTGCCGCGCCGCCTAAAAAAGATCACCAAACGCTCCCAGAATGATGTTTTGCACCCTGTTCCACGTCTGCGTAATTTGTCGTCAAATGTACAACTCCCTCAAAAAAAGCGTCACGTGTTTGAGCTTAGCGAGCATCACGGCTCTTTGCACAACTGTTTAATAAGACGTTTTCTTTTTTTTAAGCCTCCCACCTTAAATTTTATTGCCCTACAGTTTTCTACATTATTGTCTGCAAGACAATTTGTACGAATACGGAAATGAAGCTATTTCGGCTCGCGAAGAACGCAACTTTGAAACCGTATATCCTTTGCACCGAGGCCGCCCATTATCCCCCTTTCCTCTGTGCGCAGCTCTCCTAAATTGGTTCTGCGTGAGTCTACTACTGGAGAAAACACTGAATGAAACTAGAGACAGGCTGTTTTCCTTAGCGAGAATGCCCTATTTTACAGTATAGCTGACAGGGACAGAGCGGTGTAGCTTCAATTCGCGTTCTGTCGCTGGTCAAACATTTCTTCCCCTATTAAGCGGTTCCCTACTTTATTCTCCCACACGCAGCCCTTCAAACCTCTAAATTGGCTTAAAGAAGCATTCTGCAACTATATTTTTTACGGGCTAGTCGCTTCTTGGCTCAAAAAAAAAACACGGCGTCAAACGGAGAGCCTCCCCAATCAGAAACTTCGCCAAGAGGACATCAAGAGCTGCGATTTGGTTAGATAGGTTTCGGTATGGAAGAATGCCTGCATTTCGCCTGCTACAGAGATCTTTAAATTGCAGTTCAATGTGTTTCTTTCCCCAAAGGGTTGCTACATATTCCGGTGAAAGTAAGGTGCCTCATCAACCCCAAAAGTGGAAAACTACTGCTCTTATTGCAAAAATCAGGAATATAACCTTTGGCGTTATTCTGTCCAAATGTTTACCTGATCGGCGGTTTCGTTCGTCAAACAAGCAACCAGGGGGATTGTAGAGTTTCTACGAGCTGCTTGGTAAGCCATTGGTTAACTTGTTCAAAAGATCTTGGGGAGCCTAAGCCCTGAATTCTGCCAGGCTTTAGTGAGGCCGCCGTAAAGTACAAGCAGACGACTCCACCCGTTTGTTTGCCACCGCAAATACAATCTTCCTCATTGCCTTATCGTATTTTGGGGCGAAAGCTCCTGTGCATCTCTATGGAGTTGTAGAAAAACATTGGCCGGTTTCTCGATTATGGGTCTTCCAAGTTATTATAGAACAAGTCTAAATAATTTGTGTTGTGAATGAGAGGCGATAAGAGAGCACGAAAGAGTTACGCTCCATCGACCTGCAGTGGTTCTTTACACTCCGCGGAAAGGATTACAAACCTGCCAGGAAAGGCAAATCTCCGCCACTCTGGCTTGGACTGCAGGCGCTAGGGAGCAGTTGCCGCACAATTCGGAAGTTTGGCCGACAAGGGTGACAGGGTCGCCTCATTGACCGTCGTAACTGCCTACCTCGCTTTAGTCGCGCCCTCGCCTAGTGAAAATTGCAGGAATTGTTAGAATCCTTGATATCGTTCTGCTGTCCAAGGATGTAAGGATATGAGAAGAGCTGTTATCCTCCATCAATTCTTACTGACTGATCGCCTGTATCGTCCAAACAACAGCTTTTGCTGTGGCCCTCTAACTAGGCCTCAGAACCATTCGTGCCCTTTTCAGTTGGGTTCCGCTGAAGTTCCAACCCCTTCAGCATGGTGACAATGTCCTATACTACGAGGCCTACACAGCTGACATTCTCTCTTATTCAAACTCCTTTAAACTAGTATCTCCCAAAGCAAAGGAGGGCCCGGCGTCGAAGCATCAACACCAATGTCGCCATAAAACAGTCCCCTGGCTTTCCACCAAATGGAACGCGTTCACCATAGAACGCGCATACACCCTGCACTGCTTAGCTGATAAAACGTTGAAAAGCTGCCAGCAAACTTATCTCCTTGCGCCGCCATACCCTATCAACAGAGAAGAAACACACCGGTTACTTCCCCTTTATAGATGCAGCTTCGTGACTCGCAGGCACGCACGAGTTTTCCATAGGCAGCAGCTACTTTTTACCCGATACAAGCTCTAACACGCTATGCACTCATCCCCTAGCCTAGGCACGACTTTGTCCCTAATTCACCGACACGCATGCCTTGTCGATGGCCAAGCGGCGTCACCTTTTACCTCACCGCGGCTCTAGCACGCTGCACACTCCTTCCCCCGGTGCCCCACAGCTTTGGCCCTCAGGGCGTCAAGGGAAAGCAAAGGTTCTCAGTGTGGGCCTCCAAGTGAAGCTTTCTCAACTAGAAAACTAGCCAGTACGCGCATCTAGCGTCTCTTTGGAAAGCCCATGGTGTACGCTCTGAAGACCCGCCTGTCTGAAAAGCTCCTGGTTTGAACTCACCGTATGGTACATTAAACAATGCTTCCCACTGCCGTGGGAAGCTTGAGGTGAGGAGTCTGGCAGCCACCCTATTCCCATGCAGCAGACTGTTGGTGGTCTCCATACCACTGCCAAAACCTGGCTGAGCTTTGGTTCTCAAATTTGCCATTGCGGCGGAGCTATAGTACAGCGCAGAAGGCTTTGGCAGGGCAGCGAAAAGGCCTCTTAGTACGGCTTTCGAAAAATCCCCACATGATTCGTCCGAGTACCACTTGGGCTGTTGCTATTGCAGGGTTCCATAGCGCAAGAAGACAGGCCTTATATTTGGCAGTATTGCACGCAGAACGCAGAAGGCACCTTACGATGTGCTCAGTGCATACAGGAGTCGCATCTCCTGCGCCGAAAACTGCCTACTCCATCGCAGCAATCTGTGGCGAACATGGTCCATAAAGTCATGAAGCATACTCTTGATATTCGATTGCAGAGTAAGCCCATGGAGCCTCGCGCAGCCTGTAAAGGAGATTCCTACATACCAAGTTGGACATTATCAAAACCCTGCATATTTGATCGCTTTCTATCCGACCAGCTGCTCACCGGTGGGACCCCTTTTTCTCAAACCTTTCTACTCTTCTTTTGAACGCTTCGAAGGATTAACTCTCGAACCCCTTCCCCTAAGCATCAAAACTGGGCAGCCTGCACTTCTCAAGTCTTCCTGGAGCCAACTGGAAGGAAGGGCAATCTAGACACACAGCGGCGGCACGTGCACGCGAAGCAGATTCTAAATGCGGGTTATAGCAGCGGAGCCAAACCGATCAGTATGACTGCTTTTTGGTGGAAGTCATAAAGCTGTTTGCTTTTCATACTAGATTTTCTGATTTCGGAAACGCTAGGATACCAGCATGCCCAGGCAAGTTGTGTGATACGTCTTACTCACGGGACTTCTAGCAACCGTGAGCACTACCCAGGATAGGCCGATTCTTTATGGCAGTAGAGCTATTCAGTCATGGCTGCTTCGTTGGCATGCAAATAGCAAGCGGACAGTGGAAAATGAGACGAGCAACGGGTTGTGGGCAAAACCATGAAATTGCCAAGAATTGCGACAACTCTCTCAGCCCTACTGCGAGGCATCCCCAGAGCCACTTCATCCCCAAAACCGCTCAACCCTTTCTCTTAATGCCGAACATTCTTGCATTTGAACTTGAAATGCTGCTGCTCATCGTATTAACCGGTGTGGCGATCTTTTCATGCAAGCACAGTGGCTTCCTGAAGCAGATCGCCGCGCAATGGTGACGCATTTGCCTTGACAGCGAGTATAAGGCAAGCCACGCAGTAAGAAGCGCATTGCTTCTATCGGCTAAAACCTTGCAATTTACTTGCCCTTTTTCCAGAGTTCGTCATCCAATTAACTAACAGCTGATCAAATTTGGTTGGCGACACACCCTCATTGCGAACTTAAGTGTTCACGCATCCGACGCCCTACGAGCGAAACGCTGTTCCTGTCCCGGGGCGTCTTCACTTTGGACAACGGTCGCCAACTATGGGAAGCGAAGTACCCGGGGAAAACCTCATCCCTGATCTAGAGAAAAGCCCACAGTAGGACTGCCGATCTCCGTTCTCATAAGACATGTGCGCTTGAGCATCCTTTCTTGTTGTAGAGCAGCACAAAAGGCACCATTCTTGTAGGCGGGAAAGATCATCCAGGGTATAGGATAATTTATCGACCTGCTAATGCTCGTGATTCGGTGTTTACGCTGCTTGGACATCAGTGAATGTGCAGCAGGACGCAGACACGCAGGCACCCTACCGGCACTTCAGGACTAGAATGTAAAGCTGTAAACCCCAGCCAGAATCTAAAGATATCCCGACTCTCCGTACAACTAAAGCAGCTTCCCCTGCAAAAGAGACCCTATTGTCATCCCCCCAAAGCGCTTCCTTACGCCAGCCTGCCACCTAGCCTAAAGATCAACCAACATGGAAGCTGCCTGCATTTTAGCTGGAAAATATGTCTTGTTGGCCTTACGACCCTTGCCAGTTTTCAGCATTCTATTTTGCTTCCACACCTTCCGCACAGATAAGGGAGCTGATTATTCCTTCTGAGAGACGGAGAAAAGAAAGATCCGCTGGTTCAGAGCTCTAAGAGATCTTGGGTACACGACTAGCTTCTATTCACACTGCGTTCTAAAACCTGCTTTGTGGCGGGGTCTTTTCTCGTGGAGGGGCGTACGTAAGAGGCCTTCTTTTTGCCTATACAGGGTTTTCCGGTTATCATGAATACCTGCCACGGCTCACGAAGACTTGTAGTGAGTTCTGCAGTACGTGGTTCTTCGGCGGCTTTTTTCAGGCGGATCTGTATGCGCGTACCAATAGCTATGTCGTGAGTCTGAGAAGTGTGTGTTTTACAGGGATCGTAGCCGCTGATGCAGGCACCTGCGAGGCTCCTCGTGTTTGCACTAGATGTGGTTATCCGGAAGAGGGGAAATTCAGAGCCCAGTTCTAACGGGGCTATAAGGATTACGCAGCAACCACATTGAAAGGATTCACTGACTGCCGCACACACTCCTTAAAGAGATGTACGATGGTTGATCGCCCGTCAGCAAGCGAACTGATGAGTCAGTTTAGCGTACAGTCTAAAGTCACCCCCGCTAACAACCCGCAGTCTGCTAAACCAAAGATAAGGAACAAGCTCACCAGCATTCTAGGCCGCAGCATTCTTCAAACAGGATTTGCCTCCCTTCTGAGAACTGGGTGCATGATAGAAGAGCGCACACCCTTACTGCTTGTCCGCCCCTTCTGTTGTAGGGCAAGCCACTGCTGCGCTATGTGCCTGGCGATCAGGATCCAAACGCTTATCGCCCCACCGGCTGACACAAAGCTGCGCCTCTGTCCAGCATGAGACCCCACTACAGAAGAAACCAGCACTTGAAGGGAAGAAGTTGAAATAGACAACGGTCTTTCAGCAGCATACAGCTGAGCTACACTACTTCAACGGATTCGAAAGCTTTGCCCCCCTCAGCTAAGCGTAAACACTCGAGCAAGTGCTTTAAGCGATCCGCTATTCTCTATGCTGTATCGCTAACACCCAAAGATGAAAACGGTACCTTGCGACTAGTACGTGTTAGCAAGGAAATCGTGCAAATGCACTTTTAGTTTGTCGGAAGCTGTCCACACAAAACAGCAAATCCATTTGCCGGCGTTGTTCAAATAGGGACAGGATCCGCAGACACACTACCTCCGAAGAAGAATTCTGTGCATTCATTTTGCTTGCCCTTCCACTACGTTTCATCCTCTAGTCGGTGCACGCGCCAGGTCTCACCTGATATCCTTTTAGACAGTCTCTAAGCTGGGGTGTTTCGCATGCATTAGGCTATGCTGTCACCCCCTCTCGCCGTGTTTCAGGGGCACACTGATGCAGGATTATGCAATTCTGTGGAGGAAATAATCCTCACATTGAGCTATGGCAAGCACGTCAGCTGCATTATGAAGATAGGTTCAAGACAACTTTCACAAGGTGTTGGTCAGCCTTCAGCAAGCCACCTCTATGGGGCACCGCCTGCAACAGGTACTAGCAGCATCTGCAAAAGAACTCCCTTGCTGTTTTCCCTTACTTCGCCTGTTAATCGTGGGGCTTCGCTACGACACAAGATATCACCAAAAGAAGCATAACACGGGGTATTTATACCTTTTCATAATTTTTGGATTTACAGTTGATTTGGTCGGAATCTGGCTGGGTATCATTTCTGCTGGCGTGCCTAACCCTGCGCCCAAACAGCTAGAACGGCGCCGTCCGCTTCTACGCCCTACAGCTTCGCCGACCTCGGACGCTAAATACTTCTAGATGCTAGAGTAAAACATAGCAAAATCCTTTGTTGATGGCATTGCAACCCTCGGCAGGGCGCTGAGACTGCTTAAGCTGCAGAATTGCCTGCCGACAGCTCATTGTAGTGGCCGTGCTCAAACCAGCTGCAGGGGATCCCTCAAGACACAGCCTTCCAAGACCCTCTCAAGCTCTACATAGAAGGCCAGTTTCAACTCACGACGATACTACACTGGGGCTGGCGAATTCCCGCTACAGATTTTGAGGCAGACTGCTTTGGCAGCCAATCAACCGAGACTTCTCTATTCTGGAACGGGTGAATATTTTATATGAAATGTCATCCTTAAACGTGCCTCCAATCCTATTGCAGGCATGCACGACACCTCCAATAATACTACTCAGCTACTCGTAAGCAGAGGCTAGCGGCAAATGTGTGCAAGCTCACAAGCCCCCATACTCCCAAAAGTACTTCAATGCATATAGAATGAGGGGGCTCGACAATACCGGCAGCCGGGAAGCTTTCTTTCATTTTCTGCGCGCCTGATGCTAGTAGGGATAATCAGTATAGTTGGCAGGATAGTAAATCTTACGAAAGAGCTTATACAAAGAGCAAATGGGTTGGTAACGAAATTACCTCTCCAGCATGAATCAAACATTACAGTTCTGTCTTTTTGGTCAATGCAGGGCATGCGGTTCCGTTGCAGCCTTTGTCTTACTGAGGTGCACACCCGGAAGGCGCTGTGGTGGTCCGGAAGTGAAGGGAAACGCGGCTGCGACTCTACCCGAACCTGGTGGCTGCAGGCAGAGCATCTGCGTGAGGGCAGCAACTTTTTTCTCCAAGCTGTCAACAGTGTCCAGTGCTAGCTGCGACAGGCACCACACGGCTGCTGCTCGTCAGGATTAATAATCTGGGCTACAGAATAAAAGGGAAGAGATCTTTCAGTGGAGTTCACAGCAAAACATTCAATAGCGTCCTTCTGCGGAGGATTAGTCCTTTCGTGCCCTCCGAGAGGTCTTACTTGGGTTTGTTCCTTAATGCGCTGTTGTAAAGGTAACAGCGAGGGCAGCTGATGTGAAAGAGCATGAGTTAGGCAGTCGAGCTGGTAAGAGCAGTTCTTGCGCAAAACAGATCCCCGACTCTACCAAGCGAAAAGCAGCACAATAGGTCCATCACCAAATTGGCATTGGCAACCCTTCTCCTAGGTCTCCCAGTTTTCTTATGTTTCAAGGCCTATAGCTTGAGAATATCACTAGGTGAGTGCACTAGGGGCTAAAAATGACTAAACTTTAAGAGTTGAATATGCTCAGAGTTAGCATCGTACAGATGGTAGTAATGATTTGGTAATAAACGCAGCCTCTTTGAACTCATGAACTATGCTTTCATGAGAATTCTGAGACCCCGACTTATACAGCCTCTCCTGCTTGAGACCGACTGACTGTTCCTGCAGCACAGGAATGCAACATCTCTATTGTCTGTTGTTTGTTCTGCTCGCCATGATTCGATGTAGTGATATCCTATGGCCCTTGCCAAGGTCTTCCCAATATATAAAGGGTTGCAACAGGAGCCAGAACTATCGCAGACTGTGCCGGGGCTTCACTGCATGACATGTTACAGCTAGAAAAATGGCTGCTCCACTTTCCATGGGGGGAGCATGAAGCAAGCTTCTGCATATCTTATGTCTGTTGAGCAAATTAGACAGCTTTATAATTGTGCAATAGCAGAACCTGCCTCTACACAATGGAAATCGTTTCACCAAGGACATGAGATACCTTAGTCTTGCCCGTTGTGGGGGCCACATTTTTACTGGGGGTGTTAGCGGTTGCTAATCCGGTTTTTCGTTGGTATCCACCTGATAGGGTGAGGAAAACACTGCATGGGCAGGCCTTGATGAAAATTTGATAATCCTTATTGGCAATTAAGAGAACATTAGGAGGCAGCCACTACCTTTCACTGCGAGGGATTAGATTACGGTGCAGGCGTGAAGTGCCAGCTCAGGGGAATGAGGGCGCGTGGCTTGATTTGAAAGCCAAATCTCTACAGGCTTACCCTCCGGTATTCTTCCTGAGGCAGCAAGCGCTGACAGCTGCTGCTTCCTGATTAGACCAGCCGAATAACTTCTTAAGAAGGAAAAGTTACACGCCTGAGCCTGAGCCACTATTCTTTTTCTTGGTTCTATCTGCTTTTCAGCATTGGCTGCCGTGCACCTAGAGCCAATGGGGATACAAATCGTCGGGATATTAGAAATAAGACTCGTCCCGCGTTCTTGTTCATTATCCTGACCCAAAATGAACCATCTCACACAAATCTGCGGAGCGGTGCACGTTCCGTACAAAATAGCATGTAGCGCGAACTATGTCTATCTTTAACTTTGGCGGATAACAGCCACAGGCATAGTTGTGCAACGCAGTGACTAGCAGTGAACAGTCTTTAGGTGAGGGAGGTGCCAGACTGGATATGCTTTTGGATCGACGCAAACACTGTAGACATCCTCCTCCTTGCAGTGGCTTGCTGCATACTATTAAGCGATGTTTGGCTTCCGTGGTGTTCTCACTACGCCTTCGAGCCTGCGCAAGTTTCTGGCTGCAGCCAGCTTGAATGTTTAAGGGGACGGTGATCCTATTTCTTCGAGTGCGCACTGTTTCAAGACGCTGCTCTAGCATCCCCAGACGCCGCCACTCGCTCAGCTCGTCAGCATCAGGTTTAGGAGGATCTGATGCTTGCTTTGTAGGCGGTTTGGGCCCCCCCGGCTGGCAGGAGACACTGCCTGGCTGCGTGTCACAAGGACAAATAAGCATCCTGCTCGTTAGTTGCAGGCCTCTGTTGGTGAGCTTCTGGAGCTACTCTAGGGCCATATAACTGTTGGTGCTCTTGAGGCTCCACGGTGGTGATGTATTGCAAGCCGAAGTGTTTTGGCATGCTGACACAGCTTCTTACTTCGATCTTGTCTTCGATTGTAGTAAGCTTTGGAAGAGGATTGGTTGCTCCAGGCGGTGCCGATCGGGGTACTAAGTCTAATTTCGCAGGGCCAGTGCGACGAACGTTTCTTCTGGAGGTTGCACTCTTTACAGTGCTGTTTCTGGAGTTGTAACAGGCTGCGGCGCAGCAAGCTTGGCCGGTAGAAATGCTCCCTGTGGTCCTCAATAGAGCGTTAAACTTTTTTTCCTGCGCTACTGGTGCGCACGCCACTGTGCTCTTCCTGTGACTGCCGCCGATCCTGTTTTGTGGACTGAGGGGCACACCGCTTTTCAACTGGATCGCCCGTGTTGTGGATAAGTTGCGCGGAGGAATCTTTTTGCGCCCACAGCCTGCAATCGGTTGTCTTTTCGAGGCTTGAAAAATGGCTGACGCTTGTTTGCGAATCGCCTCAGCATTGATTTTCTCGGAGGAGGCATGGAGGGGCACTTCCCTGCCTTCGGGCATCTCGGCAGGCCTCCCAACGTGGGAAGGGACGCTACCGGGCATTACCTTTCTTCCCTCCCGGTTAATTACGCATTCTGTCGGCCGTAGCCTCAAATCAGGAAGCCCAGCGGTTGGTGGTCCAGCCACGGAAATCTCAGTAGAGGATGTGACCTTGTTGTCATGTTTTTCTCCCTCTGCTGGACAAAGCAAGGTGAAGAAATACGCAGCCAGTCTAACATAAAATAGTCGCTTGCATATTGGAAGTGCCCTGTGGAGTGCGAGGAGTTCATTACTGTTCCTTTCAGCTAAAAATAATGAAGCACCACGGAGCGGCCAGCCCCCAGCAATGGAACGGAGAACGACAAAGCGACTTGCGATGCTCAAAGCGCCAAAGGGGCCTGGTGTATCGGCAGTGTTTACGTTAGTGGAGGGCAATGGCATGCTGCTGCCATTGCGCTTATAACACCTTCCTAATCATCTGCAGCCAGCGTACTATTGGCTAAAGGGGTAGTTATGTGGACTGCCTCTCCTCCTGAGTTCCGCTGAACGTGGTTTTCTCTTTGCTGCAACTTATTTTTACCATCAGGAACATCCGAGTGTGCTTCTTCGCATGCTTTTTGGGCGTTTGCAAGAGAATCGGAAACGAAATGGATACCTGACGATTCCTGGAAGCAATCGCTGGATTGGCTTGGAACTGCTCGTCCAGCAAAAGACATCAACACACAGAGCCGCTTGATGCTTCCATTCTTCTCTGAAACTGGTTACGTATTTTACGTCAGCAGTTCTTTACATAGCCGTGTGTAATTGGGAAGTAGTCAAAGATCTGACGAGTATAACAAGTCTCTCCAAGCAGTAAAGCTAGGCATACAGGAAATTAGAGCATCCATAAAGGTAAGGTTGTGCGTTTAATGTGGAGTGAAGACCTCTTGTGCAAAATTGCAGTAGCTGGGTGTCAACGCAGAGTGTGGAGTGCGGGAGGCAAATCTTACCGTTGCTGTTCAAAGGGTCTGCTTCGCCAAGGGAAGGTGCAGTAGAACCTTCCCCTCCGAGGCAGCGCTCAGCCTGTTGCTGATTCTGGTATGGATGCTCGCCTAGAAAGAGCTGTTTCTCGTTTTGATCAGCCCCCTGGTGCACAACTGCAGTTGTTGGAGACCTGGGCTCCTGTCTTTGATTTGTCGTGTTCCTCTTTGGCGAAAGCGCATTAAAGTTACCAGTGAAGCCCACGGAGCTAGAGAGCAAATCATTTTCCTGCGTGTAAGGGAGGAGAAACACTGGAAACGTTGTGGCGTTGCCTGTATTGTGGCAATATCCAGAGGGGCTTCATGCTCCAGGTGCCTTCTGACGGCAGGCTTACCCTTGTACTGCAAACGCCACCTTCTGTACAGATGTCTCTGCTGGAGCTCACAGGCCTCTCTGATGCACTTTTCAGGAGAGAATGGAGGGGAAAGAAAATCTTTGGGCGACGGTGCTTCCTCGACGCTCCAGGCGCATTTACTAAGATTGACGCGTTTCGGTATTTCCGCTGCCTTATTCGTCTTGTCCTTCTCCTTCCAACCGATCGCCTCATGGGGCAGCTTCTTATGGAGTCTTCAGAAGCGCTGATTGATGTTGGTGTGGCTGCTGACGGTTGCACGCATTTCGCTGGGCTCGATGCGTCTTCGTCCAGAGAAGCTGACCCCGCATTGTTAGCTTGCCTTGTTGCCGCACTGGAGTGCAGCCCCTCAATATTCTCTGTGCATGAAACCGAGGAGGTAATCCGGTTTGCAGTTCCTGTGAGACAGCCCGTTGGCATATCGTTTGAGAGACTCTTTGGCTGCTGGGGTGGTTTGCAAACAGGCGCATGTTCCATTGCGCGCTGCATGCACGTGAGAAAAGAGGCCAGCCTTCGCGGGCGTTCCGTTGCCTTCCAGAGGCAGCAAAGCGCAAATGTTTTGCTCTGAGCTAACAGCATTGGTACGAGCAACTGAAAGAGAAGTGCGGGTCCTTGCTGATTCAGAAGCTGCTGATGCAGGCTGCTCAATGCAGGCGGAAGGGATGGCTGTTGCTGGGCTTGTGGGCAGCTAGGCTGATGCAGGTAGGGAGGCCACCGGAGATTGTCGGTAAAAGTGTGCTTGGATAGAGATGTCCTGCACCTGTAGTTGCCTGAACATTGGCCATCTGTTCTGTCGCTAGAGAGACTCGAAAGAAGGGCGCATAATATTGCAAGAGGCCCACGAGTCGCCCAAGGGCCTCCGCCGGTAGCTTGTTCCTCCTCTCGTTCATGGGAATCAGCTGATGCATTTGACCTCTTTGATCGGTGCAGCTGCCTTCCGTTCCCACCGAAAGATACCACATGAAGAATTGGCATATTGCCTGCCCCAGTTGTGCAGTCAGCTGCAGTAGATCGACAGTGCAATAATTGCAGTCGGACAAACCTGAAGAGAAAAACCCTCCTCAAGAATTGGCAGTGTTGCGAGGCGAACTCTATGTGATGCATAAAGTGCTCCTTTTGAAAACCCATGCGTGGTTTTCTGGGGGGCGTACATAGTGGTTGCATCTGCGAAGGTCCCTTTAAGTTCTTCCATTCTGTCCTTTGCCTTCTGAATAAGGCTGCAGGCTTCAAGCGCTGTTACCGGAGGAGAGACAAAAACCCGTCTTCGGGATGAGTGAACTTCCGGCAGGTTCTCTAGGCTTGTGAAAGCCATTGTGTCAAAAAAGCAGCCAGCACAAGATGGTTTGGCGAGGCAGCAGAGAGGAGCCAGAAGATCCACAACCCCGTGGGAGCTAACCAACCAGCATGAAACCCTTGCACAGATCGCTGCCCACAGCATCAAATAGCGCATGCACAAAATCAAAGAGCAAATTCTCACGGCTGTGCTAGAAAGTGCTTGTACGGCTGCATGGAAGGTTCTATTCGCTCTGTACTGCGCGGTCGCGAAGGAATGGGGTAACTGCCTATACGCAGTAGGCGCAAGCTTCAATTAACGCAGCATAAGAATACATGAAACACAGGAATATGCATACGTAAAAGCCCCAGCATGCTTTGTTTCATCTATCTCCGGAAAGCCGCTGCGCTGACAACTGCACTGTTTTGTTCCTTCAGTCCTTACGCTAGCTCAGATTTGCAAATGTAACTTCACGTGAACACGCGATTGCATGTTTTTTTGACTTTCGGAACTCTGGCAGCTAGCCAAGCAGGCATTAAGGAGAGCTATCTGTAGTGCGGCGCTGCTCTTCTGCGCTTGATCAATAGGCAGACACCACCTCTTACACGGATTTGTTTGGCGCCGGGCAAGTGCAAAAACTTGAGCGCATACACGCTGAGCCACGCAGGGTCTCCAACTGGGTTTGCTCTCGAGTTTGCTCAACTGAATGCTGTCAAGTGGAGAGCGAGCAACAGGCTTCTCCAGCAGGCGGCTTCCTCCCAGAACCAGGACAGTAGCGCTTAACTGGTCTGCAACTAGCCAGTTAGCGACCCGAGAGAGGACATCGTCCCAAGGTTCTTTTTTTTCTTTTCTTTCACACACCTGAGTCTCATGATGCTGTGTCTTGTGGTTCAGTTTTCTCGCAGATGGATATGGGAAGGGTTCGATTATGGATGTCACCCTCCAGAAGCGCTGGCCAACATCCGCTATGTGGTGTGAGGCGGTTTCCACTGCCACACTGCTAGGCGGCTGAAGCACAAGAAATGTTGGGTTCTTTTCAGGAGATAATTCCTGAAATAAAGCGGTACCCTTTAGGGAGGGGGGTGCAGTGCCGGAGGAGAGACGGTACAACCCAAAGAGGCTGTTGGAAGCCCGATGGGAGCCTTCAGGCGATTCAGGGGTCTGGGGAATCTTGCCTTGTCCGGTCACCCTCTTCGGCAGCAAGCAAACGTGACATTCAAAAAAGCCAATTCTCGCACTGTCATGGTCTTGAGTATGCGGTTTGATTCGGTGTGAATCCAACGGGGGCGCAGGAACTCCTGATCTCAGAAAGTGATGTAGCGTAAGACCAGCAGAGCCCGGCGTATGGCCGCCACTACAGGTCTTCAAGATATTTTGAGGCATTGGCAAACAAAAAGAACTCTGCTGAAACACACCCTGTTATAAATTCGCCTCCCTCAGGTCCTCTTCATGCCGCCTCCGCCACAGTTAGGAGGGGTTTTGGCCAGCAGCAACTATGTCAGTAACTCATTGCTACAACGGTGTGCTTAAAATGTTCCTTCTCGCTAAATGGCTGTTTTTTCTTTGGGAGTATGCGGATGAGCCTCTAGTCCACAGAACTGTTGGACTACACTCTGCAGTACGACATTTCATGTTAAGATCTTCTTTCTAACTGCCCCTAAACTTCAATGACTTCGATGTGCCTGCGCTCCGGTCTTTCTATGCTTCATTTTTCGTCTAACAGTGGGAGAAAATTTGTTAAAGCGACATCCAGGGCTCCTCTCCATCCAGCACTGAGTTTCAGGTCTTTATAGCTGAAAGTAGCAATTCATATGCTGTGCTGAACCTCATGGGGCAAAACGCAAAGGCTTTGCTTGCACTAAGTCGTATTTGTGGTTGCATTTGATGTAATCAGCAACACGTTGCTCGGAATTAGCCTTCATCATGCCAAAGCCATGCCAACACTTGCTACGGGGCTGCACACCAGATGCATGCGCTGCACTTTGGGGCTGGGATCGACCTCACACGCCTTCATAAGCAGACATTTTGTAGGGGGAATCACAGGTGACTGCTGTATTGCCTTTGAGTCTGAGCAAAATTTCTTCGATTGCTCATAAGACAGGGTTTATTCCCCCGTAGTGTTGGATCTGTGGCAAGGCTGCTCCTACAGTGCTGCTGACGGTGACCATGTTTTGCTATGCGGTATACCATTACCGGTTACACCTTTGTATCACCCTGGAGCCTAGAAACTCAGGCTGTCCTGTACAGCCGGCTTGGACAAGCAAACGCTTGCAAAAAATGATAAGGAGACAACAACGTTTCCAATATTAAGTGATTATTGTGCAACTTGGTATGCACGCATCCTTTGCTTATGGAATTCAAGCACGATACGCAAGCCCAATCGATATATGGGATGGTTAATACCTTCTGAAAGCTTGTTAAGTTTGCCTGGAAGCTGGCGAAAGCACTGCTCTGCTGAGAACTCCGAGTATCGCTGAGGCAGTTGCCGAACTCAGTGAGAGGTATGCCCTTTTGGGAGCGCCTTCCCACTGTACCAGTAGCCCACCACCCCCAAACGCTGGTGGCTGGCCGTGCGCTGCGCGCAGCCGGACTTTGGCCCCAGCGGTAGCTCCTCTGATAGAGCCTAGCCCCTGAGTTGTCCATAATTGCTGCTCGATTTCTTACGCTTGCCATAGCTGGTAGCAATCCACTGCTAAAGACTGGCTGGGTTGGCCTGTGAAACTCAGTTTGGACAGGCGCTTCTGAGCTAGAGCACTCTTCATTCGAGGAAATGCTTTTTCAGCAACAAATAATCTTGAACAAAACCTTGTTAGGGCACGCTGCTTAGTAACAATGGCTGCAACGCGTAACTGTTTCTCTGTGGCTTGACGGAGGCTGTATCTACCAGCTACAAATACCCATCACGTTCAAGAACAATCAGAACTGGGCCTTGTTCTTGCCCCTCTTGACCTAACATGCCTATTTCAGGAAAGAAAAGAAAGGGATAGAGCTCTGTAGATTCCCAGATTTGTACACTATCAACTTGTGAAAGTCAGGCCAAACCTACACCTGACGTCTACATGCCTTCATCCTTTTAAGCGGAAAGCTCAACTATAGTTGGGCCATGTAAGCCAGGGTGTCACTACCACGAACCGGAGTCAAACTACGCGACCCGGTTGGCGCGCAAAACGGTACATTTTCATCCCGGATTCTTCCGGCCGCCAAGGTAGGCGTGGAAGCCTACGCAGGGGACGCTTTCAAGAGGAGGCCACGTCAAGGGTTATCAGCTCGTGTCTAAGGGCATGTATATTGTTAACTCCAGATTTCTGTATCAATGAATAGCGTCAACGCTTGCCGTTAGGAAAAAGCATTCCATGAATTGTTTTGCGTCGAAAAAAAAGCTCGCGAGGGAAACTGTTAGCAGTTGCAACGGTTATGAGAAACATGCGGACAAAAGGAAGAGAACGACATCTCGGCAATAAATGGAAGGGCAAGGGGACTGGAAATGCAGGAGGGAGTAGAATGCGAGGATGTAAGGGTCACGACTGCCGAACCGCTGCACACTGACAGAAAAAAGAGCACCTAAGACAACTGGGGGGCAAATACATTTATCACCCGCCAAGAAGGGGACCCACCGAACGGCAGATCCGGTTCTCCTGGGGAGCTACGTATTCTAAGGGACTAAAGAGGGCTATCAGCGGGCATATCATCATTTACTCTCATGGCTGAAAGGCTCCAGAGGCAGTTGAACCAGACTCCGAAGTCGGGATACGGCGCAGCGGCAGAACCCATGTGTTCGACCCGCCTCCCGGTGTCTGCAGTTACGCCACGCAGCGAGCATGAAATGATGGCAAACTTAACCTGCAGACATGCGGGGCAACATTCATTTAGGAGTGGGCCGTACGGCACATGATTCGGGACTTCTCTTGCGGAGGAGCCAGTACGGCATAATCCTATGCAGACCATGGATAATTCAGTGCAGGACGTGAGCGTGACCTTCGCACAACAGCTCTCCGCTTCGGGATCCCATAAGCTCTTGTACCTTCCGGAGGTTTCCAAAGGTTTCAGTAACCGGAGCCGTTGTATGTTTGGGGTTTCTAGTTCTATTTGCCGTTCTTCTTGAACTCCATGGACCCAATGTTTCCCTAGGGGTCAACATTGTAATGCGGCGCATTCAAGTTTCGCTCAAGCTTACAGTTGGTAAAAAAGAACCAGACTCCGTCAAAAACTACTTAGGGTCAGGGAACTCTACGATGGGGTGAGCTGAAGGGGTTTTAACTGGTGAGACTGTGGGCAAGGAAGGACGTAATAATCTATTGAAGGAAGCTTCCTAATCCGTTAAAGCACCTGAATATCCTCCCCCATCATTTCAACCTTGACGCGGCCATATATTGTTATCACGCCTATCTGGGACAATTGTGTGTAAAAGGCGGCCACATGAAGAATAATCGACGTAGTCCACGGTTTGCATGATCACAGCAAGTGGCAACCTGTGGTGAGGTTCGGAAACTGTCCTTCGTTGTGATGGCATGAATTGCAAACGGCCGATAACGTGAGAATTAAGAAGGAAATCATCTCAAAAGCCTTACTACATAGAAGGGAAGTTCAAAAGCATGACACCAGATAAATGGGCGTTGGGGGCGGACGCCAGTATCCACGGTGTGCGACCTATTGATCCACTGGCCGAAAGCCCTGCTCAACGGTAAGGCCACCAAACAAGCCTTTCTTTACGCTGGCTTAAGGCGGCCTCAGGAGGATAACGTGCTCTTCGGCTGTTTCTTATTCTTTCTGCATCTCAAAATGCTGTGTGCTCCATTCAGAACGGATCCGCGCTGCGTTGCAACATCGCGGGCTTGACGAACTTGTAAATCCCGTTGGCGTCCCGGGACGGAAGGACTAGCACCCTCCTTCAATTGCCCTCTACATTAGCTGTGTCTGGCACTAATTTTGCGGTACAGAAAAAAATTAATGGGAAGCTAGTTGCTTTGTGGTGGTTGTGCTTTTGAACTCCACTAAGCTCTGTGTAGGAGTTCGAGCCCTCGACGTAGCTGCTGGGAGTGCTGTAGACTAGGGGAGAACACCCGCGCGTTTGCTCATTCTGCAGCCCTCATTGTTTGAGCTCACTAAGGTGTGAATAGCCGGCCAGTGTAGTTTTCTCGCTGCATTTAGGAACTGAGGCGAGAAAGGGAAAAGCTAGTGTGCAGTGCAGTTTGGTGTCTGTATCCAGGCATGGCTACAGAAACGTAGCATGGCGTTCATATAACGACTATACTCTTAAGCTGCTTCATTGGATGTGTAGTTCTTCGATGTGAGTTTGAGAAGTCCTTTGATTCATTGTCAGTCTGTTGGTGCCCTTGAGATCAATGCGCACAGGCCACCTTCTGTCCTTCCTCCTCGCCAGCATTGTATTCCCTACCTGACTATTAAAAACTGCCTTCATAAGCGGCTCATCCGCTTCGTGGCCAAGTTCCCATTCAAGGTGACGGAACCGGCTATACCCCGGAATCATCCTTCCACTTACCACCGGGGTTGTCATGATGCTGCGTAAGGGGCGCCAGGTGGGCACTCAGCCAGCTAGGCGCGCGTTGCTATTTGAAGCATATCCTTCAATTGTACTCACTTACAGTGCTCCTCTGGTGTGTTCGCAAGAGCCTAAGGACGGGATGCACGCGCCTCATTGTCAGTCCCAAACGCTGCCCTGTGCTTGACACCGCCTGGGCGGCCCTGAATAGGTGACCAATGCATTCATAGAGTTATGTTGTTCTGAACATATGCTACGGCCCAGATCACGCAAATATGGTCCATTTAAGATAGATTCTTAACTTTAATGACCAGGCTATCACGTATCCCCTTGTACGTTGCTCATCTGAAAAGTGGAGTTGCAAGCAAGAGGCTCAGGAGTGGTCGCATATTGTATACGCGTGTTGCGTAGATCCTGAGTTTAGGACTATTCCCTGGCGGGTACCATTGAGAAACGGAAACTAATAACCAGCAGCCGCAGTTGCTCAAGATCGAGCGATCAGTGGGAGCTCCTTCTGCATGAAGCATTCACCTATTCCCTGTCATCAGAGTGCACACACTTCAAGCGGGCTTCAAGGCCTTTTGGAAGTTCTCTGCGGGTAAGCAGTAGTGCTCAACCTACGAGTGCTAATAATATATAGACAAGTGAAATAGCGAACCGACGACTACGCAGGACTGCGGATACTTGCGCAGTAGTTGATGGACTCTCCTTTGCGGGGCCCTCACAAATAGGGGATTTGGAATTCCTGAGGCAGAGTTCTGTTAACTCCACTCAGGAGCTCCACTTGTTCGCATCTAGCGAGCCCCCAGATACTCGCAAGAATCTTGCTGTCCCTCTTTAGAGCATCTGCTCTGTTGACGCACTCCTCGAAAGCGAGCGCATGAGAGTCCTTTTCCTCTGTAGGCTCCAGTGCATCTATTCCGGCTGATTCCCGCCTCTTGTCGCCACCCTGCACAATACACTCATGAACCGGCAATGCATGACAGTCAGCCCCGACGGACAGGGACAGACTGCTGCTGCACGTGCAAAGCCCTGGAAGACAGGCAAAATCACCTGCTCATCAAAACTTCTGTGGGAAGCCCGAATTAATGTTTGGTGGGCACCAGGTGGCCAAAGCGCCCCTGCAGCCACAGAGTTGAGCTCAGACATGCTGCAGCGGAGCGGGGGGATTTCCGAAAAGGGTGGCAATATATTCTCGGCAGCATGGTTTGTCTCCGCCTGAGCAGCTGCCTGGAACATCCATCCACCCCACATCATTGTTTCAGCTGAGCAAGCGCCGAACACTAAATTTGTCATTAAATGGGATAAGTAAGGGAAGACAAAAAGCAGGGAGTAATGCAGGGACAGGGGCACTTCGGTCGACGAGGCAAAAGGAGCTACGGGTGGCTGCATGAAGGCGACGCCAAATGATAAAGAGGCTGGCGGATAGGCGCTAACTGCAGGCGTGTTTGAACTATACAGTTTATTCCGCAGCTGACGACTGTGCCCACCTGCAGGATAATGTAGGCGAGATCTGTCTCGATAATATGAGGCACTTGCATACAGGCGCTTGAGTAGGGTGGCGCCGAAGCGACAAAACGCCAAGCTACTGCAGCCAAAGCACTCGGTTCCTCGGGCGGCAAAAGGCCAGCAGTATCTAAAGTTCCATTAACTCCCTGAGACCTTGACCTCGTCGTCAACGAGGTTTTAGCATCATCTAGCGCGTGTTTAGACGATGGCATGCACCGCACCCACGTTTTATCGTCTATTAATGGTGGAGTTGCGTCTAAAAGAGACTGGAGGAGATCCATGTCTGTGACTTCTAAACCTCCAGTGCAGGTTATCACGTCTTCCTCCTTTAGGTGAAAAACATCAACATCACGCTTCGATAAGGCTGACAACGGTGCGTTGTGCTGCATGCAGGTAAAGAGTTCTGCGACATTAAGGTTCTCCTTTCCCCAGAATTCCGGGCCCGGAATGCTCTGCCACTCCCACTCTCCATTGCTATCCGCCAAAAACGAAAACCTCGGAGGAACAAGCTTTACTCGCCATCTATACTCATCAGTAACCCCGTGTGATTCTTGTCCTTGTAAGCCGGCTGAACCTTCTACAGACTTCACAACTGTTGGAACCTCTACTACGGTTGATCCTGCCAGTGAAGCATTACCTTGACACTTTGGAAGCCCGCCTACAAATTTCTCATTTTGCTGTGGTGTATTTGTATGAACTGGAGCGCGCTGATGAAAGCCCTTTTCGAGATCATGTCCTGGATGTTGGGGTGAATTTAGACAATTGGACGGGCCGTTTTGGTGCTGCTTCTCTGGGGCTCCGGGTTGATTCGCTTCCTCTCGTAAATTGTGGGAACGAATCCATGAGCGTATTGCTTCTAAGCGCCTCGCCATCCTTGTGCGGAGAACGACAGCTGCTGCAGCTTGCTGAAACCTGATGATAAGCTCGCTTCTCCACAGTTTCCGTACCATGGATCCCTTCTCCTGTGAGCTACAGGTGGAGTGTAGAGTGCTTTGGGTGGCTGTTCGGGAAGGAGCAACAGGGGCGCCTGCAAATACGCAGCTGCTCCGGTTCCTGTCTTGAATTTGCAGGAGCCGAAGCATTCGTTGCACCTCTTCTGCCCTTTTTAGTTGGATTTTCTGAACAGCGGCATCAGATGGCAGGGCGCCCCCCTTCACTGTCTGCGTTCCCAGTTTTTGAGCTCTTAGGACAGCCACCAAGTCAGCCCAACGCTCGTCCAAGTACTGTTTCGAAATAGCTCCTTCGCCGTACTTGGTGCTGTCAAGGCGTTTAGCTGCACTGGTAGGAGTGACAGTATAGCTTGTCCCTTTGGCAACGCATTCGCGCCTTCTCGAAGGACACTTAAGGGCATGAGCGATAAATGGTTGGTTGGGCCTATCATCCGTCAAATTCATACTGGATTCAGCCGCTGACGTCTCCGCACACGTTTCTGGCTTCATCTGCTCCCTTGGGTTGTCCATCGATGATGGGAAGCCTAGGGACTCTCCAATTTGTTGACTATAATTGATTTCTTTAGCCGCCTGGGTTGTGGAGGAGTGCTTCTCCGCGAACCTCGTAGAGGACTCCAATCGAGGAGAGTTTTCTAGCATCTGGCAGCTCTTTCTGCGAGTCAATGCGCTCTGGCTCTCAGTTTGTAAGGGTACACCATTTCCTTTTAGTGCCACTCGGTGGGGATTGGCGTTAGGGCCGAGAAATACCAGTAATTCATCTGTATATTCGATATGGAGGGAAGGAGCGAATTGAAGCCAAAGAATCACATGCTCACGAGGGCCGATGATGCCATTTAGTGGATTTACTGAAAATGCTCTATTTTGTTTTGTTAGCTTTACTGTAAACTCGACAGGCGCCCACAGAGCCGCAGGAAGGACCAGACGTCGTTGCCTCACTGATCCTACCTTAGTTTCGCCAAAATCCAGACTGCATAATATTGAGAATGGCACAAATTCTCCGTCTGTTCGGCATTCATACACTTCGTTGGAGATAGTGGTGGGAGGTGCAATAGGGTTGTCTTCTTTGACTCTGCAGTGCACTACAGCACGGAGAGGAATGCGCTTCAGAAAAAGCGAGTCCTCAAATCGTCTATCCTTGCCACTCTGCTTTCTGCTGCTACCAGTTACCGCATCATGTACTGAGCGAATGGACACGACCACTTTAATGAAATCTGCTTGGGGCGCATACACATCAGGGCAAAAGGAAACCTGCATGCGCTGCTGCATTCCAGCGGAAAGGAAAGGTTTCTTTTGTGGACACGATAGGGAGAATGCCTTCGATGAAGGGGGAAACACGACAAATGAAACAGTGTGATTACTGACGTTTTGCAACACTATTTCTTGCCTCAACGGCTTAGCGCCTTTCAACGTGTAAGGATTGCGGCAATCCATTTGGAATTCCAGCCTCTCGGGAGTAGCCCTAAGTACACAATTGCCGTCTTCAAGCGGGACGGCTAGGCATAGGTCTTCTTGGTCAGTTTTAGCGGAAGCATTAGGATCCCGTTCATGCTGTTTACATGCTGTCTGTACCGCCGGTTGCGGCAGAATGGAGCGTTGAACACGCTTCGCCCCAACGAGTGCTGCCACATGATGAGGTGGAGCGGGCTGGTGGATCTGCGTGTGAACATTGTAATTGTTTTGCACTGAAGTTTTCCGAGCAAACGTGGAATGACTGGGTCTATCCTCGTCTGGTATTTCGGGGGGTCCGTCGGAGTCTGAGCTTGGCGTAGCCATTGGGGTGCTTCTGCACGTCTGCACACCACCCTAGATCGCTACTTAGTTCTGGCCTCGAAACGCTTATTGTACCTGTCCTTTCATGATCCGTATGCTGTACATTTGACAAGATTGTTTGAGGTCTTCTTACCTTTATTGCTTGTATTCGAGTAAAGACACGGGGTGGAGCCAAAGGAAAATTAACAACAGGAAGAATAGGCTCAAGGGAGCTCTCTGAAAATCTTTTTTTGCCCGTCAGTCTCTTCTCAGGCACATTCTCAACAAAATATCCGAAAGCCTTTCTAAAATTCTAAAGCTGATGCCCTCCGGAAAGTGTGCACCTGAATGCAAGCCCCATTTACCAGCAAGTATGTGGAACGGAGTGTAGTGCACACGCACTACAATGGATCTCTGGTGTGGCCTCTAGAGGCCTAGTATCAAGAAAAGGAATGAACACTATAGAAGATTTTAGGGATTAGGACACTTTTATTTAGAAAGGGAGCCCAACAGGATCAGAGTGCTCGCCAGCGGGCACCAGCTTGGGGCTGGGTGTGAGGCTGTTGCTGTGACTCTGGACCTGGCCCTCAGCGAGGGTCGGGGAATCAGTTCTATGGTGCTGGGTTTTCTTGGGGAACAATAATAGGAACTCAATCATATATTTGATTGTTAACGGTTTTTATTAGTGGTTTCAGCGAGAATCATAGGTATAAGAGCGCGATAGTAGCGTGTGCACTTACTCTGTCTAACCTAGGGATCTATCGTAGTAACAGTGTAGGCCAGCTGTTCACTACACAGAGTCCTGTTGATGGCCACGGAGGAGCGTGCTCAGTTCTAAAACCTAGACTGAGCTTTGACCCAAGAGTGTCTCTTGAATGATTATAGGGTATATTGTTCACGCCTATTCCAATTTTTATAAGCCTTATAACACGTCATGCAGGTGCCGTAACAAATTCCTGCCGTCAGCGAATGGTAAGCTATGCGCTGCACAATCCTTGCATATGATCCCAGAAGGACTAAAGCCGATAAATCTCTGTCTGTGCAGTGTCCCTCAAGAGAGTACTTTGAAAAGCATGAAAACCTCATTTATTCAGTGTTTCAGAGTCTCCCTGTAAAAGACCTCCTCCTCACTCCACTTCACGCACGGCTTTACTTCTGCGCCAAACCAGCCCCTATCCAAAGCCCAACACCAGGACACTCTGCCTCTACTCCGTAACCGGAACTGTTATATACTAAGGGCGACTAGTTCTATATGGTGTTTTTATTGTGCTCTGTGAACTTTGGAGTAAGGGTCAGCATTGTAGCGCCGCGCATTACGTTATAGGCCATGCTGAAGACGATGACAACACTGAAAGATGTAATGGGGCTTGCCTATTTCGTCAAGCACTAAGGAAAGCATTTGCCGATACTGAATCCAACGCGTGGAAACAAATTATAGCGCAGTAGCACACTGAAAACGACTCAGCAGGTTAAACTGCAAAACGTATCATGAGGGAATGCGTTTCTTTTCAAGGCATGCCGTAGAAAAAAACAACCTGACCCAGATTTATCAAGGGGACTGATTTATTAGTAGTCCAGTCGCGCAAAGCTTAAGTGCATTTATGCGTTTTTGGCACTATAGGATAAAAATGCTGGTTTTACATGGAGTGCCTGCATGGCTTCCGGTGTGCATTAAAATATGGGCTCGGCATACAGGATTAGAAAACCTTGAAACCTCTTGACACGGCTAACCTGAGGAAACATGCCACAAATGTGAGCTTGAACCGTCAAGCTCCGTCGTGCCGTAGACTGAATAGCATCTCTTTACACAGCAGAACCGGCGGGCAAAACACCATGCAGGCTGTTCAGGCTTCCCGGCTGCAAACAAAGGAGGGTTCTTTTGAAGCCGTAGCAAAAACGGCCACTATTCAAAGGCCGGCCGAACGTTAGATAAACTTTAGGCTAGCGCATAGAGAAGGATGTTTTCGTCTCGGGCGTATTTCGACTAAGTTAGGTTCGGCAGAAGAATGCCAGGGATTCAGTTACACCCGCCAAACGGCGCTTTTGACGATCCAACACCACAAACAAGAAAAGACTAGCGATAATGAGCTGGACAGCCTATCCACCCAGTCCTAAAACAGAGCGAGACGGGACTCGAACCCGCAACCTCCGCCTCCGGAGGGCGACGCGCTATCCATTGCGCCACTCACTCACACACTCCTCCGTCAACCTGCGCGCGAAATGTTTTGTTTCATATTTTCTAACAGTTTTTGCTCCAAAATAAATGCCTTCTTCCTTGTTCCATTCTTCCTACCAACGCCGCGTGAACCAAAATATAGAGTCAAACAACCAATGAAGGGTTCACGAAAATCAGCTGCCTTCTCCCTCGCCTCTTGGCGCGGGGAACAGAGCGGCCGAAGGGCGTGGAGCTGGTGGGGACGCGGACAGACCCCTAACTGAGTGCAACGCACCTTGCTGCAGCGCGCGCTGCAAAGCAGTGCCACATGCGCGCATAAGCAATGCCCTTTGGGACATGGGTTGGCACTGGAGACTGCAGTGCCGACTGTCTTTCACGCTGACTTGATCCTTCGTAGTCCGCCTGCGAGCAAGCATTGATGCAAGCACTACTCCTAAGGGTGTTCTGGGTGATTAAGTGAAGGGCACGAATACTGCCTCCACACGATAGTATTGAGGACTGTGCACAGGAAAACTGGCGGGTGCACCACGAAGAAAGCACTAGAAAACCAGGCAGGAAACTGCGCAAATGACATGCGTCTGTGGCTTTCAACATATGCAACCTGGTTCTAGCGAATCTGCAGGCTTTTCGAAGGCCGCATGGGAGGGTGTAGCAGAGGAAACTCGTCACGCGCTCTGTAGGGGCCCTCGCTATTCTTCCTTGGATAAGCGTGTTGGCCTCAACCGTAAGTTTACCTCCAACGTGGAAACATCGTCATAGCATAATGCTGGCTTTCTCAAGCGGTTCAGGGAATCATGGGAATTTCCGCAACCCCTCCCCGCAACAAGGCAACAACATCGTTGGGAAGAGGCACAACAGGCGGGAACTGAGGTCTTGGACGCGCTCGCAAAGACCCAAGAAAAAGCAAGTATTGCATTATATGGCCACTTCGCCGACTTCCCAAGCAGGACTCGAGGATAACGTGTGCGATGAAGTTCCTCAGAACAGCCTGGGGGACCTTCCTAACTCAGAAGTAGCGACTATAAGCGCAACCGCGCACGGCGCGGCTTAAAGTTGGGCCGCGCACAACATTTTGTGGACACTTGCTTGACTGCTGGTGCTGATGGGCTTGTATGCTTCTATCTATGCTTGCTCCTTGGCCATCTGTTTGTCTCCGTGATGCACGGTGCCTTCTCTACCTATGTTAGGCTCGGCGCCGCTTGCTTAAATTTGTGTGGGGGCTGCATCCTTGAGGACTCCCCAAGGCCCCCCCGCCCCTCTCAGGGCATGGCAAAAGTATGGGGATCTACTTCACTTTTAATCCCTTTTTATTCACCTGAAGGGAAGGCAACGGGGCCAGCATCAACTTTTGCGCTACTAGCAGCACAGCAGCAACAGCGAGTCCGAGTTCTCCCTGCAGCCTCTGTTGCGCCACGCTGGCTTGTCTTTGTACCTGTTCTCTGCTCTCGTAATGGCCTTCACTGCTCAACGCAGGCCTGTCGTTGCACCGGTCGAGAGATGATACTGCTAACCCAGTATGATGTGCTCCGTTGAAGAACATGGTTTGCTTCTGGGTTTCTTGTCGTAGGAGCAGCGGCAGCAGCAACAAAAGAAGCAGTGGTTGCCCACGCTGAATGCTTCGCCACTATCCCCACGTCTTCCTACTCTTTATCGCAAAACGCCTAGTGCTCACAACTTGCGATAATGGCTTGGTACCGTTTACCCGCTGCAGCGCCATCCGTTTCCAGGGCTGGCTCAAGGGAGATGCCATGGGCGTTGCTGGAGTGTCATGTGCAGCGGCCGAATCTACGTGGATCCGCAGCAGCACCCAGAAGGCAGCAACCCGAACAACCGGGCTCACAGCCCCGAACTGAGGGGACGAAAAGAGTGTTCCATTTTGTTTTTTCCCCAGCTCTTGTTTATACGTGTACAGGTGCAATTATTGGCTTCATCAGCCATTTCCTTTTTCTAAAGAGACAGGAATAGTCAACCAGGAGCGTTGCTCCCTACAGCGGCAACAGCAGCAGTCGTACGTGTTGCCACCCAGCAAGCAGTTGCAAGGACGGGGAACGAAATCCCCCGAAGGCGTATGCCGCGTGGGGGAGGGGGGCTTGCAGATGGCGTGTTTCAAACTGGTCCATGCATTCGTACTAGGATACAGGTTGCCAACTAAGGGACAAACAAATGCAAATAACTGTCTAGAATGTTAGACCATGCTTGCGCGTACACGTGGGGCTGCGTTGCAGCATTATTGACACCAAGGTGCGTTGCGCCTCATGGCAGGGCGGTTCGTCTCCTTAACAGCTCCAGGCCTTTGTGCCATCATGGCCACGATGTCTGGCTTTTGTATTTTGTGGGTACTCTTTCTTAAGCCTTCGGCTGTGTTGCAGCTAGCAACGGTACTCGGCTAAGGCCTGGACTCTCGCTGCATGGGGACTCTGCACTTGTAGGTGCGCTAATTGCAAGATGAAGGCTCTGTTTAGCTACCTGCAAACAATGCTGTGCGGCTTGAATCTCTAAATGTAGTAAAATCACACCGGATCTGTATGTTTCAGAGCTGCCTCGAGCACCATGGTGGAGGGATGCTCTAGATGTACATAACCTTAGTTCTTTGAATAGAGGATCATAAATAAATGACCATTACGGCTTTCTCAGGGGGACATAGTCGCGTTTTAGGTGGCTTGAGGCTCAACTTCAAGGCTGAAGAGAACCAGTAGCGTTTTTTCCTTGCCTTCTTTGGGGTGCAGCTTGCCTGCAGTAAAGTGTGATGGCTGATTGCGCAGCAACAGATGCCATGCAAACTGAAGTTAACACCTTCCAAGATGCACACTAAAGTATTTATTTACTGAGGATGAAATAACATTCTTGCCGTGAAGAGGAGGCAAGAGTAGCTCACTGCCAGGGGCCTCAGATCATTCTCGGCTGTTTCAACAAGTTGGCCGTATGGGTATATAAATACACCTCTATGCATGCAGTATATTACACGATTGAAAGCGCTTCTATTCACTGGCAACAAGTCCGTTTCATGTTCCACAGATGGCTGTTGCAGGCTGCCGTTCCACTTTGCCTTCAAGCAACACTGCTAAATGCAGACTGGAAATCCATAAGCCCTACCAGAACATCCACCACACATATCGCACTGCCTCGCTACTCCGCCTTCTCCATTCCTTCCCCTTGTAGAAGCGCCCACGCCACCTTTGAATTCTTATGGATTTCCAAAACAGAGCGAGACGGGACTCGAACCCGCAACCTCCGCCTCCGGAGGGCGACGCGCTATCCATTGCGCCACTCACTCACACACTCCTGCGTCAACTTGCGCGCGATCTTTTTGGTTACATGCTTCCTAACGGTTTTTGCTCCCGGGGAAAAGAGCATTTCGCAATGCATTTTCCCAGTGCCATGTTAACCGAAAACCGTAAAAGCTGTGAACGTTGGGCAGAAAGCAACTAGGCAGATCCGTCTTGGCTACGAACGGTGAAAGCCTCTTTATCCAGTTGGATAAAATAGGAAAAAGAAAGCTATTCAAGGGCTGCGTGGCATCTTGCTCTGGGGTAAATGCATTGCCATTTGGGTCTTCTGTCTGCGGGTTGGGAAGAGCCTATGCTTAACTTAGGCCAGACACTCACATTCGTGGTGTTGAAGCTTCGCGCCACTACAGTAAGGCCTCCAGGAGTAGCAGAGTGCTTTTTACCTGCGCCGGGCAATCTCTCACGCCTTTCATGCTCCCTAGGGGAACGCTGATTGCTACGATGGGCAGGAGAGGGGCTTCTCAACAGCTCTCAGGGAACAGGACGGCTTTATACTTAGGAAAGAGAGAACCAGCCGCGCCTTGGTAAAGGTGTAAAGTGACGAAGAGCACCGGATGCAGCTTGTTGCCCACATCAGTGTAGTTGCTAAAAGCAAGGCCAGTACCATAAGGTATCTGGCATGTGTTTACTACTAAAGTAGCCACGTAGCCCTACGTAGCCACCTAGCTTTACGAGTAAAAGCTGCCTTGATGTGATGAGAGACATTGGTATTCTACGAATTTCAGTACTGTAAAGCAGCTTGCGATGGGGACAGTTAAAGTCATGAAACACTCACCAGAGGCAATTGCAATTTTCTAGTAACTAAATTTGGTCGGAATTTCTGGTCTGTTCCACACATATACCACTCTTTAACAGGCGAAGTGAGAATCGGTGAGCCATATCTGTCTTTTAAAACATCATCGTCATATACCCGCCTTTGAGTATAGCTGCCCCCTTTCCCGCGCGGTGTTTGACGAATTGCAATATGATCATCAGCCTTATTTTTCAGCCTCGGTGAAGCTCAGTTGCTTGTGAAAGTCTAATCGCGCTGAGCCAACATGCTGGAGCCGCATGGGAGTCCTTTCTGAGCTTTTGCCGCACGTCGGTGTTGAAAGAGGCCTCGTGACGGCTCTTTGTCCTCCGGTGAACAAGCCATTCAACGAGTTGCTGCTCCACGCAAAGGTACCCAGACAGAAGCTGGTATCACTGCGTCTGTAGCAAGAAAGCTAGCGGATGAAAAGGAAAACACCAAATGCGTGCACACATAGTCTACCATCCTCCATGAACTACAGGGAGCAGGAATAATTGCAGCTGCGCTTTTCTCATAAGCGTTCTCTATGCCATGCAACCCACATTTTTGCAGCTGACAAAGGCACCGCCCAACCCCGCCTCAACAACACAGAACGGTGCTGCTCAATACGCCTTCCCTGGAGATTTTGGTGGGTATATATGGTTCTCATTTGTAAACTATTGCCAGATAATCTGCTTGATAGGTTCACTATACAGCAGTGTTCCCCGCGATACGGTGCTCTGCTCAGCATACTATCGCCCTCGGGCACGCCCAATGCTATAAACAATATTGGGGCCATGGCAAAAGCACATTGGCTTTTCCAGATCCCCGAAATCCCCCCGATGTTTGCACAAATAAGTTTCTGGCCACAGACGGCAGCTGCTGGACGAAAACCGGAGGCTAAACCGTGTACCGCTTTTAGGAGCTGAAGCAGGCTTATCGAGCACTGACAGTCCGTTTCGCTTCACCAATTAAGTCATACAGCTTCTCATGCATATAGATGAACGAAATTTAATGCATCTCCATGTTAATGACGGTTTTAGAGAATGAGGCTTTCCGCTTTCCGAATACAGCCACTGGTCTTCTTTGCCACGGCCCGACAGCTGAGGATTATTAGAGCCCTCCTGCAACTTAATATACCCACATAATTACGTAAATTCGTGTGTTATGCGATTTTGTTTAATTTTTTGAGTGGGGGAGGGCAAGGTCTGCACGACTGGTCGAGCTGTTGGAGACGTCTTGATGGCAGGCGCCACCCCACTCGCCAGCTGACCCCTACGCCAGGCAAGCGTGTACAAGTGAAATGGACTGAAACTGACAGGATAGATAATGGTTTTGTATGCACCAGAGGCGAAAGATCCAATTTTGGTCGGGACAAACACACAACTCAACATTGTTAATTAAGCGTCGGCCCCGGTCGACCTCCTTGTCGTACGTGCTGCGTTGGTTCTGCCAGTTTCCGAGATAGGTGGCGTAGCTCCACTCAGCCTTGCCAACCAAGACATTCCATCATCTGTGTAAAACTGGAGACCCTTAAGCTGTTCCCCTAACTTTGGTTGGATTCTCGGTCGAAATGGGGGCCAACAACTCAACATGTTTACCGTGCAAGGTTGCTGGAGGCAATGGCCGCCGGAACAAGTCACTAAATGGTCCCCATGACCCCAAAGTTCTCAGCAGCCAAGCCCAGGTTCTGAAAAAGGTATCGACTGCTGCAGAGCCCCACGGAACGAGTGGAACAGCTTCGCAGTCGGCTACTCCCCAGGATTCATCTGCTAACGGAGGTTCTAGTTACAGCGAGCCACTTCAGAGAGGTAGCGAAACCGTCCAGCCGCAAGGGTCCATTCCTCAACAGTCTCATTCAAGAGCTCCTCAGCAGCCCATTGAAGGAGAGCAATTGCAACAGGTTGAAGAACTACAAGAACAACCGCCACCGCAAGAGGGGGAAATCCGGCCAGAGCACGAAGCAGACATAAACACCAAACCAAAGTCCTTAGTGGGCATAGCCTACCCTCAGCAAAAGGAATTAACAACAGTAGGGGAGAAGCAAGTCCGAGACAGGAGCCCGAAACCACAAGAACACGTTCACGTCCCATCTCACATGCTGGCGGTTGGAGCGGAAGCGGTCTGCATGCAGCACCAGGGTACACAGCAAGCCCTTCTCAGCCCTCACAGCTGCTCAGTGGCGCACCGGGTAGCAGCTGCACTCAGAGCAGCAGCTGGAGAACGTGCGGCTGCAGCTGCAGCACGGGCAGCGGAGGCAGCCGAAGCAGCCAAGGCAGTACCAATGCAGCAAGCAGGGCAGCCTAAGGTGGCCTGTAGATTTCAGACTGAATCTTCCGCTGCGGAATGCACGGTGCTTGGGAGTGCAACGGAGTGCACTGCAGAATGCACTCCAGAAAGGCAGGCTAACTCTGAAGAAGAGGCACAGCGTACACTCCAACAGAACAGCTGTTTCCCCAAGGTATCATGCTTCTCCTCTAATGATGAAAGCGCGAGCGAAATTACTATCAGGCAACAAGCAGAGCAATCCCAAGGCAAGGGTATCGGACTCTCGTTACCGGAGCAGTCTCTTATTTCGGCAGCGAAGCTGGTAGGGGAAATGTTTTCTGGAGCCGCTGCAGCCGCGGTGGCGATGGCTTCCTCAGCATCTGGGCAAAGTGCTTGTGACAGTGCAGAACAGCCAGTAGGGACAGATAGGGAGAGCTACCCTGTTGTTGGCGGAGGAGTCCAACAAACAACTAAGACAGGCAATGGTAAAGGCGCGGGAGATCTGCAAGAGGGTGCAGTAGCTCTACTAGGAGCGGTGGACAGAGCTATGGATGCCATTACCAGCGACGAATTCAAGAAACAGGCAAGTAGCATTTCTGCAGAGGCGGCTACTAGAAAAGCTCGTGCTGGCATTTAAATACTTTTGTTATGTGCTGCCGTGGCCGGCTCAAATGTGCTGCAGGCCGTCACACTCCTGAGCCAATCGATCAGTGTGGCAGCATCTGTGGTGGAGGCAGTCAAGACTTGTGGAGAGTCCGCGCAGCAACAAGGTGAGTTCGTATTCCCTGGACTCCCACCTCTTTGCGTTTTTCGGCGTGTCCTGGCAAATTAAAGTTGCTTGCACCTACGATGCATTATGGGAGCACTGTTGCTGGGAGTAAGCACTAGTTTCCCGAGCTTGGCCTTTGCTGCTCCTGGTGCTGACTCAGAGACCCTCCCTTCTTCAGTCAACGCTGTGAATGGGTGGTAAACCGCTTCGTTCAGGCGTCTTCCCTCCACCCAACCCGGCCGATGACCTTGCCAGAGGCTACCCTTCCTGCGCAGCAGGATATTATGAGGCCCTGAGGATGTCTGCTCAGCAGCAACTGTCAGAAGGTGCATTCGTTCAAAGCTGAAATCCCGAGAGCAACGGTTCGGGCACGCAGTAGTGGCAAAATGCGCTGGTTTAGAGCAGTTGAAACCTAGTAGCTCAAGGAAAAGAAGTAGAGCTCAAGACCGTCAACAGCCAAAACGCATTCTTTTGCCGTTTTACTGGTGGCTAAATACCAAGCGTTGAGCGAATTCCCGAACGTGCGAACGCTAGTAGTCGCATGTTTCACTTTCTGGAATATTTCAGTATCACCCGGTCTGACATATGCAGACCAAAACATACTGGCGAGCTTTAATCTCAACTAAGATGTACTCTTACGATGCAAAATGGCAAGCATTCTAAACATCGACGTCACGTAGACTAAGAAATGCCCCGGGGCCGAATGCCAACCGTCACCCAACCTAGCCATAAAGAACTTCCGATAGCTTTTTGTTGATTGACGTACGCAAGGTCACAGGAAATCTGGCGTCGGCTTTTCTACTAAAAATCAGAGCGCTAAGTACATTCGTGTCCATTAGGAACAGTGTTTCCCTATACAACGTGCGGGCAGCTTTTCCAGCACAAGGGATGCAAACACAGAGTCGGAAGACGCATTTACATCAATCGAAGCGTGAGGCACGCGGGCTGATTGTAGTGGACTAGTTACCGTCCACCCCCTTGTGTGTTACGATGCTCATGGCCTACTCCCCAGTTCAGGTTTCCACCCCGCTGCTCCTGTTGCAAAGAAGAATCAAGCGCTTTAGGGCTCGACTGCCTTAGGCCTTGCACTGAGCGCTTCTGCGCCTCTCTAGGGCCCCGACGCAAGCCATGCGAAGCAAGTGGAAAGCTCGTTTATGAAAGTGGTTTCGCTTCTTTTTTGAGCAGCAGATTACTCGGCCGAAACGGGTTTTGAAACAAAATATGGTCCAGGAGGGAATTTAATCCTTCCAAAAAAGCATTCATGAAACAATGGAGACCTGGGGGGATATCCATTGCCGCGCAGGTGAGTCGACACAATGCCACACAAGAAATTGGCTACACATTCGTTCAATTTCCGCTTATGCGTGCTGTAGGCGCGCTATGGGTCCGACGTGTGCCCAGCATAGCAGACGTAATGTCAATGTTTCGCTGGAATTCGCCTGCTAGGAATGCGCCAAGGCTGAGCGGCACAGAAGGCTTGGTTCCAAATGGCGTGACGGCGAAGAAGTTGCGGAAAAATGAGCTCGTTCCCATCGCTGCAACTGCGCACACTGAACCACCCAAAATCCCCGCCAAGCCTGAGGCTGTACACAACGCTCCGACACCTACACCCAGAACCAATGCGGCAGTTGTTTTGTTGAAGAAGAAGCGGCGGATTGCCTGCATACTCCGAATAAGCGCATTGCGCTTCCTTGAAACAGTGCCTCCAGAGAAACGGCCTTGGAGCATGCTCTTGCGCAAGGCGTCGACCCCCCTTCCTGCAAAGCAATGCATTGCCTTGCCCGTTACTTGTAAACCTAACTGATGCACACTTAAAAAACGATCAAACCAACACCACATTAAGGACTAGCTGAACCTCACCGTCGACTTCGAAGAAGAGGCTCTGATTGGTGTTGATGAAGTGGCAGAGCAGCTGCTCGTTGGTTTTTGTATCTGAAGGAGGCTTCTTCGAGCATTTTTTGTAGAGAGAAGAGCGCACGCAAACGCGGGGTAGTTGGGCGAACAAGTAATTTCCCTTTGCCTGCTCGTTGGCTTTGAGATACCGCGCAACTTGGGATTCTGCGTCTGGCGTCCACACGCTTTGAGGAAGAACTGAACTACCCTGCAACGGCGTCGTATATTTGAAGACAAAGTATTCCTTGCCAAGTTTCTTCCCTGTCAGAGTTTCCAGCATGCTGCCAGTCAGGTTACCGCCGCATGGCAGTCCCGGCATAACGTATGAGCCTGCACCGCAATCCGGACATGCGCATGCTTGCTTGACAAAACGGGATGCTTAACTCAGACTGGTGCTCAGGGCCAGAGGAATACCCCATGCTCACTACTCTGCTTGAAGACGTTCTCAAATGCGAAGTAGGAAACGCCACGAAGGTAGGAGGCAACATTTGGGGCATCCGGCATGAGGATTGAAACTATATCTGATGAGTCCATCGCCAAGAGGCCAATCCACTCGACGACCTTCTGCAAAAGCTCCTCGTCAACGCCAACAGCTGCGCCGAGTTCTGTAATCTTCTCATGTGTGATAGGATTTGCGAGTGAGTTGCCAAAGAGCATGGCGCCGACAGTCCTTTCGTCTGTGGGCTTTCTCAGGTAATTTTCGAACTTCTTAATTTCATTTGTATAGCCCGCTTTTGCTGAAAACGCATGCATGCACATTGCAGCCACAGCCAGCAGGACATGTCGAGATTGTATTATCGACAGAAAAACACTATAGCCATGCAAGATAATCTAGCTTTGCGCCCCAGCGTACCACCCCCGTACCAACGTCAAAGTAGGAGACGAGCAGGACGGGGTTGTATATGCCAGCTTCTGGCGAGCTGTTTGTTGCAACGTGAGGAGTATGTGGAACTTGTGGCTGATCATCACGAATATCCTCAAGTGAGCTCTGGGTATTCTGGAATTTGACAGCAGATGCGGCGTTTCCCTGAATTAGGGAATAGACCAGGAGATACTCCATCACAGCAGCTTTGGAGTTGCTACGCAGAAGAAAACGAGCAGCTCCATCAAGGCGTTTTGCTGCTTGCTGGCATGTTCGGCCGCGGAAGTGTGAATAAATGCTCTTGATAATGTGTGCAAGAACGTGTTTTGCACTGCTAGCGTAATGCGTTGTCCTGAGAGGTCTTGACTCTGGTGGATGTCCCTCTGCTGTCAGCGCAAGTTCAGTGTTTGCCGCCGCAGCTTCATCTGAAATCATTCCAACTAAGCCGCCTTGAGAGGGTTCCTTCGCTCCGGGGCCTTGGATGAACTCGCTTGGTGGAAGAAATTTGAAGAAGCTTCTAATGAGGTCATCTGGACTCATTGCTGGACGCGGCGTGTAGTCCAGTACAAGACCTGGCGGCGGGGAAAAGTTCTTAAAGCACGTCGTCAGGCCTGACAACACAGTTCACCTAGCTCACCAAGATGCTTGGCCGGCGGTTTCTCGTCTCAGAATGAATGCAATAATACGAGCATTCACTCACTGTTAAAGATCGATATAAACTCCGCTTCTGTCCGGCGGCCCTTGAAACCTGCTACATTCAGGCGGGCAATCAACTGCGAAAGGGAACTTATCTGAGATAGATCTGCCAAAGGGGTTGGCTGCGCAGTCCGTACGCACACAGCGGTTTGTAACGAATCGTCTTTCTTGCTTGCTTAGCTTCAATATGTTTCTGCGTCATGAACTTACCGCAGGCGATTTCATCCACTGCATCCTGTTGCCAGCCTGCGCGCAGGAATACATATCCAATTAGTTTGGGGTAATACACTGACTGAAGTAAAACTCAATTTGAGGAGCACATCCAAGTCGTCTACAACTTACCGCACGTAGCTTTCGCCGGAACCAGTTTTGTGACATGCCTGAGGGGAATTGTAATGCAGAAGGAAAAATTGATCTATGCGCAACCAATCAAAAGACAAGGGCTGTGGAATTTAGGCAGCATGCTCAACGCTATTCCAGGGAAGGCTTACTCTGTAGTGCGCTCCCATTTGTGGAGAGGAGCACCAATGCTGTTGCCACTGCTAGAAGCAGGGCTCTGCCTGTAGTTGATATTGCCATGCTGTCCAATAGATTCTGCAGCGCACGTATATGCGTTGGGCACCCCAGTACTAACTGCCAAGTGGTGTTCTTCTCTCGGCATCCAGTGAGAAGACTTTCAACCATCAGTCTTACCTTTTACGAACGCCTTCCAGATAAAACAGATTAATCAAATATTTTTTTGGCTACTGGGAGTCCGTCTTTCCAGTCCTCTCTCTTGAGTTTTCTTTCATCGGTTGCCTAGCCTCGAGGCCTGTCTATGCCGGATGTGACTCGGCACCAATTGCGGACCTCCGATATTTTCCTGGCGAACTTCAACCTTTCAAAGGCGTTGCAATGCAACTTAATGGTTTGTGGGATTCAGACGCACAGCGCATGCCTCGCCTTCGGGAGAAGTTGCAGCAAGGACGGGGGTGACCAGCGGGCAGTCGGAGGCCGCCTCCGGAGAACTCCTGTCTAGATACTTTTGGTGGGGTGCACACCTCTCCAGCCTTCTTCTACCTGCACCTTCAATGCACTGTTCTCATCTCCACATTATTTCTGTAAAGGAAGGCTTGTTTTCGCAGCGGAATCGTGGCGTCCCCGAGTGGGTGGTCCACAAGGACTGCCCAGACACGCAGGGGTGCCCACATGCAGCAAACAGGCTCAACCCCCAAGCGATATTAGTAGTAATATATTTTAGTTCTAGTGCTACTGAAATAGTGAGGCCATTTGCTTAAAAAAATGCACCGGGTCTGCGCTATGCATCCCTTCTAGCTGGACCTTCGTCTAATGCGTCGGCGGTAGTCGGAACGGAAGGATTGAGCCGTTCAGTCCTTCCGCTGCGGCTACCGTTGCGCTTCATGAGTAGAAGGCAGCTGATAATTAGATCGTTCAGGATTAGAGGGAGTTTCTGTGTTACATCGCTACGAAGCATTCCACAGTCATGCTAATCGTTGAGAAACAGCTGTCATTTGCCGGGAAGATTTCAGTGAGTGGAAATCCATCAACAGTTCAGTTGCAACGGAAAAATGCTCCTATAAGGAGGCAGCAGTTAAATTACTAAATATTTAAACAACCAGGGGGCCGCATAATTGTCCAGGGCGGTTTGTTGGCCACCACTGCCAGCCACAGCGGCCGACGGACCGCGCAGCGCAAACCCGTTTTCTCAGGCATGGACAACTGCCTTCTGAGGCCGGCGGGAACTGCAAATTGCAATATTGAAGAGCACGCCGCTAGGGGTGGGCGTTTCCTGCACGTTAGACCGGCCGCGCTACCCACCTAGTTACTCGGTCGAGCCTACCGCTCTAGGAATAGCGTTACCTTTTTGCGTTGAGAACTCTACAATTTAGATTTCATGTGCAGCGTCTCTATCGTGGTCGTTCCTTTCAACGTCTGAGAGTGGATGTGCGGCGCCCTTCCTGCTGCCTTCCTGCTGCAGCTGGTGCCAACATGAACTTAGTTAACGGAGTTGCTCCCCATGTAAGTCTACAGCTACTGCTCACATTATGCTTTTGAATTCTCTACCCTGTTGCAAAGGGCTTAACAAATTCAAACTTGCAGCGTCCAAGAGCCCCTGAGCTCCTTGTCATTTCACCTCCGATTGCTTGTGGCACACAAGGGCACTATAATGCCAAGTGCGCACTGGCCCTTGAGTGGGGCAGCAAAAGCCGATTACTTTTAAATGATTAAGAAACAAATTAAGAAATTCGCCTGTTGACGAGCCGGCTACAGACCTGCTGGCATTTCTTCCATGCGTCTCCTGTGCTCGCTCTGGATCCTACGCGTGCTCAGCATAGCAGACGTAATGTCAATGTTTCGCTGGAATTCGCCTGCTAGGAATGCGCCAAGGCTGAGCGGCACAGAAGGCTTGGTTCCAAATGGCGTGACGGCGAAGAAGTTGCGAAAAAATGAGCTCGTTCCCATCGCTGCAACTGCGCACACTGAACCACCCAAAATCCCCGCCAAGCCTGAGGCTGTACACAACGCTCCGACACCTACACCCAGAACCAATGCGGCAGTTGTTTTGTTGAAGAAGAAGCGGCGGATTGCCTGCATACTCCGAATAAGCGCATTGCGCTTCCTTGAAACAGTGCCTCCAGAGAAACGGCCTTGGAGCATGCTCTTGCGCAAGGCGTCGACCCCCCTTCCTGCAAAGCAATGCATTGCCTTGCCCGTTACTTGTAAACCTAACTGATGCACACTTAAAAAACGATCAAACCAACACCACATTAAGGACTAGCTGAACCTCACCGTCGACTTCGAAGAAGAGGCTCTGATTGGTGTTGATGAAGTGGCAGAGCAGCTGCTCGTTGGTTTTTGTATCTGAAGGAGGCTTCTTCGAGCATTTTTTGTAGAGAGAAGAGCGCACGCAAACGCGGGGTAGTTGGGCGAACAAGTAATTTCCCTTTGCCTGCTCGTTGGCTTTGAGATACCGCGCAACTTGGGATTCTGCGTCTGGCGTCCACACGCTTTGAGGAAGAACTGAACTACCCTGCAACGGCGTCGTATATTTGAAGACAAAGTATTCCTTGCCAAGTTTCTTCCCTGTCAGAGTTTCCAGCATGCTGCCAGTCAGGTTACCGCCGCATGGCAGTCCCGGCATAACGTATGAGCCTGCACCGCAATCCGGACATGCGCATGCTTGCTTGACAAAACGGGATGCTTAACTCAGACTGGTGCTCAGGGCCAGAGGAATACCCCATGCTCACTACTCTGCTTGAAGACGTTCTCAAATGCGAAGTAGGAAACGCCACGAAGGTAGGAGGCAACATTTGGGGCATCCGGCATGAGGATTGAAACTATATCTGATGAGTCCATCGCCAAGAGGCCAATCCACTCGACGACCTTCTGCAAAAGCTCCTCGTCAACGCCAACAGCTGCGCCGAGTTCTGTAATCTTCCCATGTGTGATAGGATTTGCGAGTGAGTTGCCAAAGAGCATGGCGCCGACAGTCCTTTCGTCTGTGGGCTTTCTCAGGTAATTTTCGAACTTCTTAATTTCATTTGTATAGCCCGCTTTTGCTGAAAACGCATGCATGCACATTGCAGCCACAGCCAGCAGGACATGTCGAGATTGTATTATCGACAGAAAAACACTATAGCCATGCAAGATAATCTAGCTTTGCGCCCCAGCGTACCACCCCCGTACCAACGTCAAAGTAGGAGACGAGCAGGACGGGGTTGTATATGCCAGCTTCTGGCGAGCTGTTTGTTGCAACGTGAGGAGTATGTGGAACTTGTGGCTGATCATCACGAATATCCTCAAGTGAGCTCTGGGTATTCTGGAATTTGACAGCAGATGCGGCGTTTCCCTGAATTAGGGAATAGACCAGGAGATACTCCATCACAGCAGCTTTGGAGTTGCTACGCAGAAGAAAACGAGCAGCTCCATCAAGGCGTTTTGCTGCTTGCTGGCATGTTCGGCCGCGGAAGTGTGAATAAATGCTCTTGATAATGTGTGCAAGAACGTGTTTTGCACTGCTAGCGTAATGCGTTGTCCTGAGAGGTCTTGACTCTGGTGGATGTCCCTCTGCTGTCAGCGCAAGTTCAGTGTTTGCCGCCGCAGCTTCATCTGAAATCATTCCAACTAAGCCGCCTTGAGAGGGTTCCTTCGCTCCGGGGCCTTGGATGAACTCGCTTGGTGGAAGAAATTTGAAGAAGCTTCTAATGAGGTCATCTGGACTCATTGCTGGACGCGGCGTGTAGTCCAGTACAAGACCTGGCGGCGGGGAAAAGTTCTTAAAGCACGTCGTCAGGCCTGACAACACAGTTCACTCAGCTCACCAAGATGCTTGGCCGGCGGTTTCTCGTCTCAGAATGAATGCAATAATACGAGCATTCACTCACTGTTAAAGATCGATATAAACTCCGCTTCTGTCCGGCGGCCCTTGAAACCTGCTACATTCAGGCGGGCAATCAACTGCGAAAGGGAACTTATCTGAGATAGATCTGCCAAAGGGGTTGGCTGCGCAGTCCGTACGCACACAGCGGTTTGTAACGAATCGTCTTTCTTGCTTGCTTAGCTTCAATATGTTTCTGCGTCATGAACTTACCGCAGGCGATTTCATCCACTGCATCCTGTTGCCAGCCTGCGCGCAGGAATACATATCCAATTAGTTTGGGGTAATACACTGACTGAAGTAAAACTCAATTTGAGGAGCACATCCAAGTCGTCTACAACTTACCGCACGTAGCTTTCGCCGGAACCAGTTTTGTGACATGCCTGAGGGGAATTGTAATGCAGAAGGAAAAATTGATCTATGCGCAACCAATCAAAAGACAAGGGCTGTGGAATTTAGGCAGCATGCTCAACGCTATTCCAGGGAAGGCTTACTCTGTAGTGCGCTCCCATTTGTGGAGAGGAGCACCAATGCTGTTGCCACTGCTAGAAGCAGGGCTCTGCCTGTAGTTGATATTGCCATGCTGTCCAATAGATTCTGCAGCGCACGTATATGCGTTGGGCACCCCAGTACTAACTGCCAAGTGGTGTTCTTCTCTCGGCATCCAGTGAGAAGACTTTCAACCATCAGTCTTACCTTTTACGAACGCCTTCCAGATAAAACAGATTAATCAAATATTTTTTTGGCTACTGGGAGTCCGTCTTTCCAGTCCTCTCTCTTGAGTTTTCTTTCATCGGTTGCCTAGCCTCGAGGCCTGTCTATGCCGGATGTGACTCGGCACCAATTGCGGACCTCCGATATTTTCCTGGCGAACTTCAACCTTTCAAAGGCGTTGCAATGCAACTTAATGGTTTGTGGGATTCAGACGCACAGCGCATGCCTCGCCTTCGGGAGAAGTTGCAGCAAGGACGGGGGTGACCAGCGGGCAGTCGGAGGCCGCCTCCGGAGAACTCCTGTCTAGATACTTTTGGTGGGGTGCACACCTCTCCAGCCTTCTTCTACCTGCACCTTCAATGCACTGTTCTCATCTCCACATTATTTCTGTAAAGGAAGGCTTGTTTTCGCAGCGGAATCGTGGCGTCCCCGAGTGGGTGGTCCACAAGGACTGCCCAGACACGCAGGGGTGCCCACATGCAGCAAACAGGCTCAACCCCCAAGCGATATTAGTAGTAATATATTTTAGTTCTAGTGCTACTGAAATAGTGAGGCCATTTGCTTAAAAAAATGCACCGGGTCTGCGCTATGCATCCCTTTTAGCTGGACCTTCGTCTAATGCGTCGGCGGTAGTCGGAACGGAAGGATTGAGCCGTTCAGTCCTTCCGCTGCGGCTACCGTTGCGCTTCATGAGTAGAAGGCAGCTGATAATTAGATCGTTCAGGATTAGAGGGAGTTTCTGTGTTACATCGCTACGAAGCATTCCACAGTCATGCTAATCGTTGAGAAACAGCTGTCATTTGCCGGGAAGATTTCAGTGAGTGGAAATCCATCAACAGTTCAGTTGCAACGGAAAAATGCTCCTATAAGGAGGCAGCAGTTAAATTACTAAATATTTAAACAATCAGGGGGCCGCATAATTGTCCAGGGCGGTTTGTTGGCCACCACTGCCAGCCACAGCGGCCGACGGACGGTGCAGCGCAAGACGGTTTTTTATATTGAGTAATTTAGCCGCTGTCTTCAAGGACAAGCATTCTTTTGCTGCAACGTAACAGTGTATTGGGGTCAACCCACTGAAATTTCCCAACGAATGACAGCGGTTACGCAACGACCATTGTGATTGAGGGATGCTTCGGAACGTTGTAACACAGAGAATCCCTCCGCCCCTGAAAGATCTAAAGACCAGCTGCCTTCTACTCATGAAGCGCAACTGCAGCTGCAGCGGAAAGAGTGAAACGCGCACCCCTTCTGTTTCGGCTACCGTTGATGCATCGGTCGACGGTCCAGTTAGAGCGAATGCATGGCGCAGGCCCGGTTCACTTTCCAGGCAAATGTCCGCACTATTTCAGTAGAACTTCTGGGGAGGGCGTCAGCGGTATACTTGGTTCTCCAGTCGAACTGCATGAGCTGGAAAAAGCACTGAACAATGGCTTCGCTGCCGGAGTCTTGAAAATTCTTTGTTAATTTTATCCGACATTGATTGCCTGTTTGAACGGTGAAGCCCCAGCATCAACAGCGATGCAGGGACTTCTCTATTTGCACCTGACCTCATATATCTCTTCTTTTCATACCGGATACTGGTGTTTCCGATCCCGTGAAATGCTGTTAATACCCGGCGATTATTTCGTGCTTTTCGGATTCCTCTGCTTTCTGAGAGGCCATCACCCGAACGGCTGTGCCATCGAGTCGGCTGCCAGAAAGGCTTGCCGAAATAAAAGAGCCGAAATAGTGAAGGCGATGCCACGTGCGCAGTGGAGGCGTATCCCCCTAAATCTGTCCAAATAGCACTCGGGAAAGTACTCGGTAGAACCGTTTGGGTGGCGACGATGGAAGCAACAGTAGGTTTGCAATGGTAGTAGCATGAGCCGGTCTGGCGAGCTTTGGGATGTCCGTTCGCGTGCAAGAGCGCAACGGTTAGAGTGGCTGTCCATTGGCCAGTTGCCGCTGTGGCCACTGGGCGCAGCTGCCTCTACCTTCCACGAATCTGTTTCGATTCTTTCTGAAGAGCCGTTGAGCTCTAAGAGCCTATCTAGCTGCAGAGAAAACGAACAGATTTGCTCTTTGAGGAACCACTCTTTCCCACGCTGGATTTACACAGCATGGCGCAGGGCTGCAGACGCTCTTGGACGTGCCAGCTGGGCTCGTGAGCATTTTCCATGTAAGTAACAGTTTACGTTCATGGGCTGGCCTACGAAATTGTACAAACTTGTCAATGCAACTCAGCATTTGCGTTGACAAGCCGACAAATGACGCATATACACTATATACACTAGGTCACGGGTTCTGACATGAAGCGCAGTCTTGTGCCTGCCGCGGGGATCTGCAAGGGCGCGTCTACGAATTCATACGATAAATCGACTACTCGAACCTGCAAAGTGTTCGGCAATTGGTAAATCAGGTGCATCGGAACAATCTATTCCACTGAAATATTATTTAGTCGCCTGAAGTCGGCGTTCTTTCGCCACCTCTGGCTCCTCCTCTTCACCGTCACCCGATTGTATCCGAACGCACTAGTTGGCGTCTAACTTTTGCCGCTTCTTATCAGTTCGTCTGCCTGTGGTTCAGTTACCCCCTTGGAGTGTGGGGTTGCCTGTGCTTCAGAATCTGCTTGGGGCTGTGCCGGGTGTGAGTTGGACGGTGTGCATTGGGCGTCCAGCGGGGGAAGACACGCTGCAGAATTTCTTTCTGCTTGATAAGAACTCTTCCTTCAATTGTGCCCACTCGTGTTTCTCTTCGGGTCTCAATTGGATGGAATCTCTTGGAAAAGGGCATGCACGACCGTTACAAAGGAGTGCATATATTTATTCGTACTTTTTAACAGCGCCTGTAAATTACGCTCGACCGTCCTCAGTCCTTTTGGTAAAGGCACGATTCCACTTTTATTACCAGAATTCAGATGCTTCTGGGATTGCTGGTATGCAAGCTCTCGCGTTGTTCCGCGGCACCTCTACAGTGTCTTCTGGGGTAAGCATGCGCCACTGGATATTCCACGGTGTATACAGGCATATGCGAGTTTATGCCGTGGCGGGTTGACCTACAGCTGAAGTACCGTCCCATTGTACTATCGCCTGCATCTGAATTATGCATGCATTTACGACCATATTTTCACTGACTGTGGCTTGCTTCCCATAGGCCACGCGGAGTCACCGAGGTTGGGAGGGTGGCATATGAATGGATAGTTCCGCTGCATACATTCGGTACAATCTACTGCATCAGATCCACTTAGAAGGTTGTGCCAACGAACTCCAACACCTGGCGATTATCCAGACTTGAGTAAGCACACAGTTGACTCTTGGAGGATCTGCATGTTGTGTGGGGCCAGCGCGTCTTATTCATCGCTTTGTTTGTTCCCCAGGCTGGGTTGTTCGGGCGGCTTAGCTTTTTAATGTGCATGCAACAGCAAATTATTGGATTTCCTTTATTGCAAAAGAGGCAGATGGGCCACTCGGTTGGTCTACCGACTGTGTGAATGCCCGATTCGTTCGCAACAGCCTATTCTCGCTTCTTTTCTTTTCTCGACGAGGCTGACATTCACTGCCATAATACCCATAAATTCAATTTTCGAATGATTTCCAGGTCCTTCTTTTTCCTACACTGCCGAGGAGGGTGGAGCTGCTTGAAGCGTTAGTGCCCTATCATTGCCTTATCAACTCGGCGAATTCCACCCCTTCACCTGATGGCTCTCTTCCCGCGACTCAACCAGCGACTGCTTAATTCATTCGAAGGAATAAACCTGCGATGAACTCTTGGTATATAAAATTACCCAATCCGCCGTGAAGCGTCTGCTCACCACAATGCTCCCTCTCTATGCATTGCTCTATCAATAGCCTCCCTTGCTTTGCTTTCTTAATCTTGTCATAACCTGGTCCCTTGGTGACCTCTATACGAACCAACATTGCAGTACATCTCAAAATGGCCCCCGGATCTACACCGGGAAGAACAAGAACGTGCTATGATAGACCTGTCTGTCGTGCCTTCTGTAGCGCCGCGTCTCTTCAGGCTACATAATCTACCTCTGGTGCTGGCGTCGCAAACTAGAACCAGGTCAATTCATGCTCCTACTTTGAATAATTAGAGTTTCTAAAAAGAAAACATAAAAGGCCGTTAAACTACTTTTTTATATTCTAAATTATTCTAACGTTTTACAGTGTCCCCACATCGAGCACCGCAGTGCTCGTGCAGGGCGGGGGGATGGCTGCGCCGCTGCGGGAGCGGCTGCCAGCCCCAGGTCCCCCAGCTAGCTAGCCCCCCGCCGGTTGACTGCTTCGAGTCAACTAGCAAACCTTAATTGACCTTTCGTTTTCTCCTCACTAAATTCTTTCTTGCCGAATTAGGAGCTTAAATCCGGGGTATTGTAGTGCCAGGCACTACAACTTCCCCCTTGGATGAAAACTTTCCTCCGCAACTTACTTCCTCTCATGTCGATATAGGTTGTTGGTCTTTGCTTCCTCTTTTCTCTTTTTTTTTTTTTTTTTTTTTTTTTTTTTTTTTTTTTTTTTTTTTTTTTTTTTTTTTTTTTTTTGCTTTCAGGACTTCCTCTCAGGTCTATATAGGTTGTGTATTACTGTTGGACTTTGCTTTCGTTTTTCTCTTATCTCAGTCTTGCTTTCAGGACTTCCTCCTCTGTCTATATAGGTTGTGTATTACTGTTGGACTTTGCTTTCGTTTTTCTCTTATCTCAGTCTTGCTTTCAGGACTTCCTCTTCTGTCTATATAGGTTGTGTATTACTGTTGGACTTTGCTTTCGTTTTTCTCTTATCTCAGTCTTGCTTTCAGGACTTCCTCTTCTGTCTATATAGGTTGTGTATTACTGTTGGAGCGGCTGCCGGGTGAAGGCCGCTCCACTTCCCTCCCTGGCGAGGAAGGGGAGGGCTGTTCGGGGACAGGAGGAATGTCAGGGGGGGCGGCGGAGGGAACTGTAGAGTGAGAGCGCTGCGTCTTGCGGAGCTGACGACGCCAGGCTCGGAGGAGGGCGGGGCAGTTAGTGAGGTGGGCAGCAGGCTCCCAGGTCGCTTGGTCTTCGGGATAGCCGCGCCACTTAACGAGGTATTGTGTAGATGGGCCGAGGCCGCGTTGGGCAAGGATATAATCAACTTCATAGACATCTGGTGGGCGACCTTCCGGGTCGGTGAGGGGAAGCCAACCGACGGCCGCCTCCTTGGAGGTCATCTGTGGGTCACGTGGGCGATCCGGGACAAGCTGTGACACGTGGAAGACGTTATGACAAGTATAAGTGGGGGGTAGGGCGACTCGATAGGCGACCTTCCCAACCCGGTCAATGATGGGGAAGGGGCCGCGGAAGCGTGGTTCAAACTTAGAACAGTGATTGAGAGGGGGAAGGTGGCGGCTACTGATCCATACCAGGTCTCCAGGGGAATATTGGACATCTCGGCGGTGGGCATCTGCGTGGAGCTTCTGTTGCCACTTGGCACGAAGAATGTGGCCGCGAGCGCGATCGCAAAGCTGCTGGAATAGCTTAGTCATGGGGGGGGTGAGGGTGGGAGCAAGGTTTCCAACAACATCGAGGTCAGCGGCAGTGATAGGGTTCTGACCGATCATGACCTCGAAGGGGCTAAGTTCGGTAGACGAGTGGCTTGTGGTATTGTAAGCGAGCTCGAGCGCCGGCAGGAGGCGCTCCCACTCGCGCTCGTCGGACTGAATATAAGTGCGCAGCATTTGCTCCAACGTACGATTGACGCGCTCGGTCTGCCCGTCAGATTGCGGATGATATGCAGAAGACATGGCGCGCTTGATATGGAACCGGTGGCAAAGCTGTTCCCATACGAGAGACTGAAAGCGAGGGTCGCGGTCCGAAATGAGAACGTCAGGGAATCCATGGTAGCGGATTAGGCGGTCGGCGAGGAGCTCAACGGTTTCCGCGGCCGACACTGTCTTTTTGGTTGGAATAAAATGGGCCATTTTACTAAGGGAGTCAACGAGGACAAGGATGGAGTCGTGGCCGCGGGGGGTGGGTGGGAGGTCAGTGATGAAGTCAAGGCTAACATGGCTCCAGCGGCGAGAGGGGACTAGGAGGGGTTGGAGGAGACCGGCCGGCTTTTGGGAGAGGGCTTTAGACGCGCGACACTGCACGCAAGACTCCACGTAGGCAGTGGTATACGCACGCATGCCAGGCCAGTAATAAAGCTTACTGAGGGAAAGAAAGGTCTTCTTCTGGCCACGGTGGCCCGCAGTGACATGGTCGTGGTGGCGGTAGAGGAGATGGGAGAGGAACTCGGGCAAGGAGGGAACGCATATTCGCCAAAGTCCGTGAATGCAGATGTGCAGATAGGGGTGGTGGAACCGGAAGGTATAACGGCGGCCTTGCAGCTCGTGTGGGACTTCAGCGCCGTCTTGCTGCTTGGCGGCCGCAAAGGCCGTACTGAAGTGGGGGCAGAGGGGGTACGCGTCAGCCCATCGCTGAGGGGTCAGTGGGTCCACGTCCAGGGTGAGGGAGGATGGAGGGTCGGGCGTTCGTGACGGTGCAGGTGGGTCTGAAGGAGGGGAATCATGGTCCGTCAAGGCGGCCGGAGGCGAGGAAGGAGTGGCGGTACGGCGTGATCGGGACGGGCGGAGGCCTGCCTCAGCACGGAAATCTCGAGGATTAGCCCGAGTACGATAACGAGCAGGTGGAGGTGTTTTGCTTGATGATGCGGAGGTAAGGGAAGAAAGGGGAGGTGGGGTGTGAGTAGGGAGCGCATGTTGGGGGTGGCGGGAGAGGGCATCCGCGACTGTATTGCGGGTGCCCTGTAGGTATGAGATAGTTAGGTCGGGGAACTCAGCCAAGAAATCAAGCCAACGAGCCGTGCGGCCCCGGAGTGGCTTCTGTGTGTTGATGCGCTGCAGGTATGTCAACGCTTGATGGTCGGTGTAGGCGGTGACCTTGGCTGCGCGGAGGAGGTGACGCCACTTATCGAGGGCGGTAACGAGGGCGAGAAGTTCCTGATCGTAAATGGAGTACCGTTGTTGGGCCGGGCTCAGGACTTGACTCAGAAAGCCTACCGGCTTGCCATCCTGCTCTAGGACAGCCCCAAGCGCGTATCCAGATGCGTCAGTATAAAGTGTATAGGGTCTCGTGGGGTCGGGGACTTGTAATGTGGTGTATTCAGCGAGGAGCCGTTTGAGTTGGCGGACTGCGGCGGTGTGAGAGGGCCCCCAGACGAAGGAGGTACCTTTCCGGGTGAGTTCAACGAGGGGTCTTGCTGTGTCTGCAAAGCGGGGCCCCATAAACATCCGACAGTAGTTGACCGTCCCCAGAAACTGGCGGACTTGTGTCTCATTAGTCAGTACGTCCGGCCATAGGAGTATGGCCTCGACCTTGTCGGCGGACGGTTTGATGCCTGCTGCCCCAATGGTATATCCCAAGTATGTGAGCTCCTCCTGTGCGAACTTGCATTTCGATAGCCGTGGGTAGAATTGGTGAGTGAGGAAAATGCTGAGAACTTGCTGTAGGAGGGCGGTGTGGGTATCCAGTGTTGGGCTATATATGAGCACATCATCTAAATATGCAATGACCCCGTGGCCTAGGAGTGGTTGAAGATAGGCGTTTATTGTAGCTTGGAAGGTAGCTGGCGCGCCCTTGAGTCCAAAGGGCATAACCTTGTACTCAAAAAGTCCTTGCACTGAGCGGAAAGCCGTCTTCCATCGGTCCTCCTTAGCCATGCGGATCTGGTGGAATCCTGCCTCCAAGTCCAATGTAGAGAAGTAGGTGGCCCCTCCTAACATTTCGAGAATAGTATGTACGGTGGGCATGGGGAATTCGGGGGCAATTGTGAGTGCATTTAGTGCTTGATAGTTCACTACCATGCGCATCTTGCGTTCACCGGATCCGTCATCATGTTTATCCACCATGATGGTGGGGGCGCATATTGGAGAGTAGGTAGGTCCTATCCATCCCTTAGCCGACAGCCGAGCAATCTCCTTCGTATGGTGAGCGAGCTGTTCAGGGGGCATCTTGTATATAGGGGCTTTGGTCGGTAGCTTGCCGGGCAGCAAGAGAATGCGATGGTCATAGGGTCGTTTGGGGGGCAACCCATCGGGAAGACTATCGGGGAACACGAGTCGATGCTGCTGTAAGACGGTGAGTATCTGTGGTGGTAAGCGGAGTGCTGCCGGGCTTTGGGACCAACTGTCGAATTCAGTGTATGTCAGCTTAGCTGTGGGCCAAGGGGAGTCCTCCGTGTCTTGCCTTTCAGATACAACGGCATCGGCAGACTTAGCGTGTGGTTCGCATACCGATGCCTGGTGGTGTTCCACGATTGCGCACAGAAGGGGACCCTGACGCTCCAGGGGTACATGGACGACTCGGTCGGGTTTAGTCTCCGGTAAGACGGCAATGAAATGCAATCCTTCGAGAGCTTGTCCCATATTAGCGGTGTTATGGCGGGCCTCACGTAGTAGATCCTTTATCTGTACTCGAGCACCTGCCCGATGTCGGGACTTATAACGTTTGGGAGGCGGTCGGAGGAGAGTAGCGGCCTCCTCTGCCGTCATGCGGGCCACTTGCTGAGCTAGTGCTTCGTATGCGAGGTCTGCTGTGCTCTTCGCAGGCTTCGTGGTAGTTGAAGCGTCCGCCGGGGGTCTAAGTTCCTTTCGCTGGACCGGCAGGTCACACCACCGCCCGTTCACATACGTCCGAAGCTTGTCGGACTGGAAATACCACGCTACCTTGTGGTTAACAAGCCAATCGATACCGAGGATGACATCGTAAGGGATCGGACCTACTAGGAAATCCCCCGTGAAACACTCCCCTCCGCATAGCATGGATAACCGAGGGACGAATCGGTCAATATGTAGAACCTCTCCGTTGGCGACAGTAAAGGAGCATGCCTCAGGTAAGATACGCACCCTAAGCCCCAATCGCTCGACCGCAGCCGGACTAATAAAGCTGCGTGACGCTCCTGTGTCGAGTAGCCCCTCACACTCTTGTCCCACAATCTCTAGCTGCAGTACCGCTGTCTTGCCTGTGCCGCAGAGGGACCCGTGATACTCATGCGTCAGCTCTGGTAACATCCCTTCGTGCCACCAAGGTAAATCTGCTGCTCTTTCTGCCGCTTTCTGCTGTGAGGTCTCTTGCCGCGAGACCTCCCGTGTACGTTCCTGTGCGGGATCCCCTTTCCCGCCGTTATCGTGTAAATCCGCTGCTCTTTCTGCAGCTTTCTGCTGTGAGGTCTCTTGCCGCGAGACCTCCCGTGTACGTTCCTGTGCGGGATCCCCTTTCCCGCTGTTATCGGTTCCGATCCGTTCGTTCCCGGTCCAGGACGGAGCGAAATTTCCTGCAGCTGCTGAGGGGGTCCGTTCGACCTCCTCTTTCTGCTGGGCCAGCTTCTTCTTCGGGAGAAGCTTCTGCCTCCAGTCGGGGGAGACTGGGATGGCGTTGGGCCCGGTGGCCGCCAGGCACAATTTACCATCCGTGCGCTTTATTTGCCTAGCACGTTCATCTCCCGTAACGTCTAGGCCTGCTAGTTTGACCGGCTTGTTCCCGCTTCTCCGTTCGCGGTGGCCAGTGGGGGTTTACGCCCATCCTGTCGCCCGGGGGACTCCCGTGGGTTCGCACAGTCTCTTGCATAATGATCCCGTCCTCCGCATCGGGAGCACGTTTCTCCTGTGCGCCTAACCGCGCCATTTCGGAGCGGGCAGTCCCTTCCGAGGTGTCCTTTCCCCCTGCACTCATAGCAGCGGGTTGGTGTGTTTTCTCCCCGTGGAGTTTCCTGCCTAGTTGGAGCTCGCCGTGGGCTACTCGGCGGCCCGCCAGGTCCCGTTCTACGCCTGGCGTTTGTTAGCTCCTGCTCGAATCGCTGCCACCGCACACTCGAAGCCTTCCAAGGGGACTCCAAGGCGCTTAGCGCTGTGGCGGCCTCCTGCCAATCCAGGAAGTTCCTCGTTCCTCCTTCAGTGAGGGCTCGTCGTAGTTCCATTGGTAGATTAGCCAAGAAGTAACCTAACAGCTCGTCAGGTGGTAGCGTCTCCCCTTCCATTACGATATCTGCGAAACGTGAGGAATAGTCGACGTGGTTCCCTCGCCAAACATTCCAGGCCATCCTCTCAATCATCTTGTCCCGCGACGTGCTGCAGAACCGCGCACAGAGGTTCTCCCGCACACGCCGCCAGTCGTTTAATGGCGTTCCGGTTCGACGCATGTGCAGCCAATGGGCTAAGGCCTTGCCCGACAGGTATCTCCTGAGTTCGTATCCCCACTGCATCTCTAAGAGATCTTGGTCTAAGAACTCCTGCTCCATGAAGTCAAGGAAGGCTTTCATGTTACTTCCATCCTCGTGTGTAGTGATCCGCTGTTGGCTCGATTTAATTCCAACGGCTAACTGCTTGAACATATCAACCATCTCGGGCTCTAGTTTGACATAGGGCACTCCTTGGTCCTTGCGTCCCCCACCTTCGTGCTCTCTGCTCCGCGGTGCGGGGCGTCCCTCCCCGGCGATGAGGGGACCAAGATCCCGGTTATGCTCCATTCTCTTCGGTTCTGTGTGTTGCCCAGAAGTTTCTCTGTGGGGTGTGATTGGGTTAGACATCTCGGAGCCCGGCAGCTGTGGGGGTCGTAGCACCTTCCCGTCGCGCAAGTGCATGGCAAGTCCTTGTCTCCTTTAGGTGTGTGGATCCCTATGGGTTCATCGAGGAATAGGATGGGCTTATTTGGGAGTGATGGTATTTAGTTGATTTCATTCGTTCCCAGGGTATTTCAGTAAATTCCCGGAACAGCCCCCATATTGTAGCGCCGCGTCTCTTCAGGCTACATAATCTACCTCTGGTGCTGGCGTCGCAAACTAGAACCAGGTCAATTCATGCTCCTACTTTGAATAATTAGAGTTTCTAAAAAGAAAACATAAAAGGCCGTTAAACTACTTTTTTATATTCTAAATTATTCTAACGTTTTACAGTGTCCCCACATCGAGCACCGCAGTGCTCGTGCAGGGCGGGGGGATGGCTGCGCCGCTGCGGGAGCGGCTGCCAGCCCCAGGTCCCCCAGCTAGCTAGCCCCCCGCCGGTTGACTGCTTCGAGTCAACTAGCAAACCTTAATTGACCTTTCGTTTTCTCCTCACTAAATTCTTTCTTGCCGAATTAGGAGCTTAAATCCGGGGTATTGTAGTGCCAGGCACTACACCTTCCTTTCCTACAGAGAATATGATAGTAGTCACTGCAGCTCTTTGAAGGCATATCGAAGATACACTATTCCTCCAGTAGTGCTCCAACTCCAGTTTGCTTTGAAAACTTTTCAAGCCGCTTGAGCAGTGAATACTACCCACCTTTTAGAGCGGTGAAGTTAAAGGAGTTGTTGGCCTACTGGCCTAAGTAATATTGAAATGTACCAGTGCTCGTAGGGAGTGAAATGCCACTTCTACTTAAAACAAAAGCAACCACCGTTGCACCGCGGCTCTGCATTTTCTTATTTAGTAGGAGAACTTGGTCAGCGCACCAGTTGCCTTTCTGAAGTGGGGTTCGGTGGTTGTGCTTTTGGTGCTGTGCCGTACCGAACAACTCCTGGCCCCCAATTTCGGTGCACGCTTGTCCCAAAACTACGATATGCTGAGCCTATAGAATTGGAATTCATATACACCAATCCCTTTTGTTGTGGGGAGGAACCTGAAAGGCGCAGGTTGTGAGGGAGGCCGCCGGGGCTAGCGCGCAATACCAATCAAGGCCACAACGCCTCTCTCTGTCACAGCCTCTACATCGTATAGCATTGGCTACATCCGTTTTGATCCCTGTGCGGAATATGCCCAAACTAGCCTCACTTGCGTGCGCCCGATGTCAAGATGTTTCAGGCTAGGGCGGAAAGGCTCATTGGGATCTGGCAAACAATACCAGGAACTCCAAAATTCAGTCTCGCTGCACTTTCCAGATACAACCGAAGGCGAAATATTTAGCGCTCTTCTTAGATAACGTTTACATCGAGATGAATACGCCCATCGGATGGTTTCAAGGCGTCAAGGCTCTTCTTCTTGAGTGTCTCCACTCCCAATGGAAACCGTTCATTTCGTCAACTGACCCCTCATAATTGGCCGGTTTTGTGTTTTGCTGTTAAAGGAACTTCACGGAAGATCACAGTGAGGCTTAGACCAGCAATATGGTCCAAAGTCGGTGGCAAGTCACCATTTTGCCCCTCATCCCTGAGCCTGCAGACCCAATTTTGTATCTGCAGGCCATCTTAGAGAAACGGACTCACGCTGAGCCTTTGCAAATGCCATCCAGGATGGGCTGGTCTCTGTTTAGCTCATTGCATTCACACTTGAGCAAGCACTGGCAAGATAGAGCGAGTCATAGAACTTTCCTAAGCCTTCTCGTTCCGCTTGTACCGGATGCAAGGGTTGCTGCCTGCCTACCCCCAGCTACCCACAGCCCCAGCCAGTATATTCTGTCTTTCTCTCTGCGATATGAGCTTTGAGGGCTAATGCTTGGCACGAGAGCGGCCGGAAAAACCGGCTGCGTGCGCGTTGCACCGAGCTGCGCCTTTAACATGGCATGAGAAAACGGGTCTTCTCACCTTCGACGCCTTTGCATTCTGCCTTCTCCACATTTGAGGTTTGCAAGAAGGCCTTCTCCGAGCTTGACGCATGAGTTCAATTCCCCGTAAAGGCAGGCTAAGGCGCAGCTGATGTACTATCGTTGCCTGTTCCAGACTCATCAAGGGTTTCAAAGTCCCACACAACTTTGGCCGCATATCCTGCGTCCGCTAGAGGTTTTATCGGACTGCTGCATTGAACATGTGCGCACCCTTTCCTAATAGGTCAAATATTCTTCGCGGGTATGCTACTACAAATCCATAGACTCGTGCAAAAGAAAGTGTCATAAGCGTTAAGAGTAAACGTTCTCGCCGTAGTCTGCAATGCAGTGTATCCAGCAAAGGGCCCCCCTCGCGAAAGTGGAGCACGCATGGGATCGCAAAGGCTGCTGGAGCGGCGGTGGCCACTTGATACTTAAGCTTTGTGGAATTCACAAATAGAGTGCTCGTATATACCCATCTCTAACGTAGAACACCCTTCTCTTCACGGAAATATATCAGTGGCATCTTCAAATTTCAAACGAAAGCTGAGGCATGTTTGTGCTTGGGCAATCATCAATGGGATTGCTAGCAATGCTGGGGAGCCTGCAACTAGTTAATGACCTTGTGGAGACAGTCGCTGTGGCGAACTCACCCGCTTTGGAGTATTCATTGGGAGGTTCTGTAGGGGTGAATCTTGCAGCAACAGCCGCGGCATGCATGCCTCGTACAGTTTGTTGCTTATTAAGTAATGTGACACTGCTGGCAATGCGCGGGTACAGTGGAATGTGGGCTGACCTCGCTTGGCAAATGGGCTACCCTAAGTATTTTACTGGATGCTCAAAGAATCAATACTTTCTCCTGTCTCCTACTGAGCATGCCAACGACAGTGTTTTAGCATGTGATGTATGAAATCTTTACTCGTGACTGAGTATATGCATGATGAAGAACCAGCGTATTTCATTGATACTAGGAAAAAACCCAACGACAGGCTCTCATCTTAACCCTTTTCGCAAGGTACGAGAACAGTCAAGGGCGTGCAAAGCAAGGTGCGTTTGAGCGCCTTATTGAGGCAGACAGCGCTTGCGTGCCTGCGCGAGGCAATCTTGCTTCGGGAATGTATGAATCACCGCATCATCCGAACCAAGACTGCATATATGGTGCTAAAATGTATCAAGATAGGCACAATCGACGTTTTAAACCAAATATTTTTTGTGTGAACGCACTTCCTGTTGCTAGTTCATTCTGCAAGGCAACGGCATTGCGCCACCTCTCAGTGGATAGGGTGTAGTCGACAGTGCTCAGCTGCCACTACTATTGAATCCTGTGTATGCCTACATAGGTGCACGCCCGCATATAGGCAGAGCATTCGGAGTCTAACCCCTAAAATAGCCTTAATATACCCAAGAGTTCCCATACCCGTGTTTAATCCCTTGAAAGCTGGTGAGTAGTAACAACGATCTGATGATCTCCTTGGTTGTAGTGCCACCCCCCAGCCGGCTGCCGTGCGTACTGGGCTTAATAGGCCAATTTCAGCGTAATATTGATTGCATTAACTCCAGAAGTAATTTTTGTTGCTCCCTTCACTAATTGCGGCTCAAGCGACCTAAAGTGTGCATTACTATACTGCTCGCGCCCTACCTCGGGTGTGCTACGAGACAGAAGGGAGGCTGGTTCGAAATACACGTGGATATAAAGCTTTCTTTTCCTATGGCAGAACTTGTTTTAACTTCTGGGACCTTTTAGCACATTACACTGACTTATTTTCCCTAATTCGAATCCGTCTCATCTGGTAGCTACGATGAGGATAACGAAGGACCTCATTCGTCGCAAATCGGAGCACAATGAAGGAGCGTTGGAAGACCTTGAGGAGATAGCTTTGCACCAGCTTGAAATTGAAAAGATTGAGCACATTGACCGTTTCTGCAAAGATCTGAAAATCCTTCTACTGCAAAACAACCTGATTGGTGGGTTCTGCTAGCATGTCTGAAGGCGAGAATGGCAAGGATGGCACAACCGTCCACAGAAGAACATCACTAATTCCCAAATAGACAGTGCCAGATGGCGTATGCGTATGCTTTATGGCGAACGGCAAAAAAATGCAGATTGCAGATAAGCCATAAATTCACAAGACCACGGCGTAGTGCAGTGCCGACCGTTCTTTTTGCAGAACGACTTGAAAATCTACGACGATTGAAACGTCTGGAGTATTTGAATGTTGCACTTAATAATATTGAAGTCATCGAGAACCTCGAACGATGTGAAAGTCTTAAGAAGGCATGTAGAATGCGAGGCACAGACATTCAAATAAAGTGTTAGTTTTTCAGGTGTTCCACAACAATGCCACACAGCGCTTCCGGCATTCACCCGGACAAAATTGAGAGTCGTAGTAGCATTGGCAGCAAGTAAGCGTGGCTCGACTAGACACTTGCCTTCTACTGTCTGCAGCTCGACCTTACCGTGAACTTCATTAGCTTGTCTAGGCTGGAGGAGTCACTGGAAAACCTAAAGCAACTAAACTCTCTCGAGGATTTGTATCTCATGGGAAACCCATGTACAGAGTGAGAAGCAGTGGCCATGCTGCATTTCAGCTTGCATACGCACGAGGACTGGCAAGAAACCGTAATTGTAAAAGCAGAATTTTTGAGGTGATGAAATCGCGTGTGAGCCCATGTATCGAAATCTCTGCAGATGGCCCGGATTCAGAAACTTTACGATTGCAAATTTACTCCAGCTGAAACAACTAGATGGACAGGTAGTGACCCCTGCTGAACGCATACAAGCTCTGCGTGCACTTCCCGCTCTGAAAGAAGACCTAACCAAAGAAATTCAGCGTCAGAAGGATGCCCCAGGCAAGAAAATTACAAGCAGGCTCGTTTAAAAGTCTGAGAACTATCAGTGGGCTAAAGCTTCCCCATATTATAGAAGAGCACTCTGCGCTTTCATACTGTATACCAATGCGCAGCAGATGATTCTCAGCAAGCCTACACTCGGGAAAATCGCAAAAAGATGTACCAGGAGATGGCTCACGTAAGCTTTGAGGGACTTCTCGCATGCACTGAAGAATATCCTGCAGATAAGCCTCTTAAAAGGCAGTGCGTTCCAAGGAGACTGCATCGTTCCTTTGTCCTCTACAAAACCATTAGTTGAGTTTTGCAGCGAGAGCATGCTGAATAGCACATTCCCCGATACATACTGTTGCGTGAGTTTTGTTTCGGTTCAGCAAGCCAAAACGAGTCAAAAGCTTGAGGCAGAAGAAAAACCGCAGGCAAGCCCCAGAAGAAGTACTCCGCCGTAGGTTATTTTTCTCACATTGCACCCGCTTTCAATATTTAGGGCTCATGATGTCAGTTCCTTTCTTCAGACCCAGCCATTTGAGACTTACAATAGCAAAGGTGAAATTCGCCAATGCAACCAAGGTAAGAGGCGTTGAATTGCGCAGCTCTGCTTTTTTTCTCTTTCAGAGTGTACGCATCATTCGATGGCCACCATTGTGGAAAAATATGCGATGGATATTTTTTTATTTTTCAGGTCGTCTTAAGTTCACCATGGACTCTTACAGCCAGCCCGGTCTGATCGTTGTAACATTTGAGCTGCCGCGGTGAGCCGAGAATACGAATATCTGTCCTAATCCTCGAAGGGGAGTGAAGTACACTCATTCAATGGGAAAACTTTGCAAATGTCGGACTCGGTGACTGCGAAATCGCAGGCATTTGTCAACTGCGCTTATTGATGTCGATGTTCATCCAAACTATCTCCGAGTGACCGTTAAAGGTAAAGGCACCCCCTGTCCTCATAGGAACATAGGAATTGTGGAACTTCTTTGACTGTGACATGAAAGCTTCAATCCTGATGTCAAGCTAAAGTCATTCCCGTTTCGGCAGTAGTGCCTGCATTGCCATTTGTTGCGATTGCTTAGGCAAGGTGACGCAGCTGAGGCTCCCTGAAGACATCTCTCCTGACAATACCCAGGTTAGATTGCCATTACTTTAAACATCACAACCATTTATACACGAATTGAATGATGCTGAGGGAGTGTTTTTATGTTATCTGCCCACTAGAACGTTTATTTTCATCGCTGCACACGCCACTGAATGGTTGCTGGTTAGAAGGGAGAATTCATGGCAAGGAAAAGCCCAAAAGCTACTTCCGCTGCAGTCGTTCTTAACGACAACTGCATAGCCGACCCCAACGAGACCATCCAGCGGGCTCAATAGAACACGAATGCGTCAGCTAGGAAGCTTGAAATGACATTTTAGGCCACAATCAAGAAATGGTACTTTCATATGACAACGTGCATAATACCCGTGATGCCATCAGTTCTTAATGGTGGCGCCTAGATAGTGGGAGTGCACTGTCGAATGATTGCTGGCCCGGCATTCAATTCATGATGAGGAGTAGGAACTATCTCAGCAACAGAGGGACCAGATACTTATGCTAAATACACATCACCGATGCCATAGCTTTTACATGAGTAACTCTTCAACTAAAATGACAGTCAGCTCTGGCTCCTTCTAGAAGTTCCCAGCAGTAATGCGCAGTTAATGGAAGAAGCCGCTGTGTGCAGGTCGTGCGTTCACAAACTACTGGAGACCTGAGGATCTGTATGCCGAAAGTGAATATGCATGGGGAAATTCAATGCATGGCTCTACTTGAAAAACGACGGCTCGGAGGCGGACAAGCGAGAGCAGGTAACGTTGTGTCCTCTGCGGCACACAGTGAGACAATAAACCCCCCACCACGGCAGAAAAGTGCTTCGCACTGCTTTTGTGAGCTGTTCTTGCCAGGTAGATATGCCGTCCAGTGCACAAATAATTTGGTGCCTTCCCCACCTATTGCTAACCAGAACTCAGCAGAGCGGCAACTGGCGCGAAGTGTAGAAGAGAGTGACCCTCCGCCGCTCGAAGAGATCAACATCTTTAGTAGCCAGCTGGGAGAGCCTCAACTCTTCATCTCAGAAAGCGTAAGCTGATTTTCTTGAATTGCTCAAAGTGTGTGCAAAAAATGTAGGATCAGGGAGCCTAACACGGCTTGCTACTCAATGAAAGGCTTGTGACGCATCCCCCCCAAATGCTGTACTGACGTAATGATTTAAGGACCAGTAGATCAAGGCTCAAATGCTGAGTTCAACTAGGTGCTTGCGTGATCAAACTCTTGCAGCGAACGTAATCCGTCTTCAATAGGGCACCACGTCGGCAGTACGAGCGCCGTTCGGTTGTTTGACCCAGAGGCTCAGGAACTCCTCGGAGGGTCATTGGTCATTGGAACCCCGAGCACCGAATACGCTCATTCAAGAAACGCGCCGCGGTTATGTGCCTTTACCGTGCACTGACCCTAGGTATCCCGGCACTTTGGAAGGAAAGCATGCATGCATAATTCTTCGGATTCTGATCATTGATATTCCCAGGGTTGGAGTGAAAAGCAAACTTGATCAGGCGTAAGAGGTTGAAAGATAGCAGCATGCACTTTTTGAGAGCTCCTTGCATGCAACTCCATGGGGTGGTGAGTTATGGGGTGGTGAGTTATGCTTCCCAAAATGTAGCTTCGAGCAGATTTTTACGGCAGGGTGACTCTGCTGCGACACTGGAGTGTTCAAATCATGCAACAATCGCACCAAATTCCAAACTTTGAGGGCCATACCATATATGGGGCCTAGTGGCCTTGGCGGTCCTCCAAGCTGCCTGTTTACAAAGCATTTACAAGTCCAGGGTAGTGAGCAAATGCTTCTTAGATCTGAGCCACATTAGTCCTGACTGCTTCTATCTTGCAGGCCTCTTGTAGTGAACTGACTATTCTCTCAGCTGACACTACGTGAAACTCTGGCTTGCGCAACTAAGGTGCACACTACTTATCTAACTAATATCTCTGGTAATACCTTGCTAAAAACCTTTAAATACCAAACTCTGACTATTCAAAGTCCAAAGCCCGTTGCTAAGCAGTCTTTCCTTAAAACATGTCTCCTAAAACGTTTGCCTATCGTCAAAGGAAGGTAGGACGGCGCGCCTCACCCCCTTAGAAGCAAGCGTTGCGGGACCAAAAGCCCCACATCGTAAAGGCTGTAGACACAGGTTGTCCATTCGACTATAATAGCTCTCTATTATATCCCAAATGTTTTAAAATGCGCTTTATGATGAATTCCCTCGTCAGAGACTCAGCGGAGAGCCCACTGTAGTGCTCGTGCACTACACGCGGGAGACAGTTGTTATGTTTGGACCAAGCGACAACAGGAAATATACAAGATTAGCTAGTGCATGGGATTGCATGTGGGGTTGCGTTTCACAACGCGTTGCAGGAAAAAGTGCCGCAGGACATGGCAGGCCTCTTATCCACACTGTAGTGCACAGAAACTACAATGGTTTACCCTGTGAAACCTCTACCGGTCTATGCCTGGAAGGGAAGTCATATGACATATTCTTATTGACAATTTAGAGCATTTACATATGAAATAGGGCAAACTGGCTACGAGACTTGCGGCCATGGGACTGGATAGAATGCTGAGGCACCGACCCACTTTCAGGGGTCAGGGCATCGCAGAACTACTTCGGCTATCTTTCAATTATTGTGAGCACCCGGGAATTGTGAATTGGCTTCTAATATCAGTTTGGGTTATTCTGGGAGGAAGAACAGGATTTAGGTGGCATTGCATTACGTGTACGAATCAGCTTGATCAGAGAGTCTAAGTAGGAGCGGCGGGGTGCGAGCTGGGTACTACACGCATCAACACCAGGGTGTTGTGCCACTTTGTCCAGGACTCGTAAAGGTTGGAAGGAAAGTTACCTTGGTTTTGAAGGCTCTCCTCTTGCGTGCATTGTCTCTTTTGCATTTCATGGCGATTTTCGGCTAAGATTGAGAACTTTTGGCAGCACCGCCTAGCCGATCGGGGTAGAGTGGAGCGGCCAACACCTTCACCGTTGGCTAGCCTTGTGTATGGTATTGATTAGTTGAAAAGACATCGTGCGGAGAAGGAGGGCAAATGTTTCCGACGTCTTTCGCCCCTAAAATGCAGCCCGTTCTGCTCCAACGCAGTGGAGATTGATCAGGACATGCCCTGCTGTGGGGAGAGGGCCACCGGATTGGATTCTCTGTCGAGTTGCAAATTTGCAACAAGGGCAGCATGATATCCAGCGAAAAATGCCTCTGCACACAAGAGGGCATATGACTTGTGTCTCCGCCTTTGCCGGGCCTGCAGATAAGAGGGGGGGCCGTAACACGTGGATAAGGGATTCCTTTGTGCGCACGTGCAGCATAAAATAGCAGTTTCATCTAGTCAGGAGCGTTTTTAAGACAAGTCAGATGCACCGAACGGCTTACCGTTGCTATTGAAGCCTTCTTTAATCTCAGATTTGCATGGCAGTGCCTGCTATATCTGAGCAAGGACGCCTCATTTTCAGTAATCGCCTCCAGACCATGGAAGCTTTCCAATATGCGCTGCCATGCGGGTGCATGCCCAGAGGTAATGACGGAAATAAGAAAACTTGACAAAAGGGAATTTCGACAGAGTGCCATGCGCGATGTGTGAGTCATTTGTGGGCGGATAACCCGAGGTGGACTCACTGCTTTTGCATCGACGGCTCAGAGCAGGGGTCTGGCCCCCGGAGAAAGGCAGCATCTACCTTAGTGGGCCGAGTGGAATAAAGGGTGAAAGACAGGAACTGGTCGAGGTGATGGAGCAGTTATGCCTTAAAAAAAGGCGCTCCCAACCTCCCTAGCTCCGAAGGAAGAAAGGGAATTTGGAAAGGACAAGGGCACTAGGCCTATGAATATTTTCACTTTTAGTGCCACGCCCCCCACGGGAAATTATGAAGCGATAATAGATGGCGCCAAGAGAACTGGCTGTGGTGATGTGCGAAACAACTCACCGCTTCTTCTGGAGCAGGGTCACACAATGCGAGAATGCAGCAGCGCGGTAGCAGGGACGAAACCGGAGGAGCACGACGTTTATCAGAGCCACCAGAGGAATTGCCGCGAAGATAAGGAAAATAGCCTGCCTCGCATGCAACGTGTAGTGCAGTGACGGACGCGAGGTGACACCGGCGCTGCCAGATCCATCTAGGGTCAACTGCGTGCCTCCCCAAGCCCGCATTTATTGCCAGAAGTTGGTAGAACTGGTTGGCAGAGACACGGTACTGGATCTGATAACTGAAGCGATGACGAGCAAGCACAACCTATTTGTTCACTCAGTGGCACAGTTCTTGCTACTCATGCCCCCTCGATGGCTCAGAAGAAACGAAGATTTGCAAAATGATGGGACTTAATTGCGGAACTAATTCGGAAATGGGCTGGCCTATGCTCGCTTGATAGAGAACTTTTACATTTTACGCTAAACCAATTCACTATATAGTCCCATGTACGACGCGCTTGATTCCTTAGAAAGTTCCCATGCAGCTCTCAGAAGCCGCCATGGAACTGTGCAGCGAACACATGGTAGAGTCCGTCTTTCAGCTCTTCCAGCATTATTTGCAACCCCTACGGATAGATGAATGAAGTCAGTGTCCCACGCAAAATGGAGAGAGGAGGCACCAACGCAATGCAGAGGAGCGACCGAAGGGGACAACTAGATACATGCGCTCCATCATGGTTCCCTGAAGACCCTAGATTTGGGGGTTTCGATCCACTTCACACACGAGGAACGGAAGAAGTTGGAGGAGGTGGAGGAAGAACTTAGCCGCGTCAACTGGCAAGAACCCCCCAACGGGCTTTCTGCCCGCTGGACATTCAATGCACCGCATGGAAGTCAATCCAGGCGAAGCCCCAGGCACTGCTCCGTGGTATAAGTAACCCTTCATCTTGAACAATTAAGTTGAAGGGATGGCAAACGAAATGCTAGAAGAGGCCAAAGCTCATCAGTCCATCAACGCGGACACAATCCTGTGCTGGTGCAGAAAAAATGACTGGGTGTGGAGCAAGAACGCTGAGTTCAGCCGCTCCACTATATCCCAGCGAACTAGAAGTCTTTGGTGTTCCTGATACAGCGTTGCTTCACCGATTGCCGGGTTGAACATTCTATTATCATTTGACTTCATGGGCTGGTTCTTGCCGATTCAAACGTTGCCCGACAGCAGGCACAAGACTCCACTGCACACCAGTACCCGCAAATTACAGTATATGCACAGGCCCGTTGGACTTGTTGAAGCGGTTGCAGAGGTGCAGCCACGGATACAACAAGGCTTATTTGGCCGAGCTGACGAGGGCAAAGCAGTTAGATGGACAAGCTGCTGGAGTTTATCCAGCATGGGCAGCAGCTTCTGGAACCCTGCGCCATGCGCTGCAAATGCCACATAGGAAGCACTGGCTCCTCGAAGCCCCAAACCGTTCGTTTCGCATGCAAGGAATTAGGTCCTAAGACCTCCATGGCTCTGCAGCAGGAGTTGAGACAGATTCGTCGAGGATAGATGGAACTGCGACCGGTGGCTGCAATGGTCACTGACCACTGGTCAGCCACTTTAGCCGATACGATTTTACACTCGAATTGGCGTCCAAACCAGGCTACAGGTACTCTCAGTTCATTCGTGCCTTTGCGTACATCGTCGGCCTCCTAAATGATCTACATAAGGGCCCAAGAAAGGCAACAACAGCAATGTTACGTGAGCATATATAGGAGAATAAACCGCCACCACACACTTGGCCCTATCTTTAGTGTCTGCGTTCGGTCATTTCGACAAGCCTTTCTTTCTGACAACAAAATCTATGGCACAGTGGTTTGGATGATGGCATCTCAGGATACCGAGGACTCGGAAGAGCATTAGTAACATTCCAAAGAAGGAGAGAACAAGCATCCGATGCGACAGAAATTCGAGGCCCGGCAGGGGTAGAGAAGCGCCTGCACAGAAGAAGCTGGTGGCACTTCACTGGTCAAACAAACCATCACTGCTCGGCACAATTAACAGAGAATTTTAGAGAATCGGGCAACGAAATAGTTGTTGGGTGGCTTTCCCAGCTCACGCAGTAAAGCTACAGAAATGCAACAGAATCAATTATGTCACGTGTTTCACCAGCGGGGTCGCCAACACCCTCCCCCGAAGCCATACAGGTTGGGCACTGAGTGCCTTAGCTGAGCCTACTTTAATCAGTTCCTGTTTCTTGTTTAAATAGCATTCTTCTTACATGTCAGAGACGCACGCCGCTGCGCTTTGCGCCAAGCTCAGCAAACGGCGAACGGTTAAGCCCAGCACCATAGGATGCTACCCCTTGTGTTATCAGAGGAAGCGTAGACTACGCCGGTTATACTTCCCTGGCACATTTACTACAAAGCGTTTGTGCAAAATATACACCCACGATTTATCCCATCAATGCGGTCAACACAACTGAAGCTGTGGGCAGTTCCTTGTGGTTGCCTAGGACGAGCATCGCAGCCGAGTAGTCTGTTTTCGCATTTCCGGACTGTCAGCAGCTACAGCAGAGAAGGCACTTGCAAACCCGGATTTTCGCAGAGTCTTTCGAGTCCCAAACAGATCTGGACTGATATGTTTAGGCATTTCAGGCGTTTCAAAGTCGATTCGCGATCATAAAGCCTGCTTTAACACTTACTTTGGCATGGACAGAGTCAACAAAATTGCCCAGTTTGCTCCCTGCTCCTTTTCAGTTCAAGCAGGGGGTATGATTTTGTCACTCACTAATCATGCCTGGAAGCTCCACGCCCCTCAGAAAACAATAACCCTTGTAAGGACTAGAGTTCCGCTAGCCTACTCTGGCGCCAATTCATCAACTCGCTCAAAGCCAACGCAGCATAACCCCTGCCGGGAGGATATGATCAGCCTGACCGCACCTACAGCTCTCTTTCGCAGTATGTAGGACTCGAAACCCAACAGTGCCTATCAGATCATCATGGGTGAGGTTTTAATACAACGGTGCAGACTTCGATTCCTTGCTCTCCAGCCCCTCTGTCCTACACCATAACGCCGTTGTCCGATCCGATGCTGGATACACTGGGCCCTATGCTAGCAGCTGCAGAATTTCGTAGCTTGCAACCGCTCGGGAATGCACGACAAAAGCACAGGAGCACCAGGCAAGAAATTATGACGAACGGGGACAAAAGACGTTCCGCAGCCACATTCACCCCAATGAGCTGGCTTTCGTGAATAAGCACAATCAACTAAGAGGGCAAGAATGTGAGAAATCAAAGAAATTCTCGGTTTGTTGAATATATATATATATATATATATATATATATATATATATATATATATATATATATATATATATATATATATATATATATAATTGTCGTCTGGTCTTCATTCTCGGGTCAGCGGGCTGGCATAAATTATAGGCTAGGGCGTAACAAAGAGATGCCGCCATACAATTGGTAGCATTTATCTAAGGAACTTCACGGAATAGCTGAAATTTCCTCAAAACTGTCCCCACAAATCATCGGCGATGTCACTGCTAGAAGGAACAGCCGGAGGAGGCTGAGATCGTGGGCATAAGGGTAACAACGCACTGAGGCCAGAAAAAACAAGAGCATTACACGCTATGGTAAGGAGACCGAAGGTCTGACTAGGCTTGCGAGGATTGCTTAAGAGCAGCAAGGCCTTAAGAGTAGCTGCGTGTCCCCTTTGATTCAGTTCTGGCTACTACAAGCGTGGGCATATACAGGGCCACGCAGTTTTGGGCCGCGTACAACCTTTCTGAAGACGGTTGGGCTGTCGCATGCTGAGAGGGGTCAATGTTTTCCTGTCTATGTGTTCCCCGGGGCTAAATCTCTTCCCTCTGTAGTCATCCTGCCTCCCTCATTCTATAGATAACTCGGGCCCGTCGCCGACGAGACTTTCATTTCTTCCCCACATTGTGTGAGATCCCTCCTGTTCGGGGTTGGGCGACCACCCACCTCGCGTGTGTATATGTATGTTCAAGCTTTGATGGAAATTTGAAAAAGCAACTCCCAACCCAGACGCGCATCAATCAGGATACCAGTGGTTCATGCAACTGCGTGGGTGTGCCTCCCCGTCCGACCGGCTGCAGCAGGAGCAAATGTGCTCAGCATCATCCGACAAGCATCACCTATGCACATCCAACCTTTCCTTTTCTTTGTTGGTAGAAGTGCTACTCCCTCCCAGTCCTTCCCTTCCTCCCCTCGATGCGCCCATCGCTGGCTGATAGGCTAGGCGCGACGGCGTCTGTTGCTTGGGAAGCGAGAGGGAGATGTGTGTAGCATGGGATAGGGCGCCTCTGAAGCGGAAACGTGCATCTGCCTTGTGCATGCAGGTGGGTTCCGATGAACAAAGTGAGGTTTTTCAGCACTAGTGTTCGGTACGTGCTGCAAGAGCACCACGTACCCCTTGGGTGTGGGGCTGTCTTGCGACAAGAGTCACAGCAAGATGCGCTGAAACGCGGCATGACAGGCCACCTCCTCTTCGCAGTAGGCCAGCGCCTTTACGCTGCTGCTCTGATGACTTCCATAGACTGGCAAGGTGATCAGCACCTTTTTAGGAGGCATTCTTCAAGTTTTTCGACTTCGTTGCAGCTTGCTGGGGCCCTCCAGTAAGGTCTGCGACCCTCGTTGCAGTCTACACTTTGCTTCCTACAGGCAAGCCACGTTTTCGGGTCCTTATCAACTTCCAGTACTACGGATCCCCTAGTTTCGAAGCCATCAAGTCTTAGAAGCCTACAAATTCCGGAGGATTCCTCACGCCTGCTATGTTCGACTGTGGCATTCCAATGCTCCTGTGCTCGCCAGTCCATGTTGCGGGTGTCTAATCGCCTTCTCGCGGTATATAATAAACACCCCAACGCCTACTCTGTTATGCGACGGAGAGTTTAAATTCCTTTACGAAATGTCAAGCAGTGGACTAGGAAGCAGTGGCATGCGTGTTGGCCAAGTGACCTTAAGATGCTTATCTTTTTTTTGGACAGTCGAGCACGGCATGCTACCAAAAGCAACTCCAGCCAGTGAAAGGAACAGAGCAGTCAAGCACCCGACTAAAAGTTCTCCCGCAATTCCTGGAAAGCAACAACGATCACTCAGACCATGGGAACGCACCACCGAGCGCCACCCAGCGTACCGCTGACACTGCTGCCTGCACCGGACTGAATGCATGAGTCATGTGAGCAAAGACCAAAAAGTACATGTTTTGGTCTTTTTCCTCTTTTGCAGCTTTGCATGGAAGTCTGGAATAATAAGGCTGCGAATTTACCAAGATGTGGACTGAAATATAATTGTTGGGTTCGCGCTCGTTGTTTTGCCGAACACCGCAGATCTCCCAGCAAATGGGATGTTCGATGCTAGGACCCAGAGAAGCTTCTCAGCCTCACGATTCAGGAAAGTGCTCCAGTCCTTGTCTTTTGTGGGCGAAAATGAGGCCTGGCGCAAGCCCTGGACACGCCACCAATCTTGTCATGGACTAGGCAATAGCCTATACCACTGTATTGGATACAAAGAACAAATCACTGTTTCTGGTGGTTATAAGCATGGTGCATACTAGGATTTCCCTAGGCTGTTACCTGTTGTCGCAGTGCAACACCAAAAATTCTCTCTCTCCTACTTTGCGGGATGATCGGAAAAGTGAACATGCTCGAAAGCTTCAGGCTCACACGTTGCACGTTGCACTGTGCACCTTAGCATGCCTTTCTCCGGGAAGGCGGCTAGCTCAATATGATGCTTGATTCCGGTAAGCAGTAGGTGTGAGGCGTAGGTAAAGTCGGGTTCATTTTGGCCCAACTTTGAACGAAATAAGGACAGCAGAAGCCATGTGCTTCGCCGTAGCGTGAAGCTAAACCCTGTCCCTAGCCTAGCCTCATTACTTTAGATTTGCTTTGCAAGCAACTACAAAGGCTTTGCAACAAAAAATGGTTCAATAACTGACAAGTAAAAGGGAACCAGGCTCGAGTTTCGGGCAGACTAGGATATATCCAATCTCAACCTCAAGAATCCCGTGCGCAGCAGTTATGCTAATATATCTTTCACCTACGACTCCTCCGCATTCTTCCGTAAACGAAGCTGCTCAGTTATTTGCCAGAAGTGGATGACCCCACTGTCACCACCAGATACAAGGACACTGCCGTCAGGGCTAAAGCAGGCGCACCGCACAGTATCGGCATGCCACCGGGCTTGCGCGGTGCAGTCGCCGGACTCGTATTCCCACAGTCGAAGGAAGCGATCATCGCCCCCTGCAAACAGACGAGAAACAAGCATTCCATCGGGTTCGGAACTCCATTTCGCTTGCAGCTCGCTGGAGTTCCACGTATTTGAAAAGATCTACCGGTAGTATGGCCTGGATGGCCTTAGGCTGACCGGTACAGACTAAATTGGCTTTCGGATGGTAGGTAATGCAATGAACGTCTCCTTCTTCTGCGACCTCGAATTCCCTGATTTTTGTGCCATCTAAGGCATCGAAGTAGTGCACCTTCCGATCGCTGCCTGTTGCCACGATGTGAACTTCATCGGCACAGTACGTCGCACTCTGCCAGTTGTTCGCGCATTCAGTTGCAGAGAACAGGAGGGGGCGGGCAAGGCACTTATGGCTTGCGTGCAAAGGTTTTGTGGCTTAGCACTACTCTGCCTCCACTGCATGGTTGAAATTTCAATTGCTTGAAGCTCACTCGGAAGATAGTGCTCTCATTGATTGACAGAATAGAAGTGTATGTGGCCATATCCCACACAATTATTGTGCCGTCCTCAGCAGCTGTGAGCGCCTGAATTGACATGTCACCTGGACAGTAAGAAAAACGTGAGTACATGATGGTGCCGGCGTCCTTAAACTTTGTTCGCCGCCGTTGCATTCTATCTGATGCTTTTAGCACCCTGGACAAGCTTACGTGCATATCGTTTTGACGGAGTCGCAAGCTACATATCCTTCCTCTGTGCTCCTTCTTGCTAGCCAGCATCTCCTGAGATTTACTGTGAACATCCCACACCCTAAACTGGCCTGAGAGACCACCTGATACCAATCGCCTGCCCACTCGGGTGGCTGCAACTGCTGTGACTCCATCCTTATGTGCTTGCTCAATGCAAAAGAGCAGGTTTCCTGTTTCTGGGGTAAATGCCCGGATTCTTCCATCTTTCCAACCGGATATTATTGAGGAACCATCCGGAGCGAAAGCCACGCACAAACACTCTACACCGGGAAGCTCAATCCTTAAGATTTCTTTGTAGGCCTTCGTATCCCATATTCTCACGTCTGAAGCTGAGCAAGTGGCAAGGATTTGAGAGCAGTTCTCCGGAAACGCCACTTGATTAATGCTTCCAATGTGCGCTGAGTGCTTGAGATGAGGAGTAAGCGTTCGGCAATCGATTCTGTAGAGATTGTTTGCTGACGTGGCAACCCAGAGCATGGAACTGTCAGGAGCAGCAACTAGAGAGGTAATCGCCCCAGAAACCTGGCATAAGCTGGCTGGTGACAGCGTATCTGTCCCCAGGCGAAGCAACTGGCCATCTTCAGTGCCTGCAAAGAGTTGGCTGCGTACGAGAGCCATTGCAGTAACGCCTGCCTCCAGCTGCCTCTTGGGGGGCCCACTCCTCTTAAATAACCCAGTTCGCAGTGATATTTCTAGAATGTCCCCTGAAATGAGAGGGCATGAAAAGCAAATGAGCGTCTAGCAGATGAACTCGCCGACACCTGTAGAGGCATCGAAAGTTCTGCAAGAGCTTCACAATTGGTCATTTATTTGCTCAGGACCAGTCTTTCCCTCGAATGCCAACGAAGCCAGTGGAATCGTAGGGTTCCACCTACGCAGCGTGTTGCTTGCTAAGCTGTTCCGCAATCTTTTGGAGACGGACACTTACCAGAATGAGTCCCGCAGTAAACAAACTCATCAGCGGGGTGTATGACAAGGGAGTTGCAAGTTCTGCGGAGTTTCCCAAGGTTGCAATCTCGTGGTGTCATTTTCTTTGTAGCAGCGTCAATCTCCCAAATGCGAACATGGGAGGCTCCAGCTGAATATAAAAAGAGATCACCAACGCATTTGTTTGTGAGCACGTGGACAGAGCTTCCTGAATGACAGCAGTATGCGTTCAGAGCTTACTAGGGACAGACCAGAGACAAGCATGTTTGGGGAATTGTTGTAAAATGCCAAGAACTTCGACGTGTCTAGGGCAGCTGCTGTTCCGCAAAGGGCTTTTCTCTCCTCAACGCTCCACAACACCAGGGTGTTACAGCTCTCCCCACCCAAACTGGCCAGGAACTTCCCGTCACAGGAGAAGTCAAGGCACTCAACTGAGACCTTATGAAAGCTGAGTTCCAGCAACAAACGCTGATAACAGCAGCCAAAGGCATGGGTTCACTCTACCTGCTTGATAATTGGGATTAAATATGTGCAATGCGAGATCCCCACCTGAGTCTTCCTAGCTCTACTAACTCTTCGAGACTCCAAATAATGATATCCGCCACAAAACCTGGGTGCGTCATCTGCCCGCTGGCAAGATATTTCCCGTCCCTGCTTACGGCGATGCAGGTGACTCGGTTGTCGTGCCCGCACAGGAACGTTTCTGCGCTACATTTGAGGTCCCGGACAACGACTGAGTACCCAAGGGCAAATATAAGCCGCTGGTTGTCAGGATGCATGACAACACACCTCTTGGAGGTCCCGTTTATGCCGATGACGGCAGAAAGATGCAATTCTTCTGCTTGTTTGTTCTCCATCGTACACTAAGGGAGAAAGATATTTCTTCTTCAAAGGGATTCAATGAAAGCCCCCTCTAATTCTCATGTCGTCTCCGACTCCGCAGTCGACGAAGATAGGCTGCAGATGCTCTGTGGGTAGATGCACATCCTACCGTTCCATTTTCAAACACTTCATTCCCCTTAAAGGGAAATAAATTAATGCATAATGAAGCAGGGAAAGGACGTACTATAGGCCAAAGAAGATTTCTTCCCGCTGAAGATGCCCCAATCTGCTACCTAAAATAGTGGGGACAGGAAGCAAGCCCTGGTTGCCTGTATTGTTGGCATATATAGCTACATAGGCTTTTACGGTTACACATGGCACACGATCAGTAAGCAAGTGCTGCCTAATTCGTAAATACTCAGTGGAGCATTCAAGGTAGCTGGGGATTGACGTTTACAGCGAATCCAATCATCTAGTTCTATTTTAAGGTGTGCGAACTGGCCATGGGTTTCCTTAGGTGGTTTTGCAGATTCACCACGAAAAGCTGTTGTGATGGTCCTTCGGCTACAGGTTGCTGCAATGTGTTCAGCACAATAATGAATGCGCCGACCAAGCTTCATTCGTGCGGGCTTTTTCAGATTGAGACAAGGCGGGCGAGGATAGTGAATGGTTCGATGAGCCAAGCTGCAGGGAGGGATTCGTAAGAACAGAAAGCGTGACGAAGAGCGGGCCGCTTACCCTTTAAATTTTGCCCAAATATCCGGGCTATTTATACCTGAGCATGCTCTAAAACATTACCCAGTGCAAGCACATAAAGGCAACTTCAGCTCAACGTTCCGTCCCAATTTTAGTCTTTAGAATTGTCGTAGGTATTCGCGTGAATCACTTGGCTCATACGCATTTCCTTACGGTATGGAGGCTACGGTTTCTCTAAAAATGTTCACTGGCATCTCTTTTGTCGATTAGCAGAGGCAGCTTCACAAGCGCATGCACGCCACCATGCCAGCCCCGTAATCCGTGATCCTGACGCATGCATGCATCTGATGGGCAGCCCCGTGTTACAAAGCTACGGCAGCTAGCAACCTGTGTAATGATAGATTGAAATGAAGCATTTCAATGAATTTGAATTTCAATTTGGGGGTCCTTTATAAAATTCACTTCTACTGGCATATTCTGTATTGCATTGTCATGCAAACGACCACGGAGCTTCAGAAGACGTGTCGCCAGTGCTACGCTCCCATATGCTCTGCGCTCGCCCACCCATAGCTTCTGTTACCTTCCCCTAGTATGAGGCTACGAATCTGTCCAGTAGGCATTTTTCCATGTTTGCATGCTACTTTCAACTAATTTCGCTCTATGACTGACAACCTAGAGCTGCACTGTGGTAGCAACACTCTGACAAAAAAGAACCCTGCCGCATAAAGAAGTAACCCGAGCCCATCAACTCAAGAATTCAGAAGAAGCAATGCAGAAATGGGTACCTCGGGCTTGGACTTCGGGCTTCACATAGAAACGGCGAGGCTTCAAGAGTTTTTGGCTCAACTGCTTCGTTCGCAAGAGGCTATTCAAAAACGCCAAGATGATTTGGCATCTGCATTCGAAGAATTGCTCAAGAAACTTGCTAGTGGAGAGCAAGGCTTGAAAGAACAGCAACAAACTCTGCAAAAGCTGCAGAATGACACTGAAAGGCTGTCGGAAAGGCTTGAAGAACTGGATAAGCTTCGGATTAGAGAGAAGATGGAAAGATATGACAACGCTCACAGCGAGATGAAATCATTTGAGTCGCAGATCTCTATGCTTGATTCGAAAGTGAGGTCAGCCCACCATATAAACGTTGACGTGTACAAAACCTCCATGCAGTCAATAAGAGGTGGAATGCTACTTTCCTCAGCACCTACATTTTATTCCTCAGCTGGAATGGCTGTGGGGACCGAACGATGCATTATAGGTTTGCGCAAACCCAGTTATCCTTCCTTGGATTAAAGCCAGGATTGCGTGGTATTTGAAGTGCTTCTGAGACTAGACTCTTCCGGATTGCTCTTTTCCCGACAACACAGGTTTCAGCAGAGCAGGCTATTTGCAACAATTTTGACTGTGATGTCAGATCAAAAGTCACGAAGCTGCTGCTAGCAGTCTGCAAGGGAGGGTGGTGGATGTAGAAAATAAGCAGAGCAATCTAGACGACCAATTTAAAGGGATTTTGCCCGAATTCGGGTCCCTTAAGGCCTGTCAGGCAGCAGCCGCCGTTCAGTGCCAGGCAGCAGAAGCGCGATGTACTGAGGTGAGAATATAGTAGAGCGCTGCTTACGCCAGTGGCCCGAACTAATAGACAGGTGTGCCAAGCACAGCCTCCTTTGGGCTGTGGATTGTCTTACAAAGCGAATCTATGTTCTCACGTAGAGCAAGTATTTGTCTGCCACTGCGTGAGACAAATAACCTAGGTCGAGCGACGTCAAGAACAGCTTGAAAATTCCGTCGAAAATAAATACGAGAGCCTTTGGAAGGGCGTTGAGCATTCCCTTGAAGCCATATCCACTGCAGAGTTGCAGAAATATCAAAGCGATATTCAAGCACTCAGCGGGAAAGTGGAGAAAAGGATGAATCTGCGGATAAGCTACTGCTTGGATATACTAGCAAAAGCAACTGAAACGAACAGGCAGAAGGATGTGAAGCGATCCGTGCTGCTCAGGTTGGGCGATTGCAAGCATAATGACACTTGAAGAGAATGGAGAGCTTTACCAGCATCTTTTTGCAGGCTGTAGGGGCCTTCATCTTGCAACAAATACCGAACCGCCCTGAAAATCATGTGCCCATCATTTGCGAACATGTAAACTCTTATTTAACGAGAATTCATCGGGTGGGACTCCGTTGCTCAGATGGAGGGAGCAAGCGTGGCTGGCAAGCAGGAGAAAGTTTGGACTTTCGTTGCTAGCCAATCGCATTTATAGCACAGTGCGTAAAGTCAGAAACTTCTTACACTTTTGGCTCTAATGGGAGAGTTCTGGCCATACCATGAACCCATGACAGTGGTGTGTGGATGAAAGCAGCACTTCGTATTCGTTGACCGTTAGCTGGTAGTTCACTAGTGCTCGAATGTTCACACAGGTTCGTAGCTCCTTCCGCCGATGGCTTTACCAAGCTCGATGGGCCTCGGAGATAGAGCGTGTGAAGGAGGAATTCAAAATGTTAGTACCAGATGTAGATGCAGTTCTTGCTGGCACCGTGAATCCCCGCCTGCAACTACTGGAGGAGGGAGCCACAGCAGAGGCCCACAAGATAGATGCACTGGCAGAGCGCAATAAGGAAGTGTGGGAATATCTGCAATCTACTATGGTGAGTTTTATTCCCCGCCTGATGTGGCTTGGTTCACTTGCATTATGACAAAGCAAGAAGGTTCCCGTGTTTGGAGCGGAGGGAAGGAGCACGTTCCACGCTAGCCTCGGAGCGATCAAATAATTAGGCTTATTGATGCGCGAACTTACCATAGAGTGGGCATTTCTAGGTCAATCTAGCTGTTGTTCTTGATACACCGATATTGTTGCTTTGTAAGTGGTTAACCTTTCAGGAACGTGCCCTTGAACTTGAGCATAAGGCTAAGGAAGGCACAGATGCACTAGCAAAAGTACGCCGCCCAAAGGAGGCAGATTTTCCTTAAGAAATGGTTTCTTTCAGTAGGGGCGGTAGCGCTTTACAAGTGGTAACCGCCAGCATCAGGACCACTCGTTAGCAAAACCTGTTTTAAAAATTGTACCTCCAAACCTCTCCACCCGTCCTGTTGCAGATGGACGCCGCCCTTGAAATTCACGCAAATTTCCGTCGGAGTGCTGAGGAACGTGTGCAAAGCGCTGAAGCCATGGTAACGCAGCTGTCCGGGCAGTTCGCACTTCTGGCAAGAGACGGTGATTTCCTTCTTCATTATTTTAATAAGACACTCGACTGCATGCTTTGGGCGATGCGTATGGCTGTACTGAATCCAGCAAGTGAAAAGCTGCTCGTGTAAGGAAAATAGTTGAGGAAGTGAGGGCCAGCAAAATGCTGAGTATGTGCAGATGATGTCAAGAATATGATGAAGGACATTTTGCTCATTTGGACTGCCGTAAAGCAGCTTGATGCCGCAAAAGCCGACAGGAAAGAGTTGGAAAATTTAGGACTCGAAGTAACGTCTAAGAACGCGGTAAATTCCAGTCTCCAGAAAACAGCATTTACTTGAACGAAAGATAACGCAGGTCCTGCGCACGAAAGATAACGCAGTTCCTGCGCAGTCCTAAGGCCTGTGGCGTTTGCTGTTGTGAGGGTGAATGATATCCCTGCAGAGTCTTTCGGAAGGTATTCAGAAGTTGGAAAGTTACAAAACTGTACAGGTTAGACTTAGAAAGGACACCACTAGCTTGTCATTGCTGCTCCGGCTGTTTTGCAGACTCATTGAATGGGCCTTCGGCAGCACCGCTTGTGTTTTCTGCACCGGTTTACTCGTTCGATAAGGAGCGTCTGTAGTTTTGCAGGATACTGCATTAGACGACCGAATAGCAGCCTTGCATGCTGAGATCAACGAGAGCAAGAGTAGACACGATGACCTCGAATTCATGTTCGGACTGGTTGTCAGGTTGGTTGAGGACATTGCCAATATCCAGTTTGGAAAAATGCAGGTGACTCACTGATGCATTTTCCAAAATGGAAACGCCGCTGTAGAGATGTACGTTCAATGTTCCAAAACATCACACATATTGCCGATGGGGACGGCTCAGGGACTCGCGTCCCCCTTGCCTGCAGACGCGTCTAGGGACAAGTGGACGGCTGGGGAGCGGAAGGGAAGTGCGACCTGCTTTGCGGAAAGCCATCAACAGAGCACACGAAACAAACAATGGAGCCCCTAAAATCAGCATATCTGTATCCTCGCTGGTAGGGGAGAATGATGGTACAGAACGTGGTGGTGACAGCCAAGGTGTCTCAGATCTTCGGTGTAGGCCGAAACCGAATTCGGACAGCAAAGCAGACCAGCCTTCTCTCCAGCCTCACGTGCTGCCGGACGTCAAGAATAAACAGATCTCCAGGTGCGGAAGTCCAATCAACGTGTATGTTCTCCTCTCCTTGATTTCACAATATTGTCCTGCTCCAGATGGTCACATCCTAAAGCACTTGCTTCAACATGTGTGTAGATCTGCTGAACTTGCCGTATTGATTAGCCCTTCCTAATGGCTTCTCAGGTCTCCGCCTGTAGCGGCATTTGCCGACTGGGTTAGCAATGTCCAAAAGGCCTTGAAGTTAGACTGCAGTCCCCCTTATTTCAGTGGTTCCCAGATGCATGCAAGCCGGTAGAACTGGTGGGAGGACAGCAGATAAAACCTTCGTGCAGATGTGGTGTAGCTCATCGAGCACCACGCTGCCGATATCCAAATTTCTCTCAACACCGTCACTATTATTGTTTTAGGTAGCAACTGCGCAGCACGTTAACTAGCGCCTGTCTTGGCCAGCGTTGCATGCTGTAGAGCATTAATGCCGAGGGCCCTCACGCCAAGAGGTTCCACCAGGTGCCGGGGTGATTACTCTGCCCCTCCGGTAGATATCCTAAGCATGGTTTTGCTCTTTTGTATGAGGAAAACTGAGAACCGAACCAATCCATTCGAGCAGAATTTGCTCCTTAATCGTGGCCACACTCTGATGGAATGCTTTGGAGGAAAAGAGGCTTGGAATCACCCTGGCATGTTTTACTAATAAGCTTTGTCAGCCGTGCACTTTTCCGTTCTACTGTCGTCAGCTTAAAGGCAGTGGCGATTTCCACTTTTTAAACATGCTTTATTCTCATTTTTGGCAGGTCAGCAATTTGTAAAAATGCGATGAGCTCATTGTGTAAGAGGACCTGAACTCTTATTCAAGCAAAAAAAGCAAAATGCTGTTGAATTCATCTGTAATGATTCCCATGCGAACCTTTGTGACATGCATTAAGGGAGTGCTGGAAGCTGCGATGTGATGCCCTACGCGTGGGTTGTGCTAACCCTTTTTTTCGAACGATGCTGTTCTTCAAAACTGCGAGCATACAAGCGCCTACAATCACCTTAATTTTCAGATAGATTGGTTGGCAAGTTGGGCAAAGACTTGAGTCCCCTGGGAGTTTGACAAAATACTAAAAATAAGAGTCCCCGAAGAGGACCTAGCCTCCACTCCAGTGTTATGTGTCCTGGGCACAGCGACGCACAACCCTGGCGCTGCTATTAGTACAACTGACTGCAACACAACACCCCTTGGAAGGCAGCCCCATTCGAGCAGGCCCATGGCGCCGTTGGATGCAGGCATTATCGTCATAGAAAAGCCTCAAACGCTCTTTTCGTCCTCATTAGCAAGCACGAAAATAAGCGAAAATGCACGCACCAACTCCAGGCAGGTCAAGCTACGCTTGCTTGCCCCTTTCACGCCCAATAGCTCAGGCCCTCCTGTGGGTGGCTGCCCAAGAAGTGGTGGGTGCTCCGAGGAGAGGATCGAGGGGCGGAGGGCGATTTAGCTTCTAGAGCCTGCAGAACGAAGTGAAAAGCGGCAAGGGCAAAACGAAAGATTCAGCATCTGCAGTTGCTGCAGATATTGGCTGCCGCTGCTTCTGATCGCATGCGTATGCTGCAGGCTTGCTCAGTGCTGTGGTCAACAATAATCTAAAACACTGTGTGCCTTACGCTTGGGTGGCAGCTGCGTCGTGATTCGTTCACCAAAGGCACACAGCGAGCACCATCAAACGCGTAGCAGAGAAGCTACCGTGAAGCGGATGCCCTAGGTAGAATGAGAATATTATGCCGGGAAATTAAGCAGCTCCTAAGAACAAGCAGATGTAAGGTTGTGGGCTCCTCTACAGATGTGACAGAGCCCTTGACTGCAAGACGGTTGTGCGCGTCCCAAGTTTAAGCTATGCTGCTCATGCTCATCCCGGTAGCCATCACAACTCAATCAAGCAGAGCGCGCAGGTAGTTCCAAGGAACTGTTTCATCCACGCTATCCTCGTAAATCCAGTTAGATTGTCGGTATCGTGGACAATCAACGTTATACTCTTGATCTCTGTTGCTCCTGGGCGTCATTAGCCCTGTATCCAGGATCTCAGTCTCCTCCTGCTGCTCCTTCTCGCAACGACGCTGCCTCAATTTGGGGTGCGGATGTGGGGATTCTTCGGTGTTTCCGTGAAGCAACCTAGGAAGTTCGCCCGTTATAGATTTAGCCTTACCATGGAGCTACCGTCAAACCACTGGTGTTGCTTTTCCAAAATGCTTAGCAGGCACTGAGGACCAAATAACTATATGCAACGCATGGGGGAATTTCTTCGGATGCTTATTCTCCTACGAGCTTTGTAGACTGAGAATATCCACTAAATCCAACGCGCCTGTGGTTGCTGATGCTGATGCCGTTTGCTGTATGCTTTTGATCTTCGATGCTGTGCTTTCCTTATGATTCCCGAGAGGATGCCTTTATTGATACCGATGGTTTTCGGAAAATCCTGGAGATATCAGACATGATTAGTGAATAAGTGAGTCCACCATTATCTAGGAAGCAGATGATTCTGCAAGAGGTTTACCATTTCTAAGGTAGAATCAAAATTGGTCCCTGTTTGAGAATGCTGCTCAGCTTCTAATGCTCCGGACAAGCGAGGACAGAATACTCGGCTGAGGTGCTCACCCTAAGCAACCAAAAGGTCTACTTACCCATCATTTGTGCTAGCCAAGTGCATTATTGCATTCTCTATGCAAAACCTTTGCACTAGATGGGCCCCGAACAAATAATAAGAACAATTTTCGCTCCTTTCACAACAAAAGAGGATGCTCGTCTATGCTGTTGCGCTTAAGTCGTCGTCCTTTGTAGGGGTCGTGTACCTCAGCCGCTTGAGTGTCTGCGGAGGAAAGAAAAGAGCTGCTTAGAAAGAAAAAGACAATAAGCTGTGGATTTATTTAAAGCGGGTCCAATTCCCGTCATTTACCCGACGACCACGTTGGTGGTAACACCGTGGTGCAAACAACAATGGCCTCGTCATTAGTCTTGAAAATTCTTCTTTAGCTTTTTCAGGCATTGACGAACTGTTTGAATAGCAAGGTGCCAAGGGTTGCCAAGGGTTGCCAGCACCTCTCTATCCTTACCATATAGCTTAAAGCTCCTTCTCACATCCCTAGACCCATCCTGGTTGGCATAGTCAGAAAAACGATCCACAATTCATGAAGACAGGAGGCTGGCCCGCCAATTGTTTTAGCCATCTGCATCGACTATCGCACGCTCTCAAACCCCTGTCCAACCTATACAAACAAATAGGTACTATGCTACATAGGCTTTCAGTATAAGCAAACGCACACATACAGCCACTGTAGCTATGCCAAGCGCCACTTGCTACTTCCTTGAAAGGCGCACATCTGGTAGCCTACAACGTAGCCAGATCCCACTTTGCCAACCTATTCGGGCCCCGATGAAGAAGCATGCGCTTGCCTCGAGGCTTCATACTCATCATAAGGGGAACACGTCAGCAGATCATATTCCCCATAATCGCTCCAAATATTGATTTACAGGAGTTTCCAGCATGGGGAAAATCGGCATGAGCTGTAACTTGTATTTCCGAGCTTTAAAGATAAAGTGCCCGGGGTATAGCCTCGGAAGCATGGCTGTTGAACTGGTGGAGTTTCGCATGCGCGGGAAATCGGAATCAAGAAGCGTTCGATTTGATAATCGCAAAATGCGAGCTTCGCCCTTGGAAGTCTCAACAAATAGGTGTTACTTAGCTATCTGTTTAAAGCGCTTTCAGCTTATCGACAGAGCAGGCATTCTGGTTTCTCAGGAATGTTGCGCCATCATCACCTACCAAGGCCGTGCATGCACAGGAAGCCCGCGGTAGAAATGGTGAACTTCTAGACCGCTCCAAAATTTGTGCATTTTGGCTGCATTTCAAGGCAACAAAAAGATGCACGAAGTAAAGGCCCTACTGCTTAGGGCCTTACCAAATGATTGTGAACTCGGCCGCGCCCCAACGATGTGGAGCGCCGCCAAGCAAAATAAAGATTTGAATGCAGGGTTCGTCAAGTGAAGGGAAAATACTATAGGTGGGTAAAGGAAAGCCCGTTGGCAGAGGTAAAATGCTGAAGTATAAAATGTGCCCCCCGCCGGTCCAATGTTAGAACAGAACGCATGCATGCCTTCACATTCAACATTGTTCAGTAGTATATTAAAGGATAAATTGAAGGTGAGCAGAAGTACATGCGATCGATGCCGCAGCACAAATACTACGCAGGCATCATTCCGTCTTCTGGAAATGCGACTGAGGAATAGATGGCAAGATAGTAGCAGTTTGGAGTGACACATTCTGTGCGCGCCTTTCAACGGTGCTCCGTCGAGCCACTGCGTTCTCGTCCATAGGCCACTAGATTCTGGGCATGTTTGCCCTCTTCTTTCATGCTGTCAGAATAGCTTGCTCTTAGGATTTACTGCATACGGCTCGCATGTACCCAAGCTAAGTCTATGCACGTAACATTAAGCTGCCTAGAAATCTGCGTGCTCTTCGGGGCTGCTGTGGAAATCTCTTTTTTCCATTTATGCTTGGTGCGACCCGATACCTCGATAAGTATGCATTAAGGGCCCACCATTCCGGCCGAGTTGATGAAATGCCTGCTCAGTACCTACCAACCAGAGCCTTCCAGAAGCTTTTGTGCGTCACTTATAAATGATGCGAACACTGGACGATCTACATTTTGGTATTCATGGGATGCGTGCTAAACTCTGCGCAACCAGCGTGGACGCTTCATTTACAATTGGCATGTCACTAGTTGAGTTCAATGTGTCAGGGAAGCCCCGTGTATATCTTATATAGGCTGCTCCAGCGATTCTGATGAAATATATCTATTTGACAGGATGAGCATGTCGCGGAGGGGGTTCAAGTTTTCCGGAGCGTAGAGAGGGCCCAGGCTGCTGAGTTTCCAACTCCAGTTTTTAGGACAATCGACGCCTGGAAGGTTAAACCTAGCTCGATCATCAAGGCCTAATATATCTTGAACTGGGAGGATTACGAGATTTGCAACACTGAGAAGTGCCAAGTGAGCTAAGAGCCTGTGAACCGCAAATGTTGCAGGTTCTTCGCTCAAGCCTGCACGCATGCCAGCCAAACGAATGTAGAGCCCAGCTTCATAAACTATATTTTACAAGAAGATCTTCGTTTGCCGGAGGAAACACACGCTGTTGATGGACTAGGTGATTTTTAATGGAAGTGCAGCCCTTATTACTGACACTCGTTCAAGGCTTTGGCCTCCCCTTTTGTATGGACACTAGCATTCGCCTATCAGCCTCACCAAGATAGCTCAACAGATGCTTTTTCTCTTCAGAAGAAGCTGTCTTCCACCAGGACTGTGAAGTTGAGTTGTCGTGTGTCCCGGTATATACAACGCAGTCTCGCGTGTGATTGTACGGAAGATGCTCGCAGCGCAATCCTTTTTCTTTGTCTGCCCAGGCAAACTGCATGACGCGCATGCTAAAAATGCTGTACTTGTCCCTGAGGGCGACAATCTCGGGCGTAATGAAGCCCAGGTCCTCTGCTATCAGTAAGGGTGCGGGTCTAGACGACTCGCCTCTCCCTAGCGTCCCAAAGGAGTGTGGCGCCCCGGAGTTGTTGCTCGGCTGTTTCGACTTAGCAATATGCTTGTTGATCATGTTGGCAAGCCGCTTCTTTACTGATGGCTGTTTTGCGTGCTTGCTCAGTGCCTCCGAATAGGCCGTAGCAACATTTACCCTGGGATTCTCCCAGCCCATGTTCTTGAATATTGCGTCGAAAAGCTTTGTCCCAGGACCCTGCACCCACTCCCCATTTCTGGCGCTTCTGTGCTGTATAGCAAAGTCGTAGGGTACCCTCCAGTACGACTCAAATCCGCGAAAATGATCAAGCCGGCATGCATCAAACTTCTCGAAACTCTTTGCAAGACGACGGGTCCACCAGCTGAAATTGGTGCGCTCGTGGGCATCCCATGCATAGACAGGATGTCCCCAAAGTTGCCCTTCGGCGCTAAAATAGTCTGGCGGCACGCCTGCATCGCAAGCACTGAGCAGCAAACCCGGAGTCACGAGCGCTGCTGTGGCCCTATTGGTGTGTCTTATAAGGGGTGATCGAGGTGGACTGTGAGCACTCTCCTGTCCGCCTCACCCGACACGTAGAGCGGCCTGTTGGTAGCAGTGTCCATCTGAAACATCTCGGAGTTACTCCAGGCATCACTAGAGTGCATGTTGACGTAAAAGGCTATGTCACCCAGGATTTTAATCCCGTTTATGTTGGCCTGACGGCGCAGCTGACTCCACTGCTGGGAGAGGATAAACTGCACAAAACGGTGGAACTGTGGTAGCAATTGTTCAATCGGTCCTGTAATTGCCGTGTCAGTGAGGTGCTGATCTGCATTCAGCAGCTCAAGGCTTTGCAGTAATGATTCATTCTTTACAAGACTTCTATATGACCGATATTCCTCGGGCCATTCAAGCCATGATGCGGCATGGGGATGCCTTGCCTGTATGGCTTCAAATAGCACATACCCATCGAGCCAAAATTTGTTGGTCTTACAAAATTCGTCGTATTCTTCTGTGGGGGCGTTTTTAATAAATGCGTTGTACGCGATGGCAAGCAATTCATCCTTGTAGCCCTTGGCTACATGGTAGTCAACGAAGTCGCCGCATTCAACGGCTTCCTGAGAGGAGCCCTCTGCTCTAAGGGCTTTCCTCTCCTCTTGCTTTGCCTGCCATTTGGCCACCAGATGACTTACTTCCTCTGCGGTGACGAGCCCGAGAGTTACTAAACCAGCAGGACAAACAAACAAAGGGTTCAGTGCGAAAGAACTTGTGCTCAAATATGGACAACCGGGCTGAGACTGAGAATAAGTGCAAGGCCCGACAGGGAGCACTTGCCAATAGGAAAACCCCGCATCCTTGAGGTATGCTAGAAACGGTTCAGCACTTTCCCCGAAGTCCCCAACAATGCCGCATTTGCTCGGCAGTGAAGTTAAGTGGAGTAAGACCCCTGCATTGCGGCCTTCGTACATAAAATCCATCTTCGGAGACTAAAGTTCGCTGGTAAGCAGTGCGTATGGGCCGATTTGTCCACCCGGCACTACGATACAAATGAACCAACCTAAGATCACAACCGAGCTTGGCTTCTAGGGTTGTTCATTCTCCCCATACCAGCCACTAACGGTCTTTTTTTCCCACGGCTTTTGCAGCGCAAAGTTTGCAGCATGGCACTGCATCTTACAGAAAGCCCCACCTTGTGCTCGCAGCAAAGACACTACGGGACTGCATGCAGAACACTGGGCAAGAGAAGTACGGGCTTCTTAAACTGCAAAAAAGAATGAAAATGATTAAAACATTTTAATAAACTCCAGTGCCTTTGTTGCGTCCAATGCAGCATCGTTTTCGATTGCTAACGGTGCAGAGAGTCACTCCTTGCCAAAGGCTGCATGCTCCGCCAGGCTGTCAGTGTGATCTATGCATCGATTTGCCAATAGGGGTGGGGAAAAGTGTCCCTTTTACAGAAGAATTGAATCTGCAAGACACTCACTTACATCATGCCTGTGTTGGTCACTTGGAAAGTGGCGACCGCTATGCACTCCATGCCGTGAGCTGACCGGCTCAAAGCACCAATGCGCCTACCAGAGATTAGGGGCGGGGCATTTCATCCTTATTCTTGATGATGACTAAATTCAAATCGATTTTAAATTTGTATTTCAAATTACTGGAGTTGCGGCCGGCCTACGGGCATCCAGTGTCCCCTAATTATTGCGAAAAGCATTCGCATGATCCAATCTTGTCAGGCAGATATAATCAGGGTACGAGAAAGCTTAGACACGAGCTTTCGTCGTCAAGCATGTGCTTACGTACATTTTCATAGACACTACCTTCCGGATCTGTACCTGTCCTGGTTTAAACAAGTTTTTTTTAAGTACATAAACGCGCTGGGCAATGAGGCTAGCAGTGGTGCCCTAGACTACATGCAGTGGACTCAGGCCGCCGTGCTGGGCTGGACTACCACGACCTGCACATTATTGTGCAGCCTTTGTATGCGTAGAATTGAAGGGAGGCTGAACATACGTCAGCGCGAACTGCAGTCATTTATTGCACATTGGTCTAGCTAAAAACGTAAAACCAATAAGTTACTGTGTCTGGAGAAATCAACAAAGAGGAAAGCTGGCCCTTACAATCTTAATTTTGTATTAAAGGCTACGGATTCTACACCATCGCTACTAAAATAGTACAGGCACGGAGCGCTTGACATTGCACCAGCTCACTGCACGCAAAAGCATACCTAGGGAATTTGTTTCTCACCGATATTGCAGTTCAGTTAGCGTGTGATTTAAGCGAACATCACATGAGCGAGTTGGTATCTTCCGTCTGACCTCCAAAGCACAACGATCCCGGCTACTGCACACATGAACTGCAATGGGATTGACGTAGAATTGACGCAGGAGGGGACCGGCCAACCTGTTGTGGGCCATCAGCTCAGAGCAGCAGTCTACTGTATGCATTGTGCAGGCAATTCTGTGTGCCCCATGTGGGGCAGTGCATGATCCTACGAACGATTCGTTAGAAAGGAGATCACTCTGCTGCCTGGATATCCGCTGAAGCCGGGAACCGAGCAGACACAGTAGCTCCTCCAAGCTTTGACGTCCCCAATACTCTTCTTTATTCCCGCCTGTTCTTGGCTATACTGCTTGCAATTCTCACTTTTGTGTGCCTAGCTAGCTGCGTCGGCGTGGAGATTTTTACGTCCCTTCAAAGCAGGTATAATCCAACTCGTCATAGCCGCTCCTGGGCCATGCTCATGCCGCCGCACGCATCTCGCCGGGCCCTTATGGGCAATATCAAATGACATCATCATTGGCCTGCGCAGTGCGCTGTCATGCTCCTACCGTCGCACTCACATTTTTAAATGAGCCATGCGAGATTGAAGCTTCAGTTTGCACGCCTGGCGCAGCCGCGAGCTTTGTTCTAAGATACCGGCATCCTGAAGGGGAAATCGAGTGGCAGGCAAACGAAATGCTGAAGCAACGAAGGGTTTAGCAGTTAATTAGCATGTTTGGGTATTTTCCGATGCTGGCGAAGAACAAGGGTTGGAGGTGGCTCATGTGCGCCCGCGTCAAACCCTTCAACAAAACCACAGGGAAACAGAAGTTCCCGGCTTTCCCGATCGACAAACTACTAGGTCGCTTCCACGGCTCAGCGTTCTGTTCATCATTCGATTTTGCGGAGACATTTTTGCATGTTCTAATACATCCAGAAGACAGCCACAACACTGCAGTTCATACCCGCACGCCCAAATATACATGTATGGCCTTTGGGCTTGTCAATGCACTCACCAAACTGTATCGGCAGTCGAATCACGTCCTTGTGGAGCCAATCGATGAATATTGAGTGTTTATATGCATGTACACCGTGCTTGTTTTCAGCCGGGATATGCAGGAGCACTTGCAGCAGCTGCAGCGCGCCTTTAAACTCCTAAGTGAGTAGTGGTTCTGAAAGACAAAAATGTCCATTTTTTCATTTATACAATCAGCGCCTACGGATCTCCTGTCCATACAGCAGCAGTCAAATCAGATCCGGTGAAGCCAGAGGCTGTGCAGCCGAACTAACCCATTTGCGCAGCGACCAAAGAGGCCACCAGAAGCCTCACCAGGAAGCTGACTTCGTCTCCAGAACCCGCTGTCCTTAATTTTGACAGACGAATCTTTATAATAGCTGTTTCCTGTGACACAACAGTTAAGTCTCAGGGAGCCCGCTGCTTTAAAAGGCCAAATAATTGCATGTAGGATACACCGTTTCACGGAAAGAGAGCAGATGTATTTGGCACTTGAGGTGGAGCTGTGGGCGGTCTGTCGGATGGTAGAGAAATCTTCACACTACCATATATCAGGGGATCATCACTATGAGCGCTGACGCAGTCTTCTAGCTTCCTACAGGTCAGGCATGCCAATTCACATCTGCTATTTTGTGCGAAAGCCCCGTTTCCTGTCGCCTCCTCAGGCGCTCAAGCGGCCTTGGCTCCTGTGAAGCTCAACAACGGGACGGGATAGACACAACAACATAGGCGGCTGGTTCTTATTATGCCAGGCGAGGGGTGGAAGGCGCAAGATCATACGGTCTCTTGCATTACCCTAGTTACTATATACCATAATATGACCTCCGCGGAGCCCTGGGAGGTACAGGCAAAGCTGAAAACGCTAACAGCGTGCTTGGGTAGTATCAGGACCTCTATACCCAATAAAATTAATCTAACAGGCTTGCATTTGTCCCTTTTACGGATTGGGCCCATAGTACAGCAGTGCAACCTCGATCCGCTGCTTGTCGGCTTCTTTGCTGTACACCAGAACACAGGTTTGTGTACCGACATTTGACTGGTTGCTGGGAGCCAGCCCCATCTACAGCTTGCAGCAGCTTGGTAATGCATAAGCAAAGCCCAAGAACTAAGCAAGAAGAAATACTGAACGGCATTTGGAGTGAAGTTTAACCCACCAGGCTTGGTCTTAGTAAATATGCACCCTCTACAAATCGCGCAGGACGGCGAGCAGCCTTTGACGTTAGCAATGCGTTGCATAAGGCCGTCTGGTGCTTGGATTCAACGAATTGACGTACATCGTAGGCCTAACCCTAGCCTAAAGGTGCCACCGTTGCATCAATACCTGTTATCTAAAAGGCTTTAGAAAATCAACGAGCTTTCTTCAAAGCTCTCCCCACAAAGCAGCGTTAGCATTGGAAAAAAGAAGCAACTGAAGAAGACGTAGGCGGCCGAAAGATGTGTAACGACTCGGAGGGGCCAGAAAAGACCACAGAATTAAGTCAAATGACCAGATGACCAACGGATTATCCGGCTTTTTGAGGAACGCTTGGGCAAAGCAATATCTCAGGCCCATATGCATACCTTCCTGGACTCTGTAGTGGCAACTACAGGCATAGGCAGGCGCAATGCATATTAGATTTCAGGACCATGAAACATTTGTATACACTACTGCTCCGCCACAGATATGGAGTGTATGAGGAGCGCCCTCCCAGTATAACAAAGGGAGCGTTGAGCCTCGACCGCACCGGGCCCTAGAGACAACCTAATCGCAGATAAGCTTCTGGTGATGAACTCAGGACGGTTCCATATCCCCCTCACAAGATGGGAAGGAAAAGGATTGGAACCACCGAAGGAACTATGGGCGAAAAGGGGCACTGCTGCCGAGCGAGCCCTCACTCCTTAGGCCCTGCCTTTGATCTGGAATAAATGTTGATTATAAATCTATCTGCACTATCAAACTAATCCCTTAAGCCGGCTAAGCCGGCCTTTGTTAGTTACCCTTGAAAACGCGCGTGGGGCGCCTCCTTGGGTCCCCATTTCAAACTTTCTTAACCGAATGAGGGAGCCTGTCTCCGAATCGCAGAATAGCAGTACAAAACTTCTCAAAGCATAATTTGTGAACTGTAATAACTAACAATAACCCTCAAGCACCGAATTTGTTGTAGAGTTCCCAGAAAGAGCAACTGGCATACCTTCCTGCCTCCACGCACCCTGAGCCGGGCAGCTTAGGGGCGTGGCGCTGGTCTGAAGACGAGCAGATCTGCCATGCGTTAGAGCGCAGCAAATTGCAACTAATACTTGAAGGGTGCTCCGTGTGCAAGCATAACTAACCTCCCGCTTTGCTGCATATTCAAACAGCCAATCCATAATGCTGCGATTGTGCCTCATGTACAAACACAGCCAATCCGCCTTTTACCGAATGTGCGAGCACTGCAAGCTGTAATGTAGGGACCCATTAAACATTCATTTGGCACTCAGTAGGCAGGCTGAACCCAAGTAGAAGTGCATGCACCAACTTCGGACAAGCTATGTAACACCATGCTATCGGAACAACCCAACCAGCAAGGCAAAACTGCCAGGCCAGTTGTTTTATCTATTATTGTAGTGGCAGTGCACTACAGCGGCGGCTGTACCTTTTGTTGACATGCACTATGGAGCCATTATTTTTCTGCGGTAATTCGCCCTCAGGCCCGAGCTAGATAATACATATTTTGGGATTGACCTACGTTTTGGGGTGAGCAATCATGGTAGGTGTAGCATTGATGCATCTCGGAGTGCAGCTGCCGCTGCGAGCGGCGCTCGGAGCAGCAGCAGGGAGGGACGCCGGTGAGCGTTACACCTATCTAACCAGGTCGTGGAAGAGAATGATACCGAAAGGGAAGTTCAAGTACTTCAGGTAAGACTTGAGGAAACTGGCAGTAGAACAAACCAAACTCAACTGCTTTTCCCAGGCCGCTGGAGGCTCTCCAGCCACAACGAAACAGTGGCAAGCACAGTAAGAGTATATGCGTTGACAAATGTATGGTTTATGCAGCCTGTGACGATCTGCTGCCTTGCTCTTTAGATTTAGCCGAAGCAGAAACTGCTGCTGGAGCCACAGCTGCTCCAAAAGCGAGCAATGCAGCAGTAGCGATGCAGCACGAGGAAATGGAGAACCAAGCTAAGCAGCAGCAGAAGATGCAGCAGACCGAGAAACAGCAAGAACCGCAGCAGCAAGAAGTATGGCAGGAGCCCCTTCCTGGGTCCACCCATACACTGCATGCGAAGACTTGTACTTCTTGGGGACGACGGGAGTGAGCGATTCAGCATTGCTTGCCTAATGCGCAGGCCGGGTACTGAGGGCTAAGTAACTGTTTAGTTGTCTACAGCGTTAGCACATGCATAAATTTGGTGCATTAGGCACGCGTACATGTGTTGCTGCCTTGCAGCAGGAGTCACAACCAGGTGCGTTGCAGTTGGCAACAGGCCCTCTCCTCAGCGCAACGAAGGCCGAGCCCTTTGGCCTCTCTGGGCAGGAAGCCTGCGAACCTAAGGGGAGGCTAGCTGCCTTGCAATAACTTTTATGTCAATTCCATCACACGGTGGTCCCGGGTTCGGTTCGAGGCCCCTCTTGCTGCTACCCGTGTGCAGCTCTGGGGGATTCGTCTTTTCCTCAACTTGATGGTTCAGGATGCAAGATTTCTTATAGTTCTCCTCGTTAGTTTCTCATTTGATACTTTCTTAAGCTTCGGCACATGCATCGCCCACTCCCTGTGAGCGTCTATCTCTCCAGCCAGCGGCTCCACAGCCAATCCAACCATTCTCTCGTACGCAATTCATACGTTCCCCTACCCTTATGCATTCAGATTACACCTCAGTTATTGTCTACTATGTCACATTATATGCTGCCCTTCGAGGGGTTAAATGCGCTTGCACCCACATGATTGTTGCGTGTGACGCCGAGCCTTGCTTGGAGCTGTGATCGGCCCCATCAGCCGTTTTTTCCCCACTGCATCACCTGGAAAGCAGAAGTAAATACCTTTAGAACTTGATGCACGCATTGGTTGAGAAGCTAGCGGTTCTATGTAAGGTGCCCACTATCGCCCGCCTATGCGATCCATTGGGGCTCACAGCGGCCTGGGGCTGCACACGACAAAGAAATGCATTTCCCCTAGTGTACAAGAGCTGCAAAGGCTTTGCCATAGTTATGATGAAGAGAAAATGCCTTTTTCGAGGAATAAGTAGCTGTGAACCAGTGTTGTGCCGGTAGGCCTTGCTGGATGTAAACACATAACCGTCGATTGGACCACCAGACGATAAACGGGGTAGTGTTTGCCACATGTTCATGTCTTTAAGTATCTACAGCAGCTTCTCAAGGTACGCCTGCTTTTTGATACGAGAATTCTTGCCTATTTTTCGTAAACGGCAGGTTAAAGTGGAGATTCAGGCAAGCCAGCTTCACTCGCATGAGAGGCTTCCCACTGGAGGTTAGCGCCAACAGTTGAGGAGGCCTTTCGAGCTTGTACATACACTAGATTCAGTAAATTAACTAACGCGAGCAAAATATCATCTTTGGGACCTGCGCCTGGTTTGTGGGGCCATTGGTCTCGGCGAGGCCGAGGGGCTAGGAACAGGTGCCCTCTGTTTTTTTGCCGAGCGAGCAGTTTGTGATTTCACCATTTTCTCACCACATGTAAAGTGTGGTGCTGTGCATTTTATACTCAATTTGGTAGAAATGGACCGAAGGTGGGGGTTGTGTTGTTAACAGGGAAGCTGCAGTGTGCACCACCGCCAAAGTCACTGTTTTGAGTCTGGTTCTCCTTAGGCGGTTGCGTGTAATTATGTTTTTTTCAAACACTATCCTCAGGCACATTGAATCCGAATTTCATGTGCCATGTGAAGGTTGATAGGCACTTGGGGTTACGTTGAGGGCCTGCTGTCTCACTCCACTTATATATAGCTTTCAAACGGGACAACGGATCGATCGGGTTGTTGCACAAGGACTTACGAGTGGTGAAGATGAGTTAAAAATTTGCGTGTTCTCTATCCATGTAAAGGATTTTCTTGCGACATACACCCTGTGTAGGCGCATTCTATACGCGCGGCTTCGCAGACAAAGCCACGATTAGCCCGTAAGGCGCTTCCGACGTGTTGCTGCACATGATGGATCTATCTCCAGACAAGGCTGCTCAGCGAGGGAGCAGTGAAAATAAGTTTTCGTCGACAGCTTCCACAGTTGAGGCCTCGGATAGAATGCTTTCTTTATTGTCTCAGTCACAACTGCGGCAGCAACTCGAGTGCCACGTGCGCTACTTCCTCTCGGGGAAGCTGCTGAATTGCACAATTCATGAAGGGAGGGAGCCCTATGAATGTGCAAGCGTAGAGCTTGGTGAAGAGGACGAGCAGGGAGCTAGGAAAACGCTTGCTTTCAAGGCGACTCTCTCGTTAGTTCTTCTCTGGCTCAAGGCACATGGGCTTTTTCACACTGCTGGAGTACTCTGTCCTGAGGCCGACATGCGAAGTAGTGATGTACTGTCGCAGGAGGAGTGCCAGGCAGTCCTGCAGTTGCCAAAAGCTCTCCTCAAAGGATCGTCCACTCCCTGTGTCTCATCAGGACTTCAGTGGAATTTGCTTGACAGCTTGATAGGTGCTGCTAGTCAGTTTGGTTGCACCCAAACCTCTAGCTTGCCAAGAAGCACTGATGACACCCAAACCTCTAGCTTGCCAAGAAGCACTGATGAAGTGTCTGCAGCAGAGCGCAGCTCTTCCAGTGCAGGTGAAGATCGGTGTTTCCAGAGCGATGGGGGAGGAAGGTCTCCTCGCAGAATTGATCGAACTGAATGCACACAACGAGCAAAGAGGTCCAAAGGGGCATCCTGTCCACCCAGAAGTGCACGCAAACAAAAGGTTGAATCCGCAGCTTCTGACCCCGATTCACCAGCATGTCGCAACTCAGGCGTACATGGCTCTAGGTGGAATGACTGGCAACAGATGGCACAAAGCAAGGTGCTACTTCTGGAAGCTCACTTAAGAAACCTCGAACTGCAAGAGTCGTCGAAACGACTATTTGCCGCTAGCGAGGACTCTCGACAGAACTTCGACCAGCGCATTGCCACTTTAGAAAGTGAATACGAGAAACGAATGCGGCAGCTTGAAAAAGCATTAGATCAGGCAACAGGAAGCCACGGAGCGGATGCACGGGCGAGTGCGCTGGAAACCCAACTCACAATGAATGAGGCAAGAAACAAGCTCGAAGCCCGCTTGTTCCGACAGAAAGAAATGGAAGAACGGCTTGCCGAACGTGAAACGAAATTGTCGGAGAGGGAACGCCGTTTAGATGAAAAAGAAAGGGAGTTGTTAAGAACTGCTCTCCTTATTCGTAAGCCCGACTCTCATACGGAGCAAAATGAGGCGAACATGATGCTTAGCCAGGAAAATGCAATTTTCCGTTCTCAGCTGTCTCAAGCAAGGAGGCAGGTGAAGCTGCTAGAGGCTCAGCTGGAAAGACAGGCGAATGAATGCGTGAATGAGGGCGTACATTGCAAGCAGCCACCACATTCAATTGAAATGGAAGATAATGAAGTGATAGCCGCTAGCGCAAGGCCTTTATCAGTGGGCAAGCCGTCAATTCCCCATCGAGGGGCCGGTTCAGAGCACGCAGCAGCAACAGCTTTGAAGCAGGAATACGAGGGGCGTGTGGCGCGCTTGACGGATGAGGTTCAGCGCAGCAATGACCTACTAAGAAATAAGGATGCAGAGTTCAAGCTCCTTGTTGTGGAGCTTGAGTCTGCTCGACGCAAGAATGCTGAGGTGCAAAAACGTCTGAAAAAAATGCGAAAACTTTATGAAGCAGCACGAGCTACCTGTGTTCAACACAGAAAGTTAGCATCGTCGATGTCCCTCTCACTTAGTTGTATTGATTTTGCTGTGGAGCCGCCGGCTGATTTGGTCGATGGCGAGGCACGTGACCTCTTTGGCGGTGAAAATGTTTCTCCTAATGCTTGCGAACCACCGTGCAATGCAGGCAGCGTTCCTGACCTGATTAAGAATGGCCAGCCCCCATTCCAAGAATACGCAACAAGCAGAGATGATGATCGCTGGAGGGGTTGGGGTGATTTAGACAACGGATCTCCAAGAAAGGAAGTTCATGAACAGAGCTTGTGTAACGCCACTTGCGATCTGCAGGAACAAAGTTTTGCAGAAAGGGTTCGCCCTGAGTTCCAACGCTGCAGTATTGCTGCTGCGGAGAGGCAGCTGTTGACTTCTAGTTTTCGTACTCTAAGTGTTGATTTAGAGAAGCAGCCTCAGCCGCTCAGTGAGGCTTCAAATGCTGTCAATAGAACGCTCACTATTTTGACGCCACCAGCGGGATCTGGCCCTGCGGGTACGGAGGCAAGCCAGCCAATGAGTTGCTCCCAAATTTCTCTCGATCGACGCTTGCCAGCATTCAGGCCCCGTTCAAGTGATAGAGTTGGTGGCCCTAACAACAGCACTTTGAGGGGAGAACAGTACAAGGAAACAGTAGGCCCTTGCCGATCATCTGCTCCAATCACCTTGCATGAGACCGCTTCCAAAGCGCCACTGCTACGTGAATCAACTTCGGCTGGATTAGAATTTCATCCCGTTCCCCTGAAGCAAGAGACTTCAGAGAGCTTGCCCAAGGAGATCACAAAGGAATCTGAGCAGGGCGCTACTGTAGATCAATTCCCCGAGCAGCAGCAGGCACCTAAACTTGATCAATGCCGACAAAGCATGTGTAGCAGTTTGCCGAAGGCAGAATCAACTAGCCCACTAGGCTCCGGTCTAGAGTCTGAAGAAAACGAAAATAAGGAATATTCGAGCACTCGGCAACTGCAGGCTTCCCCTCAAAATGGTGAAGCACTGGACGCTTCTAATGCCTCCCGCAGTGGCCAAGACGTTGCAGCTCCCCGCTCTACTGTACGAGGTATTCCGCATGCATTTCCCTCCAAAGACCCTCAAACAATCACAGTAAAGCGCAGACCCTCTGTAGAAGGACAACTAAAGCCTCAAGGGCACGCAGCTGGCCCGGTGCATGAAGGCCCATCAACAGTCAGAGGGAATGATAGCACATTGAGCGCTACGGAAGCCGCATCACGCTCTCCACAAGAGAATCCTAAGGGTTGCAGAGAGACCCCTGTGTCAACTCCACGAGACTGCTGTGGAGGCGAGATTGCCTGCTCATCGGCTGTTGGACAAAACATACCTCTGGAGAGCTCGCCACCGATTATGCATCGGGAAAATGAGGGATTCACAGGCTCCCGCTTGCAAAGTCCTTGGGCAGAAGCTTCCATTGCATCATCCCTGCCAGAATCTCCTCAAGGATTGTCTAATTTTCCCTCCCTTTCCTGTCCCGTGGCTGCCACAATTGAAGGCATTCCCTCCCCCACACGCCCCAAGTTAGATTGCAGCGGAGGCCGGACAGCTGCGCAGAGGAAGTCTACCTTCGCTGGCAGCCTTCCACCCTCATCTTCCCCATCAGAGCACGAATGGCTGGCTTGTGTATCCCCCACAAACCCAGTCATTCACACGAACCAAGCAGACAGCTACAACGACACTTGAGCGTTAGACCCTGTCCCACAGCTCATATTCATGTAGGATATCCTGCAACATTTTGATTCTTTCCCAAACAAAGTTTATGCCTCGCTGTGAAGTCATTAAACGTCTGGTCGTCTCTGCAGTGCTCGAGACGATTTGCAGCAAGGCCAAACAACGCAGAAAAACTTTTCAAAACTTTCAAGGTACACCTCAACACTTTGGAAGCCGAGAGCCAACGGACTCTTTCCGCATTGAAAAAATTGGGGTGAAAGGTGTGAAAGCTCAACACTCCTCCTGGACTGAGAAGGTTTTCAGGAAGTCCTTTCATCTGAGCAGAGCGGAATGCGCCTAAATTGACAGCAGTGAATGTTCTTGTTTGGGCTATTTGAGTTGGAACTTCGCAGCGAAAGCTGCCTTCTTCAAGGTTTTATAGCGTTCTGCTCATGACACCCGTATCTCGAACAAGCGCACGCTAAACATACGCCTGGTTGCACAGGTGTATGGGATTCTGTAAAGAGAGCAGGAGGAGCAGTAGGGTGGTGACAATAGACTCACTTCATTGCACAGTTGTACAAATGTTCACTGCATTGTACAGACCCTTTCCTGCTTGCTTTCCCGTCAACGGTGCAGAAGAAGAAGCAAGAAGTTACAAGGTCGTGCGAGCAAGGCTAAACTAGAGCAGGGAATGCAAGGAGCACTGGAAACAGCGTTGTTCTTCTTCCGCGTAAAGCGTAACCAGGGCATCCTTACTGCACTCACTGGTACAATTATTGAATTGCTAAGGGGATAGCTGACGATAATCGTATCTCTCTATACGCCTCTTGAGCAGATGAACCAGCGTAAACAGCTTGTAACTGCCTGGAAAAAGACTCGATAGTCCAAAGGAGCATCCCCATTCCTCTAGATTTCAGCTACAACTTTTGCTGACTTTCTTGTGAACTGACAACGCACATCACTTGAGGTGCCGTAGCAGACCATGGCATGCCGTAAGCACAAACTTTCCCTAGCTTCCGTAGCTAGCACCCCCAGCTGCGTTACGGGGGCGAGATCCCCTGCATATTGCTAGTAAAGGCTACCATTCGCAGCTTCTCAGATTTAATGTCCCAACAGCCGCTGCTCATTCAAGAGGAAACGTCCTCAAAGGATGTGCCTTTTCGTTAATCAAAAGCAGCGAGTGATCTTGCAGCTGTTGCATGCACCGCTGCCACCAAATGTAGACTTGGAAGCAGCGAATTGTTGGGCCTGTGCTGTCCAGCTTATTCTTCTTTTTGTTTCGCAAAACTCGGAGTTATGTTAAGTGCTTGAAGCATATCAAACAAGAAGGGCCTCATCCAGTTCTCAACATGGCAACAGTTGTGCATGCAGTAGGTGCGAAAGCCGCTGCTATTGATCATTGAGAAAATCGATTCTTTAGTCTATCCCCAGTGTGAGTTGGTGCAAAACTAAGCATAGGCATTGTCTTAAGAAAGCGAGAGCTGGCCAGCGCGCGCTCCTTAGAGAGCGGCTCATTCCTTCCTGTTTTGCTGGCATCGTAGAGGCCCCTCATTCAATAAAGACTGGGGTGCTGCTCTGTTGACGTTGTAAATGCTACTCATTCAGTATGCGGAAAGCAGAATCTATTATTCATTAATGATTACTAGATCCTTGAAAAGCCCCAGTTTGGCGTCGCTCCGCGTGTTCCAGCTAATACCATACCTGACAGCTTACCAACGCTGGGGGGGCTTAAGGGCGTGGACCCTTGGTAAAAGTATACAGTTTGGCTATACTGTAGAGACTTCAGCATGTATTGCCCGTAGAATGGTTTGTCTAAGGTTCATTCTCAAACGCAGGCATACCTGCCTGTAACTGTGTCTACTAAGGGGTGTGGCATACTTTGTCGAAAGTTGGTGCAGGAACATTCGCCTAACCTAGACAGCCTGCCTTCAAGCAAGCAGAAATGATCAACAAATGTTTACGAAGATAATGCACGCAGCAATGAATGCTGAGTTCTGCTTGCATCCGAGATTACCTTTCATCAGAAGTTGCAGGGTGCACTTGTGTCAGGACACCTTCTCTTCCCCAGCCTCACGCCCTGAGCCACTGCCTTCAGGACGCCTGGGGATAGGGGAGGGAACCAGCTGCTTTTTTGGCGAGCTCTTTCTTTGAGCTCTTAACACTTGCAGCTCACGATGGCCCTCGGCTATGATCGTGGAGTCTCATATCAAGGAGAGCTATGTCGATGGCTTACAATCCCCTACAACGTCGGCCTAAGCATAGAAATTTTACTTGGCTACACCTGCATGCAGGGATGCCTGCCTTTAAGTACGCCGGGCTACAATATGTGATGCGATTCGTGACTGTCTTTATGAAAGGTCCCAAGCCCTGGAGACCCTGTTCTCAGGACGGCTGTATCCTGACTAGAACAATAAAGGCCTTTTCTAACCATTATTATTGTCATCATTATATTGAAAGTATCTTGACTCCGTTGCAGCTCGCGATTGCCGTCCGCTAAGATGGAGGATACGCGCTACAGTATACACACAACCATTCACTACAGAGCTCCGCCGTTTCGGGTTGATTAGAAAGTATTAGTGTGTTTCTGAATGTGTATCTAGAACAATTAAGAAGAATATTTTCCTGTGCTGGACGAATTCAGCCCTAGCGGTGGAGCTCAGAAAGCTGAACTTCACGGGGCTGGCCTGAGTGTTAAGGGAACTGTATCCTAAAAGACAGCAGATTAAGTTATTAGTTTGAATTGATACAATGATTATAAGATCATAATAATATAAATAAAACATTTTCTTCTTCGTTTCCTGCATTTTCAAAAACGAAACCTGGGGCTGCATGCATTCCCCCCGTGGGGGGGCTGCCGCGCATCGCAGCGGCCCCGCAGCAGCTGAGGTAGTGGGTGGGAGCATGAGAGTTTGTAGGTAGGAAAGGAGTGTTTTTGAACAACATTGGTGGAGAAAGGAGTCGAGTGGAGGCGAGATTATCAGAAATATTTATTTATTTCTTGTTATTTCCCCCAGATTTCGTTTTGAAAATGGCCGCCGTCCCCACCTCTTCCCTCCCCGATAACCAGCGTCAG
>OY986946.1:1841669-1844169 GCA_963920595.1 Eimeria praecox | reverse complement strand
ATATTCAATATCTTTATGGGTTTTAGTTTGTTTTGGCGGTGGTTCTCTCTTAGGTATTCAATTAAGTATATATTTAGATAATATATTTAGTCCTCGTCTTCCTTGTTGTCTTGGTTCATGTTTATCTTTCTTTTCATATTTAATTTTATTTATATATTCTTGTAAATATATTATTATTATTTATTGTTGTATTGGATTTATTAAAGGAATTGGATTTGGTTTAATTGTATTTCCTGCTTCTTCTGCTTTTATTCGTTGGGGTGTACGTACACCTCAATTATATAACAATATAAGAACAACTACATTCTTTCTTGCTTTCTTATTTGCTGCTCCTCCTATTGTTTTCTTACTCGCCGTAAACCCTATTCAAGGTACACAATAAAACCTAAACCCTAAACCCTAAACCCTAAACCCTAAACCCTAAACCCTAAACCCTAAACCCTAAACCCTAAACCCTAAACCCTAAAACCTTCAAAGGCGAGTTCATCAGAAAAGCAGGTATTATGAGTCTATCATCTTACAAATAAATAACCTTACTCAGATATTTAGGGTTAAGGGTTTAGGGTTTAGGGTTTAGGGGTTGTGTATTATCTAGGGTTTAGGGTTTGGGGTTTAGGGTTTGTGCATTTTCTAAGGTTTAGGGTTTAGGGTTTAGGGTTTAGGGTTTTGGGTTTGTGTATTATCTAGGGTTTAGGGTTTAGGGTTTCGGGTTTTAGTGTTTAGGGTTTCGGGTTTAGGGTTTAGGGTTTAGGGTTTAGGGTTTGTGTATTATCTAGGGTTTGAAGAGGAGCTGCAGAGGCATCAACTAATATCTCTTGTGTTTTCTTCTGTCTTTTTTATATTCGAGCTTCTCGGATCTTCGCTTATTGCTAATCCTCCATGGTAAAACAAAACCATAAAAAATATAAAATAACTGCATAGACACCCCAGATTCAGAGCTGCCTAGACACCCCAAATTCAGAGCTGCCTAGACACCCCAAATTTAGAGCTGCCTAGACACCTCAGATTTCTAGCTGCCTGTACACCTCAAATACCCTAGCTGCCTATACACCTCAAATACCCTAGCTGCCTATACACTCCAACACTCGCAGCTGTCTATGCATACACCGGAACGTCGTTCGTAATCTAAGTCGATTTATCTTTCTCTATAGTGTAGATGCAGCAACAACCTCATATCAGGGTTTAAGGCTTAGGGTTTAGGGTTTAGGGTTTAGGGTTTAGGATCTAGGATTTAGGGCTGTCTAGGGTTTAGGGTTTGTGGTTACGGGTTTAGGGTTTGTATTTTGTGGTTTAGGGTTTACTGTTTACGGGTTTGTCGTTAATAGTTTAGGGTTTAGGGTTTAGGGTTTAGGGTTTAGGGTTTAGGGTTTAGGGTTTAGGGTTTGTGTGTGTAGGTACACTCGAGGGAGTTTATATGTAGAATCTAAAGACGATGACAGATTCAGCGCCAGCAAAAGTTTATTATTTGATTCTGTCTCTCTAAATAAAAGAAGAGAAGAAGAAGAAGAAGGAGAAGAAGAAGAAGAAGAAGAAGAAGAAGAAGAAGAAGAAGGAGAAGAAGAAGGAGCAATAATAAAAGAAGAAGAAGATAAATTATGTTTCATGTATTTAATGTTAATTCTATCTCCTTATACACTTATCTGTCCTTCTATTACCGCAAGAAAACTAAAAAAACTTTATTTGAATACGAAAACAAATTTATTATTTGTTCCTGCTGCTGTTGGTGTTAGTGTGAGTATACAGTATGCTGTACGTACACCCCGTGCTGTTGTGCTGCTGCTGCTGCATCTTCTTAATTCATTTGCATGCTCTCTATTAATGTGTCTCTGGCCGCTGCTGCTGCTGCTGCAGCAGCAGCAATCACAGCAGCAGCAGCAGCAGCAGCAGCAGCAGCAGCTTGGGAATGTGTATGCAGCAGCAACAACAGCTTTAGCTGCTGTTATCGGCTCTGCTTCTCCTTCGTTTTGGTCTGCCCTTCTCAACAGCAGCAGCAGCAGCAGCAGCAATAGCAACAGCAGCAGAAGTTTTTCTTCTCTTGTTTTAAATGAAGCTGTAGGTGCTGCTGCATGTGCAGCAGCAGCAGCAGCAGCAGCAGCAGCAGCAGCAGCAGCTCTCGCCCCCGTCGCCTTAGCGCTTTCCTTTGTTTTTTTTTGTGGGTCTGTGTCTTTGTTCTCTCATCTTGTTGCTATTGCATTTGGTGTACGATATTTATTTAATTTATTATATTTATTTGCTGTTGTTGCTGTTGTTGCTGCTGCAGCAGCAGCAGCAACAGCACAATGGCTGCTGCCACAGCCGATGGGATTCACTAAATTATTTGCTGCTGCTGCTGCTGCACTTGCTGCTTCGTGTCTTTGTATTCTTGCTGCTGCTGCTATTAAGAGACGTATTAGATATATACTCGATATGCCTTGCTTCTATAAATTTGTTTTTGAGGAGGAAGAAGAAGAAGAAGAAGACATATCAGGTCTGTTTGTATTTGTTTTATTATTTTTTATTT
>OY986946.1:1826669-1829169 GCA_963920595.1 Eimeria praecox | reverse complement strand
AATCCTAAACCCTAAACCCTAAGCAATTATAAACCCTAGATCCTAAGCCCTAAACCCTAAACCTTAAACCCTAGATCGTAAATCCTAAATCCTAAACCCTAAACCCTAAACCCTAAACCCTAGACAACAAACAACAAACCCTAAACCCTAAACCTTAAACCCTAAACCCTAAACCCTAAACCCTAAACCCTTACTATCCTGATCCGAGTTTGCGGCCAAGCTCATAGTAATCGTTGATGTTAAGAATTTTCCTCGGCGCCCCAGGCAGGTCTTTGCTGCTGCTGCTGCTGCTGCTGCTGCTGCTGCAGCTGCTGCTGCTGTTGTTGAAAGCAGCAGCAGCAGCACAAGCAGCAGGAAGAGCAGCAGCAGCAGCAGGGGTGCTTCCTGTGAAGCAGACTGTCTTGACTTCAGCCATTTGCAATATATATAAAACACAAACAAATGCTGCTGCTGCTGCTGCTGCTGTTGCTGCTGCTGCTGCTGCTGCTCCTGTTGCTGCTGCTGCTGCTGCAGCAACAGCAACAAAGGAGGTGCAGCAGCAAGCGAGACTTGCGGCTTGCTGTTGCTGTGTCTGCTGCTGCTGTCTGTGCTGCTGCTACCGCTGCTGCTGCTGCAGCTGCTGCTGCTTTTGTTGTTGCTGCTGCTGCTGCAGTTGCTGCTGCTGCTGTTGCTGCAGGGGCTTTACATGTCTTCAGCTACAGCAGCTACAGCAGCAGCAGCAGCAGCAGCAGCAGCAGCAGCAGCAGCACAAAGACGATGGCTAGGGAGAGATAATGTGTTAGCAGGTAAGAAGAAGTTTGTGCTGGCGATCTGACGTTTCTTCAGAAGATATAAAAAAGAAGAAACAAGTATAAGTTTAAATTGAATATAAGAGCCGAGCTGTACATACACCTCAGTTGTATTAGCCACACACCAGCAGCAGCAGCAGCAGCAGCAGCAGCAGCAGCAGCAGCAATAGCGGTAGCAGCAACAAAAGAAGATGTAAGAGCGAGAGAGCCGTGCAAAGATAGGCTTTTGTATTGAATTGGAGTGTATATTGAGGTTAAAATATAATAAAAATAAACAATAATTGTATTTAAATGTAGATATACAGAGACAAGACTAAACTACAACAAAAGAAGAAAACGCCTCTGCTGCTGGAGTGTATGTACAGCTGGATGGATGGCTGGTTGAGGTTAAGACGAGAGAAATAAAGCATTAAAAAGTTTTGTTTTTTTTAATTAATTATTTAAATATATAATATTGATCAAATATTAACAATAAATAAACATATAAACAACTTCAGGTGTACAGACACCTCCTCTCCGAGTCGTCGGTGCCTACACTACGCCTGCCTCCCGTCTTTGGCTGTTGAAACAAATTGTATATATTGTATGTTTAAAATATAGTAAAAATAGTTTATTATTATTATATTCTAATAAATAAATCATAATAAATCAAAACAGCAGAAAAAAACAAAAAAAATATACTATTTAGCCCTCCAAATCTTCAAACAATCTCAGTATCGTCTCACATTCAATAGCATATTATTAAAAACAAGAGAAATGAATTAAAAATATATTTTTCGGTCTTTAATTCTCGTTTAAAAGATATATTAAACTATTTTATTTAATACATTCCGCTATTATATTCAAATAAATAATTAAAAACATATATTTAATGTTTTTCTTTGCTGATGGCGTTTTATTAAGAATGTTGCTTGAAGTGTTGAGGTGTATGTACACCCGACGACTCGTGCGACAATCAAATTTTAAAATTTTAAATTTTTGTTTTAAATTTTATTTTTTCTTTGATATTTCAAATTTAAATTACGAAATATTCATTAAAAAAATGAAAAAGATATATTTAGAGTGTATTTTTATTATTATATTATATATATTATATATATTATATTCTACAAACCTCAAGAAAGCACGCGGTGTACACACACGTTCTTGTACAGTCTTTCTAGCTTTCTAGCTGTATTTTAGGTATAATCAACGAAAGAAAAAGAATTATTTATCAATAAATATATTAATTATAAACATTTAATTAATAAACTATAAAAAAATAAAGAAAATTGCTTCTTTCTACTCAATTTATGCTATCAATATACATACAGTAATACATACAAATATCTGTATATACACCCCTAAACCCTAAACCCTAAACCCTAAACCCTAAACCCTAAACCCTAAACCCGTGTATGGATGGATATCTACTTAGCTTTTGTTTAATTAAAAAAGAAGAAATTAAAATTATTTTATGATTTTATACATTAATATCAATCAATTTCTATAGAAAATATATCTTGAGGATATAATATATATATATATATATATATATATATATATATATATATATATATATATATATATATATATATATATATATATATATATATATATATATATATATATAATGCTTATAAACATATACACTGTAGAGTATATGACGTCTTGTTCGTCTAAAACCCTAAACCCTAAACCTTAAACCCTAAACCCTAAACCCTAAGCCTTAA
>OY986946.1:1809169-1814169 GCA_963920595.1 Eimeria praecox | reverse complement strand
TCGAAAAAAAAATAGCGAGGGAAATATATAAATAATTTATTTTGTTTAATTTATTATTTTGTATTGATTAAAATAATTTAATTAAATAAATTAAATGCAAAAATATATATAATTTTAAAACCAAAAATGTTTTATTTATTATTTATAATAACTCGTTCGTTCAGATTAGTAGTTTGCTCTGTTAAATATAATAATACTGAGGTGTATCGACAGAAGATGGAGAGGAGAAAACATGAAAAAATAAAATAAAAATATCATTTATTTTATTTTAATTAATTTAAACTTAGAAAGAAGATTAAATTATATATATTATTCTCTTTATCTTCTTAAATAACATCATTATACACCCCGTTGCAACATCACCGCTGATGTCTCAGGTGTCTCGACAGCTCTTCTACTTCATGTTGGCTTCATCTAAGTTTATTTCATTTAATCTAAATATATTATATTATATTATATTATTTAATATTAATTTATTATATTCGTTTAAAAACATAATTTTACAGAAAACAAATAAATATAAAATCATACATTCCTCCCCAGGTATTATTAACACTACAACTCCTACTTTCTTTAGGCTGTCTAGCGTATGATAGATTAAATTAATTAATTATTATTATATTATATTATTATATTATTAATATAATGTAATTATATTATTACTATATTATATTATTATTATTATTATTAATATTAGATTAGATAATTATTATCTTTGTGTATCTGTATTTGTACTGTATTTGTATTGGTATCATTTAAACATTATTTAAAAAAGTAAATTTAGTTTATTGTGATATTTTAATTTTAATGTTTTTCTTTTATTTGTTATTACTTTATTTTATTTATTTGTTTTCTTTGTTTGTGTTTCTTTGTTAATATTTTATTCCAAGTTTGTTTTCTTGTTTCTACTTATTTATTTATTTATTTATTTATTTATTTATTTGTTTGTTTAATGTTAGAAAATTCAAATAAATCTAAATAAACAGAAAAACAAAACAAAAGAAATGTTAGACAGAAAATGTTTAGTTATGTTCAAAGAAGCAACAGAAGAAAATGTATATATATATATATATATATATATATATATATATATATATATATATATATATATATATATATATATATATGTATATATATATATATATATATATATATATAATATAATTTCTTATTGCTTGTTGTTGGTAGTAGTAGAATATTGTTAGTACATTTTGTTAAATACAGGATAATCAATTAGTAATAAAATAAATTTAAAAATATTAATATAAATATTTTAATTTAAATTTGTAATGGAGTAAAATGCTTCTTCTTCAGCTGCGTATACACCCGAAATATTATTTGATATTTTTAATTTATTACAAACGTTGAAAATAAATGCGAGATAAAATTTCTGTAAAATATAAAAAATGAGAGAAATCAAATTGTAGATTTAATTTATTTATATTATCTTAGTTCTATTATAATTTATATTAAACATATACTATAAACAAATAAATATAAGTAAATTTATATATATATATATATATATATATATATATATATATATATATATATATATATATATATATATATATATATATATATATATGAGCAATATTAGCATATCAATAAATGTTTAGTAAATAATTATAGTATTATTAATTATTTACTAACAGATTATTATTTATATATATTTTTTATTACTTATTATTACAATTACATATATATATATATATATATATATATATATACACTAATAATATATATATATATATATATATATATATATATACACTAATAATATATATATACTAATAACCTTTAACTGCTTCGTTAATTAATTATTATTAATTATTATATTTACATTTATTGTTGTATATCAGCAGTATATATCATAATATTTATTTTTATTTTTTACTTATTATTATTATTATTGTTATCTTTCTTTCAAAGTATTTACTACTATACAAACAAATATTCAAATTAATATATTATAATTAAATTATAATTACAACAAACATATTTAAATATTAAACAAAATAAACATAAAACAAAACAAACAACAACAAAAATAATATAAAACATAATTAAAAATATTAGTATTGTATTTATATTACTAATAATATAATATCATGATATGAATTGAATTGTTAGTATATATTAATATAATCTACATTAATAATAATAAGTAATTATTATTATTAAATTGAAACAGCAAATCTTAATAATAATAATAATAATAATAATAATAATGTATATTAATAATAATATTATAAGATATTAACACTATATGTTTTAATAAATAATAATTAATAATATACAATAATAATAAACACTAATTAAAAACAACTAATATTAATAGATAATAGACAATAATAAACAATAATAAATAATAATAAACAATAACTAATAGTAATAAACAATAATTAATAATAAATAATAAATAATAATAAATAACAATAAATAATAATAAATAATAATAAATAATAATAAATAATAATAACTAAAACTTCTCTCTTACTTTTTCTTCTTCTGTCTTCGTAGTTGCAGAAAGAAAAGATAAAAATTTTTGTTTTTCTTCGTAATTCAATCTTGCGGGCTAAGTTAAGAAAATTATATTAAGTTGTTTATTTTTAAATATATTATTATATATATTAATTATATATATATATATACATATATTGTTTATATTATTAATATAAGTATTAGTATTGTTTTAATATAATTTAAACTCTTTTCTGTTTTTTTTCTGCCTTTGTTTGTCTTAAAGGCATTTACAACATCAGTATTTTTATATTAAATATTTTATTAACTTATATTTCTTTGTTTTGTATTTATTTACTTGTTTTTAAGCTGCCTATACACCTGAAATAGCTAAAGCTGCCTATACACCTGAAATCTTACTTGAATCAAGTCTTTTTCTTCTGCTAAGACAGACAAATTCGACTCCATCACTGTAAAAACAAAAACAAATAAATGAGAGAGTAGTTTATATTTAAAAGCATAATATTTATTATTTATTTAATAATAAATAATATATATTATGTTTATATATATGTTTTTGCTATTGTTTTTATTTTCTTTTTTTCGTGTTTGTCTTTATATATTTGTCTGTTTCGGTTTGACGCTTCGTGTTTGTTTGTTTATATATTATTATATTAGTATTAATATATATATATATTAATTATTAATTTAATTATATTTCTTACAGCTTCTACATTTTTGTAGACTTGCAATCGCTGAGGTTTCTGCTGCTGCAGCGTCCTCCGAATTTAAGATTTGTTGTTTAAGTTTTTTCAGATCTTCTCTGAGCCTAAGAAAAAATAAAATAGTAGAAAGAAGAAGATAAATAGAATAAAAATAGTAATATAAAGAAAGATAATAATACAATTAACAATTAAAAAAACAAAATAATTAGTAAAAACAAATATAATGAACAATATAATTAACTTGAATTAAAATAAAGCAAAAATAATATAATAATACAATTATCAATTTACAAGAACAAAGCAATTAATAAAAACAAATATAATAAATAATATAAACAATATAATAAAATTAAATTAAAATTAAAGAAAAAGAAAAAGCACAAACCCTAGAATGTGATGAAGAGCTGTACATGAAGCTGCCGTCTTCGTCCACATATTAGCAAATCGTAAATCCTAAAAAAATAAAAATATATTTTAATTTAAATATAAAATAAACAGAAGAGGGAAAAAATGAGAAAAAGAAAGAAAGAAAGAAAAAACAAATACAACATAATAAACAACAGAAAAGGTTGCATTTTCAACAGAACATTATATATATATATATATATATATATATATATATATATATATATATATATATATATATATATATATACCTGTTTTCTTTTTGTTTGTTCTTCAATCTTCTCCTTTAAAAGATTTGTTTTTTGTATTTGAACTTGACATTGCGAGTTTATATCTTCTATACGACTTTGTATTTGTTGAATATCTTTATCTAAATTTTTATCTTTCTGTAATAGTTGTTGACGTGTTGTTTCTAGTTGTATGCGTTTTTCTTGCAATTTTTGTATCTAAAATATTAAAAATAAATAAATAAATAAATACAAAGATATAAATATATAAAAATAAACACAATTTAAAAAAAATAAACATAAAATTTTTCTTACACGTTCACTGATATCATCTCTCAGTTCGCTGAGTTTGCGTATTCTTTCTGTTATATTTTTTTGCTTTTCTTCTGCGGAAAGCTGCGAATATTCATTCATTTTCTTGTTTTAAAACATACAAAACATTAAACCAAACACAATTATCAACAAATAGAAGCAAAATATACAAAAAAGACAGAAAAAATAACGAAGAAGAAGAAGTAGAACAAGAATAAATCTGAGGTGTATATACACCTCAAATTCAAATCTTGCAACAAATTTGAATTTTCATTCATTTCTTCATTTTTATGCTTTTTTTAATTTTTAATACTTTTAAAACAAGAAGAGTATTTGTTTTTTATTAATTAATAAATAATTAAAAACTCTACATTGTTGTTGTTTAGGTCTTTCTTCCATTTTCTTTCTTCTTTCTTCTATTTTCTTTCAAGGTATGCCGTCGTCGCGTTTTTTGAATATTTCTAAACTTTTTCGTGTTTTTTGTTTACTTTCTACTTTCTTCTTTTATTCTTTTTTTTTCTGTTTCCCTTCTGTTTTTAACTTCTTCATGTTTTCTGTTTCTTCTTTATTCCTTTATTTATTTTCTGTTTCGTCTTTATTTCTGTTTTTGTTGATGTTGTTGATGTTGTGCTCGTTCTTTCAACTCTCCTTCTTTTCTTTCTACTCTCCTTTTTTTGTTTTCTCTGATTTTGTGTTTTCTGTTTATTTCTTTCTCTGTCGGCTTTCTGTTCTGTTTTGCTCAGCATTTCTTATTTACTACTCTGTAGTCTTTATCTAATTTTAATATTATTTAATTAATTATTATATTATGCATATTTGATATTTGTTCGATAGAAAACCTTTGAAAGATAATTACCATTAAAATCAA
>OY986946.1:1796669-1804169 GCA_963920595.1 Eimeria praecox | reverse complement strand
AAAACAAATAAGTATAAATAAATATAAATAAAAACAAACAAATATAAATAAATATAAACAAATATAAATAAATAAAAATATAAATAAATAAATAATATAATATACTATCCTACCACTGATGTAAGTATACAGGCGCCAATACATTCTCAGATAGAAAATGTTGTCTTAGCTTCGGTAGATGAATTATCGACAGCTCTTCAAACGCTGCAGACAGAAAAATAAATAAATAAATAAATAAATAAATAAATAAATAAATAAATAAATAAATAGATAAATAGATAGATAAATAAGCAAGTTAATAAATAAATTAATAATAAATAAAGTAAGAATGGCTTTGACATTATGTATATATATATATAATACATAAAACATAAATAAATAAGAAAATAAATAAAATAAAATAAAATAAAACTTAGTATAATATCCTTAATATACTTTCTTAATACAGAGAAAATCCACATATTTAAATACACATAAACAGTAGATAAATAAATAAATAGATAAAATAAACAAAACAAAATAAACTAAATACATAAACAAATACAGTAAAATAGAATAAAAATAAAATAAAACAGAATAAAGTAAGATAAGATAAAATAAAATAAAATAAAATAAAATAAAATAAAACAGAATAAAATAAAATAAAATAAAATAAAATGAAATAAAATAAAATAAAATAAAATAAACTAATCCCTAATAATACCTTTAATATATTTTCTCAAGAGCGGAAAATGTTCTCTAAAGAATTCTTTAAGTTTTAATTTTGTCATCAAAAAACAAAAAAGAGAGAAAGCTTCCAACTCTTCAAAATGCGAGGAGAGAAGTAGAAGACCTGCTATGAAATTCATACCTGAACGTATATATATACATATATATATTATATTATATTTAATTAATTAATTAAATTTGGTAGTTAATTAACTAATCAAATGAAGTTGTTTATTAGTTCATTGATTTGTTCATTAATTGTGTGTTATTCTGTACTTTTTTTGTTTTATTTTGTTTGCTCGGTTTGTTGTTATTTGATGTTGTTGTTATTACAATTCGTATTAATATTATAATTATAATACTAATTATAATATTTATTATTATTAATATTATTATTATTATAAAATTATAATTAGTATTATAATTATAAAACTAATTATAATATTACGATAATATAATTGCATTTATAATTATAATTATTATAACAATCACAATAATAATTATTATAACTACAACAATTACAATAATAATAATTACTATTATAGTTATGATATTAATAATAACAATAATAAATAATAATAAATAATAATAAATAATAATGAATAATAATAAATAATAATAATAAATAGTAATAAATAATAATAAATAATAATAATAAATAATAAATAATAATAAAAAATAATAAATAATAATAATAATAAATAATATTATTTTCTTACCCTGACAATATCCAACTTCGACTCGTAAGTTTGCAAATGCATTCTGAAGAAAAAACAAAAGAAAAAACAAATTAATAATTAATTAATTAAAACAAATAAAATAAATAAACAAAATACGTAAATAAAATAAACAATAAACCAAATAAAATAATAATAATAATTTTTATATAATAAAACACAAACAAGAACAACAAACAATAGCAGCAACAACAGCAACAGCAGCAGCAGCAAAACAGCAGCAGCAGCAACAGCATTCTACAAACCATGAACAGCAGCAGCAGCAAAACAACAACAACAGCAGCAGCAGAAAAACAACAAAACAACAACAGCAGCAGCAGCAAAACAACAACAATAAGAACAGCAAAACAACAACAACAGCAGCAGCAACAGGACGGCAGCAGCAGCAAGACAACAGCAGCAAGACAGCAGCAGCAGCAAGACAGCAGCAGCAGCAAGACAGCAGCAGCAAGACAGCAGCAGCAACACACCAAGCAGCAGCAGCAGCAATACAGCAGCAGCAGCAATACAGCAGCAGCAAGACAACAGCAGTACAGCAGCAACAATAAACAGCAGCAGCAACACACGCAGCAGCAGCAGCAATAAACAACAGCAACAGCATCAATAAACAACAGCAACAGCAGCATCAATAAACAGGAGGAGTAAGAGTAACAATGTGTATGTATGTATGTATGCTCTCACAAGCATTCTACAAAGCACAAGTTGTATATCTCTGTCTACAGCTCAGCAGCAGCAATAAACAACAGCAGCAAGACAGCAGCAGCAACACACCAAGCAGCAGCAGCAATAAACAACAGCAGCAGCAATAAACAGTAGCAACAGCAGCAATAAACAACAGCAACAGCAGCAATAAACAACAGCAACAGCAGCACTAAACATATATATATATATATATATATATATATATATATATATATATATATATATTATATATATATATACTTACGAGCATTCTATAGAGCATAAGTTGTACATCTCTGTCTACAGCTCGGATTTCAGGGAAAGTGCGGGAGACATCGATGAGAATGAGGCGAGAGAAAGAAGAGTAAGAATTCGCCAATATAAAATAAAGAGAGTTAGATATAATAGCTAAACCATGATACACGCGTAGATATAAATTTATATCTAATTTCTTATTATGTATGTGCTCTAAATATTTAATTCTCTCTCTTATTCTCCTCTCTTCTTCTACACTTAATATATTTTCTTCTATCTTCTCACTCTCATACATTAACAGCGACATCCAAGCCTTCCAACGATACGCAGGAGGAACACCTCTACACAACACACACACAAACACCAAACCCTAATAAACCCTAATTAACCCTAATTAACCCTAATTAACCCTAATAAACCCTAATAAACCCGAAACCCTACTAAACCCTAAATCCTAGAAAACCCGAAACCCTAGAAAATCCGAAACCCTAGAAAACCCTAAACCCTAGAAAATCCGAAACCCTAGAAAACCCTAAACCCTAGAAAACCCGAAACCCTACTAAACCCTAGAAAACCCTAAACCGTAGGAAACCCTAAACGCTGGGAAAACGCTAAACCCTAGAAAACCCGAGACCCTAAATCCTAGGGCATTAATAATTATTAATAAATATTAATTATTAATTATTAATTATTAATTATTAATTATTAATTATTAATTATTAATTATTAAATGGTGATATATTTAATATTATTGAATATTAAATATTCAATAGTAAGCCTTCTCTTTGGATTGATATGCTATTCTTATATTTCTCTCTCTTCTCTCTTCTCTCTCTCTCTCTATATATAATGTATTACTATTAGCATTTTCTCTCCTCTCTCTCTCTCTCTCTCTCTCTCTCTACGTTATATTACTATGAACTCTTTCTCTCTCTCTCTTCTCTCCCTCTGTTATATATATATCTATTTCTCTCTCTCTCTCCCTCTCTCTCTCTCTCTCTCTCTCTACATCACATACTAAATAAAACTAAAGAGCCTCAAGTAGAATATAATCTCAATCACACTAAAACACAAATCTATTAAAACAGTAAACCCTAAAAACATAAAAACACAAAAACATAAAATTAAATAAACATAAAAAGATAAAAACATACAATCTTACCTCGCTAGTCTTCTCAAGAATGTATTATGTCTGGTAAACACAAAATCTCTGAGATTTCTTTCCTCCATACTTCTCCATTTCTTTTCAGATTTATTTAAACTACGATTTGATGAGAAAGAAGAAGAAGAAGAAGAAGAAGCAGAAGAAGAAGAAGTATATAATACTTCTTCTAATAATTTTAAACGAACAGAAGCAGATAAACTTGGGCCTCGTAACTCAGGAAACATACGCACGCTGCTGCTGCTGCTGCTGCTGCTGCTGCTAGAGCTGCTGCTGCTGCTGCTGCTGCTGCTGCTGCTAGAGCTGCTGCTGCTGGTAGAGCTGCTGGTAGCGTCTGAAGAAGTAGGGGTTTCTTCCTGTTGTTGCTCCCACTGTATCTGCTGCTGCTGCTGCTGCTGTTGCTGCTGTTGTGGTTGTATCTGCTGTTGCTGCTGCTGCTGCTGCTGTTGCTGTAATATATTTCCTAAAGCCTCGAAGCTTCCAAATGCAGAAGAGATTGTAGGGAAAGACATCAAAGTGTTTTGCTGCTGCAGCATACGTCGCTGCTGCTGTCGCTGCAGCAGCAGCCGTTCGCTAGGAGCAGCACTATGCATAGATGTTGAGAAACTCGATAAACCACGACGAGGATCCCCCATGATCCTGCTGCTGCTGCTGCTGCTGCTGTTGCTGCTGCTGCTGCTGCTGCTGTTGCTGCTGCTGCTGCTGTTGTTGTTGTTGTTGTTGTTGTTGTTGTTGTTGTTGTTGTTGTCTGTTGTAGGTGAGTCTGTTGGCTGCTGCTGTTGATTGTGTGTTTCTGCTCCTTCGTTTCTAAGAAAACTCATGACAGACGTAAAAGACCTACGCGGATTACTTTGCTGCTGCTGCTGCTGCTGCTGCTGCTCGTGCTGCTGCTGCTGCTGCTGCTCGTGTTGCTGCTGCAGCATTGTCTGCTGCTGTGTATCATCTTGACTGCTGCTGTTGCTTTCCGTTTCTGTAGCGAGTTGTCGAAGAGAGTCGTTCATAGAAGCAGAGGGATCGAGGGAAGAAGAAGAAGAAGACGAAGAAGAAGAAGAGGAAGATGAAGAAGAAGAAGATGAAGGAGAGGAAGAAGAAGAAGAGGAAGAAGAAGAAGAAGAAGATGAAGGAGAAGAAGAGGATGATGCGTCTTGTCTAGAGACATCATCAAGTTCTGTTTCTGCTGTTTCAGGTGTGAGATTTGTGTCTGTCCATGTTTCTCTGTGAGGTCTACGTACAGGAGGAGTAGTACTCGAAAGATTTAGAAACAGAGAAGAGGAAGGTAGGAAGTTCATCTTAATCTCAAAAAAACATAACACTCAAATTTACAAAGATAAATATTCAAAAATAAAATAAACTAGATAAACATATAAATAAATAATATACATAAATACTCAAAAATAAACTGAAAAGAATCATAAAAAAGAATAAAAGAAGAAGAAATAGGCATAGTTGTTGTTGTTGTTGTTGTTTTTGTTGTTGTTGTTGTTGTTTGTAGGTAAGAAATTCTCTCGTTCAACATGAGCTGCCTATACACCCGAAATATGGGAAGACGATCTGTTGCATTTAAGGAGTGATCTTCAATGAAATAATAAATAAACTTGAGAAAAGATAATTAATTATTAAATATAATTAATCCTTCAAAATAGTATTTAATAAACCATTCTAGAAAATCGAAACTACCTCATAATTGCTGCAGGGGAAGAAGAGCTGAATCTGTGAATCTAGAAAAAGATATAAATATTTCTTTCATGAGAATGAAATGAATGTAATAAAGAAAGAAAATATATTCAAGATTTGTATTTAAACGAAGTTTCCATCATTTATATTCACTTCATTTAAACACAAAGATAAAAAAACATACAAAATATATAAATATAATACAATAAATATAATATATATATATATATATATATATATATATATATATATATATACACCGCAGACAGACAGCCACCGCAGAAGTAGTAGTAGATCAGAAAAGAAATGAAGAGAACATGAATTGGATGGAAAGCAAAGTTTTTCGTCTCAAGTTTGTTGAATTCGCAAAGAAAAAGAAATATAAAATATAATATGAAAAGAAAAGAAGAAAAAAACAAACAAAATTAATTCAAATTAACACCAAAAACCACAAAAACAACATCAACATCAACATCAACATCAACACCAACAACTCAAAAACATATATTGCTTCTGCAGATATATACACAACAACAGAATTAATATGTTGTTTATATTTTGCTTTTTTATATTTATTTTATTATTTTATTTATTCTTTTTTTATTTTTCAAAGCATGAAAAAATATAAATTTAAGAATATACATAAAATACACACACAAATATTTAATAATGGGGCCCTCCGTAGCTACAACACCAACAAACGCTGGCTGAAGCAACAGCAATATTATTTCTGTAGGATAATTGGAAGTAATTGTTTGAATTATATTTAAATTAATAAATTAATATAATTTAAAATATTTATTTAATATTTTAAATTTAAAAAATAAAAAAATATTACTCAAACTCTCAGCTGTATCAAGCAAACAATTCTTTGGATATAAAATAAACAAGAGGAGAGAACAGTATATATCTTTTATATTTATATTTTTAATATAAATATAAATTTAAAATTGTTTTATATTTAATTTCTTTCTTTTTTTAAATATAAACACATAATAAATATGTTTTTTTTCTTATATTAACATACATATAAATATATATATATTATATATATATACATACCTGCGGGGGCTGGAGCTGCTAGAAGCGCGCTCCGTGGGGTTTTCGTGGGGGAGTGTGAAGAAAGATTGATGAGATAATTTGTGGTTTAAATTAAATATTTGAGTTATTTATTCTTCATTTGTCTCAAGAAGGAAGTTTTTATTTATTCTCTTGGGAGAAAATGAAGTTTAATACAAGTAAGTAGTTTATACTTAACTTTATATTGCTATTTCTTGCATGCTTATCTTGTTTATGGTTCTTGTTTGTTGTTTTTGTTGTTGTTGTTGTTGTTGTTTTTAATATTATATCTTCTTTTATTTTATTTTATTTTATTTTATTTTATATTTTGAGTTTGTAATTGAAATAAACAAAAAATATTTAATTTTGGTTTCATAGAAAGAAGAGAAAAACCGCAGCCGCGAAACTAACATCAAATTTGCATGCATGTAAATATATCTTTTGTTTTTTTTGTTTCTTAATTTAATTATTATTTTAAAATAAATAAATAATAAATAATAATAATAAACAAAAAAAAGAAGAAAAATTCAATATGTGTATGCATGCATGCATGCAATAAACATATCATCACCGGCTGTATATCTTTTTCTTCTTCTTCTTCTTGAAAGTTGTTTTGATGTTGAATCTCTCTATATTCAATTTAAATATAATATATTTATTTAAAATATATATCTATATCTGTATCTATATCTGTTTCTATATCTATACATCTATATATCTATATCTATCTATCTATCTATATATATATATATATATATATATATGTATATATATATATATTATTTTATTTCTGTTCAGGTGTATCCTCCTCAAGGAGAAAATCTCGCAAGGCACATTTCGGTGCGCCTTCGAGTGTAAGAAGAAAAATAATGACTGCGCCTCTGTGCAAAGAATTACGCAAAAAATTCAACGTAAGCTCAGCTGTATAAATCAACTGCAACACCAAATTGGTGAATTATATGTAAATTATATATATATATATATATATATGCATTTGAAACAGTAACAGTAAAATATACTATTTTAATTCCTGTATATATATATATATATATATATGAAACAGTAACAGTAAAATATACTATTTTAATTCCTGTATATATATATATTCTTCTTTTTCTTATTTTCAGGTTCGTTCTCTCCCGATTCGTAAGGACGATGAAGTGATGATCGTGCGGGGAAGATATCATGATAGAGAAGGAAAAGTCGTGCAAGTTTACAGAAAGA
>OY986946.1:1794481-1796469 GCA_963920595.1 Eimeria praecox | reverse complement strand
GGTGCAGGCGAAGTTCCTATCGGCATTCATCCAAGCAAAGTAGTAATTACAAAACCAAAATTAAACAAAGACAGAAAAGCATTATTAGAGAGAAAGAGCAGAGCAACAAACAAAGGGAAATACACTGAGAAGGATGTGAATCAAGTTGATTAGATATAAAAAATATATAAATTAAAATATTAATATTAATATAAATATTTATATTTATATTTATATTTATATTAATATACATATAATAAAAACAAACAAAACAAACACATGAACTTATTCAAATATCTTACGCTGTTTTTGTTTATTATTATTATATCTTGAAAAAGAAGAATAAAGGAAGAAACAATTGGGAAGGAAGAGAAGAAGATATTCTTCGTTCTACTTACTTGAAATAACCATTTTGTTTGTAGACAGACTTCTTCTTCTTTTCCTCTCTTCAACTGTTACTTCCACAATCTTAATAATACATAATTAATCTTATAATTATATATAATTATATATTATATTATATATTATATATATGTAATATATATAATTAATCTTAATTATGTATTAATTTGTTTGTTTTGTTTGTTTTTATTATATTTATTTATATATTTTAGTTTTTATAGTCTTTATCTCTTATTGTTGTAGCACCATTATTCGAAGAAGAAGAAGAAAACAGAGAAAGTGCGGCTTACTTCATGCTGCTACAACTGTAATATAGAGAATATAAAAACTAAAATATATAAATAAATATAATAAAGACAAACAAAACAAACAAATTAAATAAATAAAATTAATTGTTGGCATTCGTCTTCATAGAATTGAAACAGAAAAAAAGTAGAAGAGAGAGATTAAGTAGTTAGTAGTATACATAGTAGTGTAGTAGTTTAGGGTTTAGGGTTTAGGGTACTCCTGTATAGGCTGAATAGGCTTAGAGTGTATAATTGAAGAAAGGAACACATTTGTTTTAATATAATGATGCTTCGATAATACAATAAATCTTAAAAAACAACAAAATACAAAAAAGAGGAAACAGAGAAAGAAAGCCGAAAAAATTATGTTGCTGCATTACTTATCGCAATGTTGCAAACCCAAAAAAAAACAGAAAAATCAAAAATATATATATATATATATATATATATATATATATATATTATTTGAATTGCGTTCAAGAGGAGGTGTATGTACACCCGAGGTTTTTTTTGTGATGTTTTTGAATATTCAACAAATGAAAAATCAGAAAAATTTTGTTGTGATATTTGTTGATAGAATACGAAAAGTATTTATTTATTTATATTTATATTATAAATATAAATATATATTTATATTTATTTATTGAATTATTAAATTAATATTATTTAATTATATTTTACAATACGATGGATATATCGGCTTTGAAAGCTCGGAGTTTTTTGGGTTTCATGAGTATACGTTCGGTGAGTAGTATAGAAAATAAGATAAAAAAAAGAAGAAAGATTTGATTTATTTGTTGTTTATGTTTAATTGATATTAATTTAATTTTAGGGTTTAATTATTGTCGCCTTTCTACAAATCCTTGTTGGTTTTTTTCTTTTTATGTCTTTCAAATTCCTAAGACCGACGTTAATTGCTCCTGCTTGGTTTTTGTTGCTCACGCACTGTTTTAGTGCTATTTTAGGGTACGTTATTATATATATATATATATATATATATATATATATATATATATATATATATATATATATTGTATAAAAAAGGTTTTATTTCTTACGATTTCATTAATAAATATATAAATATATACATAAATACATACATAAATATATAAATAAATAAATAATATATTAAACATTTATGTATAGTATTTTGTATTTTTTTATTTAAAGATTTATTTTTTAGGATTTCATGAATATATAAATAATCTATTTAACAGTTATGTATGTATATATTATTATTTATTGTTTTATTGCAGCATTTGGGGGCTGTGGAGAAGAAATCAAGCCGTTGAAGTTGTATATTTAGCTACATTTGTTGTT
>OY986946.1:1786981-1789481 GCA_963920595.1 Eimeria praecox | reverse complement strand
GCCGAAGATATATAGAAGGAGATTTACAGAAGAATAAAATAAAAAAAAGAGAAAAAGATAGAAAATATAATAATATTATTATTAATAATATTAATTATAATAAACATTAAACACATCTCCTCTATAAGAAGAAACAAATAACATTTAAAAACATTTAAACATTAAACATTTAAATAAAGAGCTACACGTAAAGAAGAACAAACAAAACAAACAAAACAAACAAAACAAACAAACAAAACAATTTTTGTATTTTTGTGTTTGTTATAATATTTTATTTCTTTCCACAATAAATAAAATCTGTTTTGTTTGTTTTTGTTTGTTTTTTATATTTTTAATATATATTTATATATATTATATATAATAATTTATATTATTATGAATAATAATAATAATAATAATAATAATAATAATAATAATAATATATAATAATAATAATAATAATAATAATAATATTAATAATAAGAGAGAATTGATCTGAAGATATACAGCAAGATGTTTGTTATTTGTTTATTTTGTTTTTTTTAAAAGATAGAGAAAAAGAAAGAATAAAATAAACAAACTCGAATTACTTTCTATCTGTTTACTATCTCTCCCTTCTCTCTCTTCTCTTCTAATACAGAGAAGAAGAAGAAGAAGAAGAAGAAGAAGATAAATAAACAAATCAAAATTATAATTATATTTATTTGTTTATAGCTTTCCCTTCTAAAGCAGAGCAGAAGGAGAAGATATGACAAACAAATTATAATTATAATTATATAATTATATAATTATAATTATATAATTATATAATTATATAATCATAATTATATAATTATATAACTATAATTATAATTATATATTTATAATTATAATTATATAATTATAATTATAATTATATATTTATAATTGTATTTGTTTCTTTACGATCTCCCCTTCTAAGACAGAAAATACAGTAAGCAAATTAAAATTATAATTATAATTTATAATTGTAATTATATAATTATCATCATAACAAATATAATTATACAATTAAAATCATAACTATCCTAATTATATAATCATAAACATATAATTATAATTATATAATTATAAACATATAATTATAATTATATAATTACAAACATATAATTATAATTATAATTATAATAATTATAAACGCATAATAACAACGCGAATAATTCTTTATAATAATAAATACTACTCCTTAACAATATAATATAATAATAATAATAACAATAATAATAATAATAATAATAATGTAATATAATATTTATAATAATATATATATATATATATATATATATATATATATATTACAATCTCCCCTTCTGTTGTCTCTGTCTCTCTAATATTTTTTTCTGCAGATTTTCTCTGTTTGCCGCAGCTTCTTGAAATTCGCTTCGAGTTTGAGATTCGATCCGCTCGCATCTTTGTCTAAATACAAACATATTAATTAAGATAGATAATATAATATAATATAGTATAATTAATTAATTAATTAATTAATTATTAAATAAATATAGATATAGATCATAATGCTAGTTCTGTATATATATATATATATATATATATATATATATATATTAGTACTAAACAGCTATTAAACAAAAAATCGATAATATAATTACAGACAATTTTCAAAAACAAACAAAATATAATATTATAAAATATTATAAATAACAAACAAAGATAAAACTATGATTCAAAAAACTCTTAGCAAGAAAATCAAAATATCGATAAAAAAGAAAATAAAATAAAAATAATAAAAATATAAATAAATAAATAATATATAAATAAAATATACATAAATAATAAATAAATAAATGATAGATAGATATATAAATAATAAATAGATAATAAATAAATAAATAGATAATAAATAAATTGTAAATAACATTAAAGGCGAGTCTCTTAACACTTCACTCACAACAAAAAACATACTCCCCCTCAATAAACCCTAAACCCTAAACCCTAAACCCTAATAAACCCTAAAACCCTAAACCCTAATAAACCCTAAAACCCTAAACCCTAAACCCTAAACCCTAACCCGTCATCAGCTGTAAAATTTCAGCATAAGAAAGCAAACAAGACCGCATCGAATCAAAACAACAAAACAACAACAAACAACAAACAACAACAAACAACAACAACAACAAACAACAAACAACAACAAACAACAACGAACAACAAACAACAACAAACAACAAACAACAACAAACAACAACGAACAACAACAAACAACAAACAACAACAAACAACAACAACAACAAACAACAAACAACAACAAACAACAACAAACAACAACAACAAACAACAAACAACAACAAACAACAACAACAAACAACAACAAACAACAACAACAGCAAGAACAGCAGCAACAGCAGCAGCAACAACAACAAGAACAGCAGCAGCACCAACAGCAGCATCAGCAGTAAAGTAAATGCTGCTGCTATATATATATATATATATATATATATATATATTCGAATATCCTACATTTCTGTCTTAACATAATCGAGTC
>OY986946.1:1779481-1781981 GCA_963920595.1 Eimeria praecox | reverse complement strand
ATATGTAAATACATTTAGCTTGTTTAGTTTTTGTTTTTCTCTCCTTGCATTTGTCTTTATCTTTGTCTATATCATTAAATGTATACATATATATATATATATATATATATATATATATATATATATATATATATCTTGTTTTTGCTTGTTTTTACTTTTGCTGTTGCTTGATTTTGCTTCTGTTTGTTTGTTTATTCTTTTATTTGTTTGTTTGTTTATTCTCTTATTTGTTTGTTTGTTTTGTTTTTGTGTTTGTTTGTTTTTGTTTCCGTTCGTTTTGTTTTAGTTTTTCTGTATTTATTTCTGTCTCTTTCTCTGTCATCCAAACATAAATGTAAATATAAATATAAATATGAATATAAATATAAATATAAATATAAATATAAATATAAATATAAATATAAATATAAATATAAATATAAATATAAATATAAATATAAATATAAATATAAATATAAATATAAATATAAATATAAATATAAATATAAATAATATAAAAATAAAAATAAACATAAATATAAACATAAACATAAACATAAACACATAAGCATAACTATAAACATAAACATAAACATAAACATTAACATAAATATAAATACAGATACAAATACAAATACAAACATAAACATAAACACATAAACATAACTATAAATAAATATAATATTTATAAATATAATATTTTTATTCGTAGGATTCTCTCTTACGTAGTTCTTTCGAAGAAATATTATATATATTAAAGACGAAGCCTTCGCGTTTATCTTCTTCTTCTTTGACAGCAGCGATAAAATCAATAAAAATAAAAAAAAGGGAGATAGAAAATCTTAAACAAGAATATTATTATACTCAAAATAATAAACAAAATACGTAACAAAACAATCAGAAGTAATAATTTGATGTTTGTATATATATATATATATATATATATATATATATATATATATATATATATTAGCAAACAAAGTAATCATAATAAATAAATACGTACAGTATATAGATATACACTAGATTATATATATATATATATATATATATATATATATATATATATATATATATATATATATATATATGTATATATAAAGTATTTGCTTCTCTATGACTAACCGATTTTTCTGTTATTTATTATTTATTTATTATTTATTTATTATTTATTATTTATTTATTATTAATTATTTACTATTTATTAATTTATTTTTTTTTGGCCCTTTGACAGCGAGAGGTAGCGCGTTCGATTCCTAGCAGCGTCAGTTTATTTAAATACGTGCATGTACTACCTAACGAAGTACCTGCTTAGTTAACTAGCTAGCTAGCTAGCTAGCTAGCTAGCTAGCTAGCTAGTCAGCCATTGATAGCTAGCTGACTAGCTAGCTAGCTAGCTAGTTAACTATTGATAGGTATCTGGCTAGCTAGCTAGCTAGCTAGCTCTTGGTTCTTCTTGCTGCTGTATGAGGTTATTTGCGTCTCTGCTGCTGCAGCAGCTTTCGTGTTCTCTGCTAGCTGTTAGCTAGCTAGCCCCCTACTAGCTAGCTAGAACAGCTAGCTAGCCCCCTACTAGCTAGCTAGAACAGCTAGCTAGAAGATCTAGCTAGAGCTAGCTAGTAGGGAGAGAATGAGGTGTATATATATATATATATATATATATATATACATATATATATATATATATATATATATATATATATATATATATATATATATATATATATATATATATATATATATATATATATATATTCTTCTGCTGTTTAGATGCTGATGGAGATTGAAGACAGCCCAAACACATCATGGTGTAGCACAGCTAGTCATGCTGATGGTTGAACCTGCAGCAGCAAAAACAGCTATAGCTGCTGCTGCTGCTGCTTGCTGCTAGTGCTGCGTGCTGCTGCTGCCTGCTGCTGCTGCTGGCTGCTGCTGCTGTTGCTGCTGGCTGCTGCTGCTGCTGCTGCCTGCTGCTGCTGCTGCCTGCTGCTGCTGCTGTTGCTGCAGCACGCGAGTGCCGTCTAATGTGTATTTCTGGGCAATGGTGGGGAGAAGGCGGAGGTAACAGACTCTCAACTACTATTATATACCTTGCTGCATACTCTGTATCTATCTATCTATCTATCTTCTATCAATATATATATATGTATATATATATATATATATATATATATATATATATATATATATATATATATATGTATATATATTCGTGTGCGGTGTTGAAGAAAGTAGAAAGCGTGGCGTATCGCTGCTTTCTTGCGTCCTGAACTCCGATAAAAAATGAGATTAAGGTTATTAATATTAAATAAATCATTTTTGTTTTTATTTTTCTTGAAATATTTACATTTTATGAGAAAATCAACAGAAAACTCGCACACTAATAGCCGATTCAAAGTTCGGGTGTATCGACAGGTCGTAGGTCAATTCAACTTTAATATTTTATGTATATTTTTCGTTTTTTTTTTAAAAAATGTTTAATCTATTCATAAATTTGAATTCTTTGTTTAATTTGTATTTC
>OY986946.1:1759481-1761981 GCA_963920595.1 Eimeria praecox | reverse complement strand
CTGGGGTTTAGGGTTTTCTAGGGTTTAGGGTTTTCTAGGGTTTAGGGTTTTCTAACCTGTCTCATGATAGAGAATCGAAGCCTCGAAGATATTGTCGCAGATCTCAACGCCATGCAACTTACAAGAAGAAAAATAAAAACAGAGAGAAGCAGGAAGAGCCAACTCCCTATGTCCCCTACAAACATAAACCCTAAACCCTAGTTAACCCTAGTTAACCCTAGTTAACCCTAAATCTTGAAACACAGTCAAACTATATATATATATATATATATATATAATGTACATACAGGGTCTGCAATTCTATGAGTCTATTCAAACATCTCCTCCCTACAATTTAGGGTTTAGGGTTTACTAGGGTTTACTAGGGTTAACTAGGGTTAACTAGGGTTTACTAGGGTTTACTAGGGTTTACTAGGGTTTACTAGTTTCTCCTTTGTACTTAGGGTTAAGGGTATAGGGTTTAGTTTTTCGTAGGGTTTATGGTTTGCTAGGGTTTATGAATTTCTAGGGTTTATGACTATCTAGGGTTTATATAAATATCTAGGGTTTATGAATATCTAGGGTTTATATGGTTATCTAGGGTTTATATGGCTATCTAGGGTTTTATATGAACTTCTAAGGTTTACGAATACCTAGGGTTTAGGGTTTTCTAGGGTTTATGAATATCTAGGGTTTACGGATATCTAGGGTTTAGGGTTTACCTTCTCTTCTAGTCGGAAGTAATAGCATAGCATAGGGTTTATGACTATCTAGGGTTTATGAATATCTAGGGTTTATGAATACCTAGGGTTTAGGGTTTTCTAGGGTTAATGACTATCTATGAATACCTAGGGTTTAGGGTTTTCTAAGGTTTAGGGTTTTCTAGGGTTTAGGGTTTACCTTCTCTTCTCGTGGGGGGTAATAATACAGGATAGGGTTTAGTTTTTTCTAGGGTTTATATGAATATCTAGGGTTTAGGGTTTAGGGTTCTACGGTTTCGGTTTTTCTAGGGTTAATGGCTATCTCTGAATACCTAGGGTTTAGGGTTTTCTAGGGTTTAGGGTTTTGTAGGGTTTTGGTTTTTCTAGGGTTTATGGTTTACCTTCTTTTCTAGTGGGGGGTAATACTACAGCAACAACAATAAACCATGTAGCGATCCAACAACAGAAAGAAACAGCAAGAATAAAAGTAGGAGAGAAAGTATAAAACCCCAAAACAAGTAGAAGAGGTTGCGAGGCAGAGATAATTGCATCTCTCCTTGTATAAATAGAAAAATCAAATGCGAGGGGACGACCTAGAAAATATTCGGTTATTAAACGACTACGCTGTCCTGCAGCAGCAACAGCAGCAGCAGCAGCAGCAGCAGCAGCAGCAGCAGCAGCAGCAGCAGCAGCAGCAGCAGTAGTAGTAGTAGTAGTAGTAGTTGTTGTTGTTGTTGTTGTTGTTTTGTTGGTGTTGTTGGTGGTGGTGGTGGTGGTGAGGCGAAACAAACAGCAGCAGAAGCAGGCGGCAGCAGTGTTTTCTGCTGCTGCTGCTGCTGCAGCAGCAGCAGCATCTGCTGCTGCTGCAGCAGCAGCAGCAGCAGAAGATGCTGCTGCTGCAGCAGCAGAAAACACTACACGGGCGTAGTTATAGTCTGTGAGGCTTAGGGTAAGGTATCTAGGGTTTAGGGTTTAGGGTTTAGGGTTTAGGGTTTAGGGTTTAGGGTTAATAGAGTTTAGACGTTAGGGTTTAGGGTTTAGGGTTTAGGGTTTAGGGTTTAGGGTTTAGCGTTTAGGGTTTATTGTCTTGACTTCAACGCTAAGCATCGCCATGTGGTTTACACTCCTTTCAACAAACACAAAACCCTAAACCCTAAACCCTAAACCCTACCCCCAAAACCCTATCCCCCAAAACCCTACCCCCTACCCCCAAAACCCTAAACCCTAAACCCTAAACCCTAGATTATATAAACCATATGAACTAGTCTTACTTGTTGAATAGAAAAGAAACAGAGGACTATAAAGGAAGAATATACAAGTTAGACAGAATGCGGTATTTGCTTTCTTTCTTTTTTTTTTTTTAATATTCAAATAAAATAAAAAAAAAGGAAGAGGAAGACAAAGATAGGTAGGTAACATCAACAACTCTCCATCAATACTTGAGAAGGGAATGCCCCCAACTGCTCGATCAACTAAATCAACTAAACACACAATACAATAAACAATAAACAATTAACAATAAACCCTAGAAAACCCTAGAAAACCCTAGAAAACCCTACACCCTAGAAAACCCTAAACCCTAGAAAACCCTAAACCCTAAACCCCAGAAAACCCTAGAAAACCCTAAACCCTAAACCCTAGAAAACCCTAGAAAACCCTAGAAAACCCTAAACCCTAAACCCTAGAAAACCCTAGAAAACACTAGAAAGCCATAGAAAAAAACCTAGAAAAAACCCTACAAAAAAACCCTAAAAACCCTAGCAAAACCCTAAACCCTAAGTATTTATATATATAATAAATTATGAATAGGGTTTTAGGGT
>OY986946.1:1749481-1754481 GCA_963920595.1 Eimeria praecox | reverse complement strand
ATGTATTAAATATATTTTATAAGAAATCTATTTAACAGATATAAACCGAAAAATAACCAAGTTATTTATTTTACTTTATTATTTTGTATTCATTAACTTAATTTTTTTAGTTTGTTATTTTATTTTATAATTATTTCACATTTGTTTATTTTTTTTCTGTATTTGTTTCTTATCTTTTATTTTATTGTATCTTTTTGTTTATATTTGTTTAACTGTTTCTCCTCTCTCACATGTTCTCAGTTTTCTTTATATTTACTATATTTTATTTATTAATAATTCTGAATGCATTTCTCCATTTGCTTATTAATTTAATTGTGTATTGTATATTACTATCAATATATTTTATATTTATTAATTTAATTGTTAGTAGTAGTTCGTTATTTTAATTTTATTGTCTATTACTTTATTGCTTTACTATTATTCTATACTTATTTTTGTCTCCCTGTCCTCTCCCTCTCTACATATATATATATATATATATATATATATATATATATATATATATATATATATATATATATATATATATATATATACACACACGCAGACCTAACCTCTGTACCTATCTATCTATGTATACGTATCTTCTTGTATATTCTATTCTACAGATTCATACTACATACAAAACTAGTATTTATTTTATATCTATGTCTATGTATCTATCTACCTATATATATCTATATAGATATGTATAGATATATACATGTATATAAACAAATATACATGTATATGTATATATATATATATATATATATATATATATATATATATAATGTATATTTGTTTATTCTATCCTACCAATTATTTATATTATTTTATTCTAATTTTTCTAAACAACAACTAAGAGAAGAAGTTTTTGTTATTTGGTAGCCCGCTCGTTTGTTTATTTTCTAGATATGTTTGTTTTATTCTTTCTCTTTCTCTTTCTCTTTCTTCTTTCTCTTCTTTCTTTCTCTTCTCCTCTATTTCAACAAAGAAGAGTGGCTCTATCAGGTGTACATACACCTGGAGCGATTCAAAATATCGCTACCAAACGAAGAAAGAAAAGAAATAAAATATATAAAAGAAAAGAAAGAAAAAGAAAGAAAACAAACAAATTTTAATTATACTTTCATCGTTTAAGAGAATTGTACTTGTTGGTTTTTGTAATATATGTTTTTATATAAACAAGTATCTCTATGTATATAATACTGAATAGAATAATAATAATAATAATAATAATAATAATACTAATTATTATTATAATTAATATTATTATTATTATTTATTCTATTATATATTTATTTATTTTAAGAAGAGACGAGGACGAGAGGCACAGAATGTCGATCGTTTCTGTTTCGGTACTGGCATTATCCTTCGTATCGCCGGCATCTTCAGCTTACTCTTCAACATCTGCTGAACGTGGGGACGACGGCAGTCCTTCCCTTGAAGCTGTACGATTCGAATTATCTAATAACACAAACATACATACATACAAACAAACAAATAATAATAATTAGACGCATACACAGAAAAAATGGGGAAGAGATACATTATCTATATATCCATATCTATATCTATATATATCTATATCTATATCTATATATCTATATACATAGAGAGAGACAGAGATAGATAGATATAGATATATATCCGTAAAGCTTATACAAACAAACCTGACAAGGCGACTGCAGGATAACATTGAACAATTCTTTATTACATTTTATACTTATATATATATATATATATATATATATATATATATATATATATATATATATATATAAACTATATAGTTGCTGTTTACAACAAACAACATCAAAATAATACAAATATAAACAAACTCTCATCTAATATGTATTAACTATACGACATAACACATATAAAATATACTATATTAAATATACATATAAAATATATTATATTAAATATACTATTACAATATAATAAATCCTAATATATATAATATCAATCATACATATCTATTACATACATTGCAAAACACAATAACTATTATACATTAATATTTATCCTATAATTAATAATAACTAATAATAATAAATAATAATAATAATAATAAATAATAATTATAAATAATAATAAAGACGTACCTGAATGCTGCTCGCCAGGGCTCTATGTCTTCCCGCCATTTCTGCATATATTTGGCTGATAGCTCCATTTTGTGTTAGATCTCGTACTTCTTTGTACATATTATGTGTTCCTGTTCTGCTATCATATCGAAGCCAGATACCAAAATTTTTAACATATGTTCCTCTCTTTTCTTTAATTTCAGATATTTCAAGTATCTCACCATGAGCTTTCTTTATTTTTCTTAATTTTCTTAATAAATGCCAGAAACGGGATTCAGCTAAAACTTTATTTACAGCAAATAAACGCATACGAAGAGCAGAAGGAGATGGATTTGATGCAGTAGGAATCAATCGTCCTACAACCTGGTATTGCTTGATCTGAACGAAACACGAAAAAATAAAAAAACAAAAACAACAGATGATATTCATATATTCATAATCAGAAAGAAAAAATAAACATATTCATCCAAAAGAAAATTCAAATCAACAAAAAAAAACAAAAAAATTAATGAAAAAAGAACAAACATGAATGATAGGGAAAGCACCGTTCAATGTTCTGAGGTGTCTATACACCGCAAAAACATGAAATTTCAACAAATATGAAAAGTATAGAAACACAAGAAACTAACATGAAAACAGATTCTATACATCTTTAATGTATTTATCATGCATAATTTATTATTTATAATATATTTAAACAACTCTAATCATCATTATAAGAACATTACTACACAGCGATAGACAGATAGTGGCGTCCTCCTCTTTTAAAAATATGAATAGCACTAATTATGATGATGATGATTCAATATCTTTATTAATCATAATTTATTTTTAATAAAAAGAATACAAAAGAAGAATAAAGAATGAAGCTTGAAAGCTCCAAATAGAGAAGGAAGGGCTCTCTACCCCCACACTCTGGTTGCTTCTATTCTTTCAAACAATTATATATGTGTAGAAATAATGTAAATAAAAATAAATAAAACATAAAAAAAACAAATATAACCGCAAAGAAGAAGATAAATATTTCTAAAGTAGATGAACACGAAGCAGCCTCTCCCCCCCCCGCACAGAGTTTGGCTGCGGGGGTATGAGTGTGTTATATGTTTATTTTTTCAAAATTAAATTATTTTTTAAATAAATTAAATGAAATAAATTAAAAATAAACTCACAGGTTGTTGAAGAGATTTATCGGCTTTCATTTTCGTAAGAAAAAGAAGAAGACGAGATATGAAAGAGAGTAGAGAGAGGGGAGCTACAAAGAAGCAATAGAAGATACCTCTAAAGATATATATACTTCTTTTTATGCTGTTTATACCTAAAACAACATAAAAGAATATCCTAAATGCTTCTTAATGCCACAAATTCAAATTCTCTCCCCTCAAATACAAACACAACATGGAGCACTTACGCATGCAGCCAAGATTGTTGTAATCTTGCGTATACAGCCCCACCGACGGCTTCTATCTCTGCTATTTCAAGATATAATATGCCTCGATTTTCGATTTTATTCGATTCAATGTTTATAATAGGATTTAATTTAATATAATTCATAAATTAAAAACATATTTAAAACATAATAATACACAAATCGTGAAAAAAAACAAACGAGGCATAACAGAGGCTGAGCATGCTAGCACTGAGGTGTATAGGCAGCTCTGTGTAGATTAAGATAGCTTCTATGACATTAAATTTATTTATTTTTTTTTATTTATAATTTTAAATGTTAAATTAATTAGTTTTTATTTATATTAACTACAAAAATATCAAAAAAAACACAAGATCTAGGCATTCTATGCAGTCGTGTAGACGGCGTAGGTTGTTTGAGAGCATATCTTTGCTCCCTCTCTCAATTTTTTTTCTGTATTTTCTCCCCCTAATTTATAATTTGATTTCTAATTAATAGAGAAGTGTTTAATAACTGTTTATAGAGATATTCCCTGAAGCAAAGAAGCTCGGGCCTGCATGCATGCGTGTGGGGCTGTCTTGCTGTACAAGCTGCAGCAGCAACAAGTGTTGTAGTGTATAATAGAATCTGCTGTTTCGTTTCTTAACAATCTTACATCCTTTATAAATATATATATATATATATTATATATATATATATATATATATATATATATATTCTTAGAACAACATGAGATATCAAGAAAAGTAAGATATATTGAGAAAGAATATGTTGTCTTAGGATGAGCGACTTACTATGATAGACGCTGCTGCTCCTGCTGCTGCTGCTGCTGCTGCTGCTGGTGCTGCTGCTGCTGTTGCTGCTGCTGCTGTTGCTGCTGCTGCTGCTGCTGGTGCTGCTGTCTTTCGTGCTGTTTGTGGTATATCTGTATTTGTTTTTCTTACAGATACAAACACTATAAGATTAAGAATATAAACATAAATATATTTAGATTAATAATTAAGGGGCTTTGCTAAGAATAAACAAGTTAATATATGTCTACTACTATTTATTATTTTGTATTATTATTATATTATTATTATATTATTATTATATTATTATTATATTATTATTATTTTCTATTATCTCATATAGTAGAATCGTATTTCTCTTGAGTTGAAGGAATATGAGATCTAAGCATATATTTAAATAAATAAATAAATAAATAATAAGAAAGACACTTCTTTAGATTATATAAAATAAACCCTCCTTATATATTTTTACTAAACCCTAAACCCTAAACCCTAAACCCTAGATGCTTAGTAGAAAGACTAATTGTCTTCTGCATAGGTGTAGAAACTGCTGCTGCAGCAGCAGCAGCAGCAGCAACAGCAGCAGCAGGGCCTGCCCCTATGTACTCATAACAGCAGCAGCTGCTAGCAGCAGCACTTACAGCAGCAGCAAATAGAGAAAGAGATATGTTTATAGGAGTCGAACATGCATATACACCAGGGAGAGACAGCCAAAGAAACAAACAAAAAAACAAA
>OY986946.1:1739481-1741981 GCA_963920595.1 Eimeria praecox | reverse complement strand
AACGCTTCTACAGGTTAGGGTTTAGGGTTTAGGGTTTGGGGTTTGGTCTTCTCGGTCGCATGAAAGGAGTTTCAGCAACACCTCCAGCACCCTAAACCCTAAACCCTAACCCCTAAACCCCAAACCCTAAACCCTAAACCCTAACCCCTAAACCGTTTGGGGAGAGTATTACTGAATTTCCTAACATCAATTAGAAAGCAAGAAATCAAAGAAATAAACAAAAACAAACAAAAACAAAATAAAATAAAATAATAATAAAATTATATTATTCTGTTGTTTTATCTAAAGATGAATGTGGGGGATAAGCTTCAGCTTCATCAACATAAAACCCTAAACCCTAAACCCTAGAACTACCTGTAGCTATCAACAGCTAGCTGCTTCTGTTAATAGCTAGCTGCTGCTGTTAAGAGCTAGCTGTAAGCTAGCTGTATCTATAAACAGCTAGCTGTGGCTATAGACAGCTAGCTGTAGCTATCAACAGCTAGCTGTAGGTATAAACAGCTAGCTGTGGCTATAGACGGCTAGCTGTAGCTATAAACAGCTAGCTGTATCTATAAACAGCTAGCTGTAGCTATAGAGAGCTAGCTGTGGCTATAGACAGCTAGCTGTAGCTATAAACAGCTAGCTGCAGCTACCAACAGGTAGTTGTAGGTATCAACAGCTAGTTGCTGATAGCTGCAGCTAGCTGTAGCTAGCTGAAGCGGGTCTTTCATAGATTTGGCTTTGAGGAGGCGAAGGATGCATGGAACAAGACGCCGTATGCGTCGAGTGTATATACACCTCAAACAAATAAAACAAACATCAACGTAAATATGTGTTTGTTGTATAAAAACAAATAAAAATATATTTATTTTATATTTTAATAAAAGTTTAATATTTTTGCTTGTTTATTAAACAAACACGAAAAAACAGCAAGCGTACTCTGTCTACTCTGAAAGATGGATATATATATATATATAATACTAGCGATAAATAAAATATTTGTTTAATGTTTGTTTTTATATTAATTGTATTAAAACAAATATAAAACAAATATTATTATTTGTTTTATTTTTATTTTCGTTCATAAATATATTTGTTTCAACGATATATACAAACAGAAAGTCAACAGAAAGCCGCGCATGCATGCAGCCCTAAACACGATCGAAGAAGAAAAATAAGAAACACAATTTCATATATTTATTTATTTATTTATTTATTTATTTATTTATTAAATTTGATGATTCAATAATTAAAATAAAAACATTAAAATATACTTTGTTAGGCTGACGATCGCCAACATCCAAGCAACATTCTCTCGTTCTTTATGTGTTGTATTTGTTGTAATTGAGTTTATAATTTTCGTGTTTTGATTTCTTTATAATATTTCTTTCTTTTCTGTGTATTATTTATATTATAATTACTTTATTTTTCTTGAATATTCTAACATTTTATTGCATTTTCTGAGGTGTACGTACACCCCAACATCACCACCATGATCGTTTGTTCATGTTCAGATTTGTTGGTATGAAATTGTGTGTTTTTTTTTGTTTTTTTTTCTTTTTTTAACATTATAAATTAAATATATTATTCTATTTGAATCCTAATTTCATCATTTTCTCATAATATCTTTCAGCTTTCTCCACGATGATCGAGTTGCATCCTACGCATTCTTTGGATTCTCGACAAGGCGGTGGCGGCGGTCTATCTTCTTCTTCTTCTTCTTCTTCTTCTTCTTCATCTTCTTCTTCTTCTTTTTCTTCTTCTTTTTCTTATTCTTCTGATTCATTCGAAATATCATTAGATGAACCTGTTCGTATTACAATAATAAGAGAATTAAATAGTGTATGGAAGAAGATGGTTTATGTTATACACCCGAAATCAATACAAGAAGCAGGTGCAGGTTTACGAAATTGGGAGCTATGGGGCCCATTAATATTATCTATTATTTTATCTCTTATATTATATTTTTCAACAACATCATGTATATATTCAGTATGTATATCATCAAATATACAAGAAGAGAGAAGATTTGTATTTGGTTTAGTATATATGTTTCTTATTATAGGTGCATCTGTAGTAGCATTAAACGCGAAGTTATTAGGATCATATCTTTCTTTTTTTCAATGTATATGTGTATTAGGATATTGTTTATTTCCTTTAACTACAGCAGCAGCTATTAATCTTTTATTTATTTATTCGAGTAGAGCCATACGGCTTATTACTGTATTGCCTGCTCTTCTATGGTGTGCTCGTGTTGCTTCAGCTTTTATGGAGCCCCTTATTAATCCGAAAAGAAAAATCCTTGCTGTTTATCCTATCCTTCTATTTTATATTGCTGTTGCTGCTATTATTTGTGCTGTTTGAGGTGTATATACACCTCAAATTATTTATGCTATTTGAGGTGTATATACACCGCAAATCATTTAAGCTTTAGCGCATAGAAAAATTCAAACTCCTCCTCCTTATTTCTTTTTTTTGTTTTTATATATAAAATCCATCAATAAACTCCTTATAACAA
>OY986946.1:1731981-1736981 GCA_963920595.1 Eimeria praecox | reverse complement strand
AAGACCTCACAAAGCCGCAAACAAAGAAGAGTAGATGAAGAAGACAAACAAACATACGCCCGCGACAACTAAACCCTAAACCCTAAACCCTAAACCCTAAACCCTAAACTATATGCTGCTTTGGAAAGCCATAGAGCATTCATCACAAGAATGTATTCTATCTAGGGTTTAGGGTTTAGGGTTTAAGGGTCTCGAATTTAGGGTGTAGGTATCTCTAGACATTACGGTTTAGACAGCTAGGGTTTAGGGTTTAGGGTTTAGGGTTTAGGGTTTTATACTTACTCGAGTTGTGTTATTTTCTTTAAGACAGCATCTTCCTTCATTCCGTCTCGAACGATAGACTTGCGGGGTTCTCCCTTAAGACTCTGTATACACATCAATCACGAGGGTTTAGGGTTTACCTAGGGTTTAGGGTTTAGGGTTTTCTAGGGTTTAGGGTTTAGAGTATTTTCAAGGGTTTAGGGTTAGGGCTTCGATTTTTGTGTTTTAGGGTTTAGGGTTTAGACTTAGGGTTTAGTTGTTCTTAGGGTTTAGGGTTTAGGTCTAAAGCACCTGATTAGGGTTTAGGGTTTATTGTTTTCTAGGGTTTATTGTTTTCTAGGGTTTATTGTTTTCTAGGGTTTATTGTTTTCTAGGGTTTAGGGTTTTCTAGGGTTTAGGGTTTAGGGTACGATACTTTAAAATCTGAATTAAATTTAAATTTTTTATTTTTTTCTTTTTTAATAAAACAAAGATATTCTTTCAAATTAGGGTTTAGGGTTTAGGGTTTTCTAGGGTTTAGGGTTTTCTAGGGTTTTCTAGGGTTTAGGGTACGATACTTTAAAATCTGAATTAAATTTAAATTTTTTATTTTTTTCTTTTTTAATAAAACAAAGATATTCTCTTAATTCTTTTAAATCTTCATCAATTGCTGCTAGTTGATGTTCTAGTCGCGCCATAGAAGCAGCATGTTGTTTTGGTATCGATCGTTGATGGTTACATAAGATAGCAACAGCTCTGTAAACCCCAAACCCTAAACCCTACCTAAACCCTAAACCCTACAAAACCCTAGAAAACAATTAACCCTAAAGAAAACAATTAACCCTAAAAAAAAATAAACCCTACATTCTAAAACCCCCTCTAATACATCAAAAACAATCCAATAACACGAAAACCCTAAACCCTAAACCCTAAACCCTAAACCCTAAACCCTAAACCCTCACAAATTTTAAACCCTCCATAGAAGGATAATGCCCCCACAAATTGAACATATTAGGGTTTATTCTACTATCTACAATCTAGGGTTTAGGGTTTTAAAGGGTCTAGGGTTTAGGGTTTAGGGTTTTTGAGGGTTTACCTGTTCGCATCATTGTAGAATTGAACGAGTTGATTAACATCTGAGATATCAACATTTAACACTTCTTGTTTTTCTATTTTTTCGTTTTCTTTATTTATTTCTGTTTTTATTTTTCTATCTTTTAATGGGATATCATCATCATCAGCTGCTGATGCTGCTGATGCTGCTGCTGTTGCTGCTGTTGCTGCTGCTGCTGCTGCTGTTGTTGCTGCTGCTGCTGCAGCAGCAGCAGCAGAAGCCTGCGGTTCTGTCTTTGCTGTTTTCTTACTCTTTGTCTTCATCTCTTTTTTTAAATTCTCTTTCTCCAAATCTTCTTTAAATTTTAATAATGTCGGCCTGAGCCACAAACCCTAAACCCTAAACCCTAAACCCTAAACCCTAAACCCTAAACCCTAAACGCTAGGGGTTGTTGTAGTATATAGTCCGGCGATTTGAAGATATTGTTGATTGACTGCGGGGTTTAAAAAGAGTATAAGAAACAATTAGGGTTTAGGGTTTAGGGTTTAGGGTTTAGGGTTTAGGGTTTACTGTAGTTTCTGGAGCTCTTGTTGAAGAGTAATACTTGCGTTGTATGTTCTAAACATTTTCGCACTTAATCCCGGCATAAGTTGTTTTAAATGATTGTTTAAAGATGTACTCTGAGGTGTATATACACACAAATAAATAGGGTTTAGGGTTTAGGGTTTAGGGTTTAGGGCTTGGGAAGAAGGAAAGGGTTTAAATACGCACAAACAAAAAAAAACAATAAACAAAATAATAAACAAAATAATTATAAACAAATAAAACATATACTAAACAAATAAAATAAAAACAAATAAATATAAAATCAAAATAAATAAATAAACATATAATAAATAAACAAATAAATAAATAAATAAATAAGTAAATACAAGAAACAAAAGAAAGAAATAAAACGGATAAGAATAAATAATAACAAACAAATAAAAAAATAAAAACAAATATACAAACCCAATATATAAAACAAAGATATAAACCCTAATACATAAATAAAATAAAATAAATAAAATAAATTAAATAAAATAAATTAAATAAATTAAAAAATACTAACATTGATAGATTCGAATACATCATCATCTGCTTTCTTCCCTCTGCAGAAAGCTTGTAAGTTCTTGAAAGCCTGCGGATCTATCTGTAAATATAAATAAATATAAATATAAATAAATATAATTAAATATAAATAAATATAATTAAATAGTATACTTAAATAATATAATTAAATAATATAATTAAATAATATAACTAAATAATATAAATGAATATACTTGCGGATCTATCTGTAAATATAAATAAATATAAATAAATATAAATATAAATATAATTAAATATAAATAAATCTAATTAAATATAAATAAATATAATTAAATCTAATTAAATAGTATAATTAAATAATGTAATTAAATAATATAAATTAATATACTTGCGGGTCTATCTGTAAATATAAATAAATATAAATATAAATAAATATAAATATAATTAAATATAAATAAATATAATTAAATTTAATTAAATAGTATAATTAAATAATATAATTAAATAATATAATTAAATAATATATATTAATATATTTGCGGGTCTATCTGTAAATATAAATAAATATAAATATAAATAAATATAAATATAATTATAATTAAATATAAATAAATATAAATATAAATAAATATAAATATAAATAAATATAATCAAATTTAATTAAATAGTATAATTAAATAATATAATTAAATAATATAATTAAATAATATAAATGAATATATTTGCGGGTCTATCTGTAAATATAAATACACATAAATATACGTAAATATATTTAAATTTAATTAAATTTAATTATAATATATATATATATATATATATACAATATTAAAATATAATAAATAAAGAAGATAAAATAAAATAAAATAAAATTAAATAAAATAAAATAAATAAAATAATATGATACGTTCACAGTATAAAAATAAGTCATAGAATCTTTTCCGAAGAAATCAAACAAAACAAAACAAAATAAAATAAAACAAAATAAATAAAATAAAATAAAATAAAATAAAATAAAACTAATTAAAACAAACTAAATAAAGTAAAATAAAATATAAAAAATAAAATAAATAAAATAAAACAAAATAAAATAAAATAGAATAAAATAAAACAAAATAAAACAAAACAAAATAAACTAAACCAAACCAAACCAAAACAAAACAAAATAAAACAAAACAAAATAAAATAAAATAAAATAAAATAAAATAACAACTAACCTTAACAGTATTAAAATATCGAATCGAATCCTTCCCTAAAAAATCTAACGTAACCTCCGTTTTATCTACATCAAAAGATATATGTTCTACTCGAAGGCTGCAACAGCCGACAGTGTCTGCCTCTTCATCTAAACCACAAACCCTAAACCCTAAACCCTAAACCCTAAACCCTAAACCCTAGATAACCCTAAACCCTAGATAGACCCGAAACCCTAGATAGACCCGAAACCCTAGATAGACCCGAAACCCTAGATAAACCCGAAACCATAGATTGACTCTAGAGGGAACATGACGCAGGAATGCTTAAACGTAAACCCTAAACCCTAAACCCTAAACCCTAAACCCTAAACCCTAAACCCTAGGATCAACATGATCCCAGTATACTAAACCCTAAACCCTAAACCCTAAACCCTAACCCGTAGATAATCATCTTTATAGCATTTATAATATGTTTTATGCTTGCATTTAAACATGTAAGATATATATATATATATATATATATATATATATATATATATATATATATATATATATATATATAGGGTTTAAAACATTATTAGGGTTTAGGGTTTAGGATTTACGCTATATATATATATATATATATATAAATATAAAATATACCTGTATCTTTCTCTCCTCCGACTCTAAGAGCGAGGAAATCAATTAGATATGTAGCTGTTCCTAATTGTCTTTCTATTGGATCTGTACTTTTCATTTTTTTTTTATAATCTTCACGAATTTTAACAACATAATATTTCAAACGTCTTGCCTTTTCATATTTTAAAAAATCTTGCTGTCCTTTAAAACCAGATTGAGCTGCCAAATACATATATTTAACCTACACACAAATAAAAATTAATACTATAATATTAGTTTTAGTGGAGAGATTGTATATATATATATATATATACATATATATATATATATATACAATATATACAATACAGATTGAGCTGCCAAATACATATATTTAACCTACACACAAATAAAAATTAATACTATAATATTAGTTTTAGTGGAGAGATTGTATATATATATATATATATATGTATAATGTATATAAATATATATATATATATATATAATGTATATAAATATATATATATACATATATATATATATATGTGTATATATATATATATATATATATAAATACAATTAAAATATATATTTCTTACTTGATCGTTAATAGAATCTCTATAGAAAGCCAAACTATATAATTAAATATATATTTAACTACACTATAAATATACAATTAAATATATATTTAAATCTACCATAAATATATAATTAAATAAACAATAAAATATATATTTAAATACAATTAAAATATATATTTCTTACTTGATCATTAATTGAATCTCTATAGAAAGCCAACCATGTAACACGAGAATCGTGTG
>OY986946.1:1726981-1729481 GCA_963920595.1 Eimeria praecox | reverse complement strand
GGAAACCCTAAACCCGAGGAAACCCTATTAAACTCTATTAAACCCTAGTAACCCCTAAACCCTACTAAACCCTACTAAACCCTACTAAACCCTAAACCCTAAACCCTACTAAACCCTAAACCCTCCTAAACCCTAGTAAACCCTAACCCACCAGAAATTAGCGACTTCTTCTGCCTCAGGAGGTAGTGCTACAGTCTTTCCTTTGTAATCAATACAAACTCCGTGGGGTTCGTAGGGAGGAGCAAACATTAAACCGTTATGCTCTAAGTACTGCCACTGAACACAAACCCTAAACCCTAGAAAACCCGAAACCCTAGAAAACCCTAAGCCCTAGCAAACCCTAAACCCTAGAAAACCCTAAACCCTAGGAAACCCTAAACCCTAGAAAACCCTAAACCCTAAACCCTAGTAAACCCTAGATATATTCCCTCATTTCAAAGCAATCCAAATCCGAACACGAAATACTTAACCCTAAACCCTAACCCCCCCCAAAAAACCCTAAACCCTAAACCCTAGGAAACCGTAAACCAAAGAAAACCCTAAACCCTAAACCCTAAACCCTAGAAAAGAAACCATCATAAACCTCTCCCCCCCTCCGCCCCCACTCCCACCCCACAACCCCCCCAAACCCTAAACCCTAAACCCTAAGCCCTAAACCCTAGAAAAAAAACCACCATAGCCCGCTCTCCTTCCCCCCCCCCACTTCTACCCTCAAACCCTCCCAAACCCTAAACCCTAACCCCTACCCCCAAACCCCTAAACCCTAAACCCTACCTGTACAAGATTGTTTTCTAGTTGAGACAGATCCTTCTCCCACCATCTTGATATCGGTTCAAAATTTTCTTCTGTTTTTGTATATTTATTTCTTCTTCTAACTAAAGTGGGAGAAATAGAAGAAGAAGTTTTATTTAATTCCTTCTTTGCTGCTGCTGGTGATTCTGCTGCTGCTGCTGCTGCTGCTGTTGCTGCTGCTGCTGTTGCTGCTGCTGCTGTTGCTGCTGCTGCAGTGGGAGAGGAGCCGCGGATACACTCTGATTTCACATTGCGAAGAGCAGCAGCAAGAGAACCCCCTACTGCTGCTGTTGCTGCTGCTGCTGTTGTTGTTGCTGCTGCTGCTGCTGCTTCTGTTGCTGCTGCTGTAGGAGCCTTGCAGTTGCTGCTGCTGCTACCATTACTCGTGGTGGTGGTACTGCTGCTGCTGCTGCTGCTGCTGCTGCTGCTGCTGCTCTCCTCCTTCATAGCAGATTCTGAAGCAGCTTCTTCATCTCTTTCTAACTTAGCTGCAGCATCTGCTGCTGTTGCTGCTGCTGCTGCTGCTGCTGCAGCAGCAGCAGCAGCAGCAGAGGAAGCAGCAGCAGGAGATTCTTCTTTTATCTTCTTGCAGCGTTTAGCAAGAGGGAGAGAATCCTCGTCTGAGGAGTCGTCGCCCTAATCACAAACCCTAAACCCTAAACCCTAAACCCTAAACCCTAAACCCTAAACCCTAGACCCTAGACCCTGTACACCTCTTGTTGCAGCTAGTAGGAGGGAGAATAAACAATAATAAACCCTAAACCCTACATCATCAATCTCCCATAGAGCTGCATAAGACTCAAAAGAAGTCTGAACGTGAGAAGAGGTTAGGGTTTAGGGTTTAGGGTTTAGGGTTTAGGGTTTAGGGTTTGAGGCCTTCTTACAAGTTCGCGCTTCTTCTGCATCTTCTCGGGCTGCCTACAGAACAGTGCCAGCTAAGCCCTAAACCCTAAACCCTAAACCCTAAACCCTAAACCCTAAACCCTAGATCCTCCCCCCCCCTATTGACAGCAATACAAAGGGAGGGTTTAGGATGCGTGTTGCAGCAAGACTGCAAAACCCCTAAACCCTAAACCCTAAACCCTAAACCCTAAACCCTAATGTTGTCGCTCTGTGGGGGCCTAACAGACAGGTGTTTTGTGATTGATGTTTCTGTTTGTATTTCTGAGCAAATAAATAAAAAATATAAAATATATGAAAGTAATTTATTATATTTCATAAAATAAAACATAAATATTTGCGGTGTATATACACCTCAGCCCCGCCCATGCGTGCATGCGCGTCTGTCATCGCTCCTCGATGTGTTTTCTGTATATTTTCTTGCAAATTTTCGCGTTTTAAAAAATATTAAATATATATTTATTATAAATTATATTTATATTTCAATGCTTATATTATCCCTATCAAAAAAAACAAAAAAAACCATGAAATCTTCCCTCCTCCCCCCCCTAAAATCCCTCGCGCACGGTCTGCTGTCGGTACACCCCAGACAGAGCAGCAGCCTCCTGTTTGTTATTTTAAACTATTTTATTTTATTTTAATTTATTTTATTTCTTTTTTGTTTTATCCATAACATTAGAATCATAGGGATCTCAAAGACTTCGTACAAACAATCAATACACCCTTCACGACCGCCACATATAACCCCCCCAGCTTAAGACAGCTAGCTAGCTAGCTAGCTAGCTAGCTAGCTAGCTAGCTGTCTACC
>OY986946.1:1684481-1696981 GCA_963920595.1 Eimeria praecox | reverse complement strand
TGCGGCTGTTGTTGCTGCTGCTGCTGCTGCTATTGCTGGGGCTGCTGCTGCTGTTCCTGTAAGATGTGGTGGTTGGGCTTATGCTGCTGCTGCTGTTGTTGCTGCTGCTGCTGCAGGTTACTTCTGTTTTGATAGCTGCTGAGGGCTGCGTGTTGATTTGCGGCAGTGCTCATCCTATGCCTTCACAAGTAGAGTCGGAGTTGCTGTTGCTGCTGCAGCAGCAGCAGCACCTGCAGCAGCAGCACGCGCAGCAGCTGCTGCAGTATAAGAAGAAGCATGGCAGGTACTGGTGTGATACCTGGCAGTAGAAATGCAACAGTAGAAACCACACTTTAATTTGTCTGCTTCATTTGCGGTGTACGTACACTCGACATACGAAAAAATGCTGCTGCTGCTGCTGTTTGGAAGTAGGGTGCTGCTGCTGATGATGAAGGTGGTGTTCCTGCAGCTTGGATTAAAGGACACTGCAGCTGGTGCTGCTGCTGCTGCTGCTGTCGGTAGATTCGCTGGTGCAGCTAATGTTGCTGTAGCTGCTGGCAGTATCAGTACACTCCTAGCGCAGATCAGCCAATGCTTGACTGTCATTATATCTCTTCGCATATATATATATATATATATATATATATATATATATATATATATATATATATATATATATATATGTAAGCATACAGATGTAGCTATATACAATATAGTTACAAATATAAAAACATAAGATATAGGAATAGATAGACATACATCTATATATGTGAATATAGATATAGATACAGATAGATAGATATGGATATAGATATAGATGGATAGATATAGATAGATAGATATAGCTATATAGATTTAGATATATAGATATAGGTGTATATATATTTTACCCTAGAGACCTTCGAGCTGCGAAATATCCTCATTTGAAGCTCGGGGGGTAAAGGGTTCATCATTCTAAGCTGTGCGGATTTAGTAGGCAGAAGATGAGTAGAGGGTTTTGAGGAGCTGCGGGTGTTGGGCTGAATAAGAATTTTGCATTGAAGAGGAAAATAGTAAGAAAAATTACCAGGAGAGAGTTCATTAGAATGCTCTCTTAGTATTTCTTCTTACTATTTTCTTCTGGTGGCTGGGGCTTCGCTCGAGTAGAATTCCTCAATAATAGCTGCTAAGAATTAAGATAAATAAACGAAAAGTATATTTAAAAAAAGAGTAATTGAGAGTCGTACTGTTCAGCCCGGTGAGGCCGTGAAGCCATGAACTCTGGTGTTTTGTGTAGGCGTTGTGTGTAGTCAGAAGAAGAAAGATTATTTATTTATCTGTCTAAGAGGCTCTATAAATTACATTAAACGCACTAAGGTGAAGGCTTTTGTTTCCCGGTGGGCTGGGGTAAAAAGCCAAAAAGTAGCAGTTTCTTTTCTCCTTCATATTAACACCTTCGGTTTCACACGAATGCAAGATTTGAAAAGGGGAGGAAACGAGAAAAAGAAAACGTCTTCATGAACGTTTTGAGCTTCTTGTGGCAAAAGAGATAATTCTACTTATCCCTGAGAGTTTATTAATGAGATTTAAACATAAAATATTGATGAAATGCGAGTGGCGTCACGCTTGTTCTTGCAAGCGACGAAGGTGCACATACACCCGAAGATCTGAAGATGGAAAGCTGGCCGATTAGCAACTGAATCGTCTTTATTTTTTGTACATTATTGTCGAAATACAAAGAGAATACCCACATCTTCTTTTATCTTCTGAAGAAGAAGACTTCTACGATGCCATTTTGCTATTTTTCGTTGCTTTCCCTCCTCGCTTCCGACAACTTAACAGTACCAGAGTCTATGAACACCCAACTAAAATCTTTTTCTGCAGAAGAAAATATATATAGAGTTTTTTACTTTTGCACAGCACTACTAGGTGCTGTTCTTCTATCTGTGAAGAAGATTTCCCCTCATTTTGAGAGAGGGGTTGAGGAGGTTTCTTCTACACTGAGCGTACGTCTTCTTCAGAGCCAAACACTCCACTGTCACTTCACGCCAGTCTTCATTTCGCATGCATTCCCAGAACCCTCCTCCGTTCTTCATACAAGGAGAATTCTGCAGCAACAGACAGAAAGAGAAGCCCAACACATAGAAATAAAAAGAAGAACCTGTTAAAGATATAAACAATAAACCAACAATCTCCAGAAAAAAAAAAAACAAAAACATCAACATAAAGATACCTGCATGCAGGCTGCGAGGTCGTCGCGAATTTTGTTGCAAGAATTTGAAGCCTCGCGGTGCTCAGCCTCCGGCCCCACCCGAAGAGACATTCCGTCTGAACCATCAAAAACCCTAAACCCTAAACCCTAGACAGTCCAAACCCTAAACCCTAACCCCCCCCCCTTCAAACCCTAAACCACAAAATCAAGCAGCTAATGGTGGAGGGAGGGAAAAGGAGGCAGATACAGACAGCAATGGTTACAGCAGAATGAAAAAGATTGCTTATAATTTCTTCATTCTCTATCTAGCGCACCGGCGAAGCACTTTGTCTCCTAATAACTTTATTTTTCTGCTTCTTTCTCGCTGTAGTGCGCCTCCAAGGGAAGAAGGGGCAGAGAGAGAGGCTACACACAGCAGAGGATGTTCTTCTGTTTTCCTTTCGTCTTCTTGAAAGCCTCAGAAGCCCAAAATTTCTGCACGATTTTGCTGCTCGTGGAGTCGAGGCGAAGTCGAAGGGAACTGCTCGGCCACGAAGGCCAAAAGGTAGCGAAATTATACAAATATGCTGAAAACTGAAGTCAGATGAAGGGAAAAGCAAACAAAACAAAGCAAAAACCAAAAAAGAAGGAACGAACTTGACAGCTAACCGGGAGCAGCAATTCAGCAATCTCTACACCTTTTAAAAGGAGAAGCTGACAAAGCGAGGAGGTAATATCCGTCTATTTCGTTTTAATATACCATTTCAATCAGCATATTAACTGAAATTTACAAAGTAAGAAATATACAGGCGAAAAAAAAACGCATTGTTGGTTATGCTGGCGTTGGCTGAGGGGGCCCACGGACAGAAGTTGCTGGGGCCCCCGGTCCCGATCTGCTTTCATCGTCTATGATAATATTCACAATTTATATATTATTTCGCCTTATTTAAGAAAAATAAGGCTTTTAATTAATTAAAAGAACATTCATTACACCAAAAAATTATTCAAAATAAAGCGACAACGGCAGGATTCGAACCTACGCGGGCAGAACCCAATGCCTTAGCAGGGCACCGCCTTAACCACTCGGCCACGTTGCCGAGCGCCATGTCTGCCACCATATCTATTATGCAGCACCAGCAATTAAGATTTGGTCGACAGTGGAAATGATGAAGAAAATAGATAAAGAAGGTACGTTTGCAATTATAATATAATATTAAAATTTAAAAATAGTAGAAGATATAATTTAAAACCATTTACTACAGCTCATGCCTTCACGAGATTACCAACAACACCTGAAGCAGCATCACCTGTATGCTATGCTTGCTTGCTGCGTCCTTGGTTGTCCTCCGCTTCTCCCGTATTTTTTTTATTTTTCTCTCATTTATTTGAAATGTTTGAGTTTAATAAACATTTTTAAAGTGAATAAACACATGAACAGCAACTAAATACAACAAAAACAGTGGAAATACACGCCAGACAAGTGAGACAAACCCCAAACAATCGGCAACGTGGCCGAGTGGTTAAGGCGGTGCCCTGCTAAGGCATTGGGTTCTGCCCGCGTAGGTTCGAATCCTGCCGTTGTCGATTCTGTTTCATTTTCTCTCGTATTCAACAAACCCTAACAACCTAGTTCAGACAACAGCTGCTGCAGCACAGCAATAGCAGCAGCAGCAGCAGCAGCATTAACAGCAGCAGCAGCAACACTTGTATGTACGTGCAGCAGGAACAGTGATGTGTAGTAAACCCTCCTAAACCCTAAACCCTAATTATTAAACCCTAAACCCTAATTCCTAAACCCTAAACCCTAATTTCTATGAACTCCCAAACACGCTAAAGGTGACAGCAGCTTTCACATTTCCACCTGCAGCAGCAGCTATTGCTGCTGCTAGGCCTAGAGCAGCAGCAGCAGCAGCTGCTGCTGCTTCACCTGCTGCTGCTGCTGCTGCTGCTGCTGCACAGTAGGGGATTAGTCGAAAGAGGGTATTCTGTAGGCAGCAGCAGAGATGTTGAAGGTAAAGTAGAAATTGTCTCTGTATGCAAGACAGCTGCTGCTGCTGCTGCCCCACACTCTGCTGCTGCAGCACTGCAGCAGCAGTGCAGCAGCACTGCAGCAGCAGTGCAGCAGGAGCGTTTCTGCTGCAGTGGTGCTGCCGAGTTTGCTGCAGCTTTTGCTTGTGTCTTCACCGTAATCCTACTATTAGTTTTCAGGTCCTTCAGACCCTTCGTGATGCGCCTGCTGGCTAGCTGCTGCTAGCTAGCTACTGCCGATGCTGGCTAGCTGGGGCTAGCTAGGCCTAGCTAGCTAGCTAGCTAGCTAGCTAGCTGCAGATAGCAGGAACTGTTAAGAGAAGAAAATGAAACTGCGGTTTCAGACGAATACCGTATATAGAAACGCAGTTATAGGGTTTAGTGTCTAGGGTTTAGTGTCTAGGGTTTAGGGTTTAGGGTTTAGGGTTTAGGGTTTAAGTACAAAGCCTTCTCCTTCCGTTTCAGCACATCATAAAATTAAACCTGCTGTTTATGAGTATACAAACAATAAACCGAGAAGAAGAAAAACTAATTTTATTTATTTATGCACGAAGGCACAGTCTTCCTCCCTCTCCTTCTTTATTGCATTTGTTTATAACCCTACAAATAATTTATATTAATTGTTTTATTTGTTTACAGAAGAAAACAGCGAGAAAATAAAAGAAAACAGAAATAAATATATGTTTGAAGCGAATAGTAAGGACTCTTCTACATGAACGCACCGACATAGCATGCCGTTCATCGGCCATATTATATCATTCTAGATGAAATTGAGTATAAAAATAATATATAATTAAAATAATTACGATAAACAAATCAAAAAAAACACGCGTCTGTACCTTTCACGCGAGTTCAACACACCGCCGGCTTGAGCTGCCTATACACCTCAGCGCTAGGCTATGGTGCGCCTTCAACAAAGGAGAATACGGTGTATTTGAAGAATAAAATTAGTATTAAAATATATTATTAGTTTAATATTTTATATATTTAAATAATTTCCCTCAAACAAATCAAATAAATTTATTTGGGGCTGCCTTCGGCTGCCGTCTGCGCACTGCGTGTCTAAATCAACTTGAATATGTTTTGTACGAAACAGAAAAGAAAAATAATATTCTACATGTGTTTATTTTAATAAATAAGCAACAAATAACATACAGAAGAAATCAGGATTCATCCCACGGCTGCCTTTCCGGGGGGGGTTTATGATTCTGCTGAGGGTTTAGGGTTTAGGGTTTAGGGTTTAGGGTTTAGGGTTTGTTGTTGGAGTTGATATTTTCGGTGGAGTTAGACGAAGGTTGTTGTGTATTTCGTATATTCTTTGGCTTTGATTGTATTGTTATTTAGGTAGATATAAATATATCTATATATGTATATCTATATCAATATCTATCTTAATAGATATAGATAGAAAGTTATATCTAAATTATTATTAGGGTTTAGGGTTTAGGGTTTAGGGTTTCAGATTAAATAAAGATGGCGAGCGAAGACTCAGGCTGGTGTTTGATAGAGAGCGATCCAGGCGTATTTACAGCTTTAGTAGAAATATTGGGAGTTAAGGGCGTAGCCTTTCATGAAGTTTATGATTTAGATCAACATACTTTTATGAATTTAGAAGGAGAAGACAAATATAAAAAAGTTTTAGGTTTTATCTTCTTATTTAATTGGAAGAAAGATAGTCATTCGAGCATTCTTAATAATAATGATAGCAGCAGCAACAGCAGCAGCAGCAATAGCAGCAGCAACAGCAGCAGCAGCAGCAACAGCAGCAGCAACAATACTGCAGCAGAAGCAGAAGCAGCAGCAGCAGCAGCAGCAGCAGCAGCAGCAGCAGCAGCAGCAGCAACAGAGAATCCTCCAGAAGGGCTCTTCTTTGCAAATCAGGTAATTTTGGGGCTGCATGCATAAACTAGAAATAATTATAAATTATAATTAATTAAATAAATAAAATAAATTGAAAGAATATATCAAAAAAATAAAAATATATTTAATTTAATTTATATTTATATTTATATTGATTTACTATTATTATTATATATGCATTCTCTATTATTATTTATTATTATTTATTATTATTATTTATTATTATTTATTATTATTTATTATTTATTATATTTTCTAAGATATTTCTTTCTTCTTTTCTTTCTTTCGTTTCATATAATATCTAACTTATATATATAGTACATCTGTATAGTATCTATATTATATATATATATATATATATATATTTCTTTTTCTTCTTGTTGTACGGTGTACAGACAGTAGAAAATGCATGCGCAACACAAGCAATATTATCTATTTTATTAAATCGTCAGAAAGATATTTTAGATATTGGTGAGGATTTGAAGGCGTTATGCGAGTTTATTAAGGACTTCAAAGACCCGACAATGAGGGGAGAGGCCATTGGGGGATGGTGAGGGTTTACTAGGGTTTACTAGGGTTTAGTAGGGTTTACTAGGGTTTAGTAGGGGGTTGTTGGGGTTTATTAGGGTTTACTGGAGTGCATTAGGGCTTATTAGGGTTTACTAGGGTTTACTAGGGTTTAGTAGGGGGTTGTTGGGGTTTATTAGGGCTTATAGGGGGTTGTTCGGTTTATTAGGGTTTACTGGAGTTCGTTAGGGCTTATTAGGGTTTACTAGGGTTTACTAGGGTTTAGTAGGGGGTTGTTGGGGTTTATTAGAGGGTGGTTAGGGTTTGTTAGGGTTTATTAGGGTTTACTAGGGTTTACTATGCTTTATTAGGGTTTATTAGGGTTTATTAGGGTTTATTAGGGTTTACTAGGGTTTCTTAGGGTTTACTAGGGGAGGGGGTAGGGTCTATGAGGGCTTATTCATGTTTATTAGGTTTATTTGGGTGTATTAGGGTTTGTGAGGGTTTATTGAGGTGTATTAGGGTTTACTAGGGTTTACTAGGGTTTGCTAGGGTTTACGAGGGTTTATGAGGTTTAAACAGGGGTTATTGCGTCGTATTAGGGTTTATTAGGGTTTAGGGGGTTGGGTGTTCGTAGATTAGAGGTTTAGGGTTTAGGGTTTAGGGTTTAGTGCTATTAAGGTTTCTTTATTTATTATTTTATATTTTTATTTATGTTTATTTATGTTTATGTATGTTTATGTATGTTTATTTATGTTTATTTAGGGTTATTTATTGCTACTTAGGGGGTTTAGGGTTTAGGGTTTAGGGTTTATTGTTTATTGTTTGTATGTATGTATATTAGTGAAGCAATACGTTCAGCTCATAATTCGTTTCGTCCAAATATATCTTTCGAGGTTTCTGAGAAAGATAACGAAGCTACAACCGAAGCCTTCCACTTTATTAGTTATATACCTTATGAAGATAAAGTATTTGAACTTGATGGGCTTAAACAGGTAAGGGTTTTGAGGGGTTTGAGGGTTTAGAGGGTTTAGAGGGGTTTGAGGGGTTTGAGGGTTTAGAGGGGTTTGAGGGGTTTGAGGGTTTAGAGGGGTTTAAAGGGGTTTGAGGGTTTAGAGGGTTTGGGGGGTTTTGAGGGTTTGGGGGGTTTAGAGGGGTTTGAGGGTTTGGGGGGTTTTGAGGGGTTTGAGGGTTTGGGGGGGTTTGGGGGTTTTGAGGGGTTTAGGGTTTAGGGTTTTGAGGGGTTTAGGGTTTAGGGTTTTGAGGGTTTTGAGGGTTTTGAGGGGTTTAGGGTTTTGAGGGGTTTAGGGTTTAGGGTTTTGAGGGTTTATGGGTTTTGATGGGTTTAGGGTTTAAACTTATCGAGGCTTCAGGACGTATTGCTATTTAGGGTTTAGGGTTTTGAGGGTTTAGGGTTTTGAGGGTTTAGGGTTTAGGGTTTAGGGTTTAGGGTTTGTGTGAAGGGCCCTGTCTGTGTGGGGGAGGCTAAGATCGAAGATTGGAAAGAAGTTGTTAGAAAAGAAATTGTTAGGAGAGTGCAACAGTAATAAAACCCTAAACCCTAAACCCTAAACCCTAAACCCTAGCAACAAACCCTAAACCCTAACAACACACAAACCCTAAACCCTAGGCTTTAAAATCTAGCAACAAATCATAAACCCTAACATTAATAAACCCTAAACCCTAATCCTCAAACCCTAAACCATAATTAGTTAGCTGGAAACCCCTTATAACGAAACCCTAAACCCTAACCCTAAACCCTAAACCCTAACCCTAAACCCTAAACCCTAAATCAAGGAGGAACGAACCGTATTAGAATATATTTTTTGTGTGTATAGACTCTATTATTAAATATGTAATTAAAAGAACAACAATAATTCAAATAAATATAATGAAATACGATAGAATATTATGTATAAATTATAAATAAAATATATTTATTTTTTATTTTTATGTATTTAGAATACAAAGAGGAGACGAGGAACTTCGTTTTAATTTAATGGCTGTTACAACAAATCCCTTAGATGAAATAGATAAACAATTACAGATAAACAGGTTTGATATTAATTTAATTTAATTTATTTAATTTAATTTAATTTAATTTAATTTAATTTAATTTATTTGTTTATTTTAGTGTATCTTATGCTGTAGTTCTTTAGTTATTTGCGTTTATATATATATATATATATATATATATATATATATATATATATATATATATATATATATATATATATATATATATATATATATATATATGTATATATGTATATATATAATATTTATATTATTTTATAATTTTTTATTTGTTTGATTTAACTCTATTTATCTATTTTGTGTTTGTTTATTTAAATTATTTTGTGTTTATTTCTTCTTATTTGTCTATTTAAATTATTTTATTTATTTTATTGTTTATTTATTTGTTTAAATTATTTATTTTATTTGTTTATTTTATTTATTTATTTTATTTATTTATTTTATTTATTTATTTTATTTATTTATTTTATTTATTTATTTTATTTATTTATTTTATTTTGTTTGTTTTAATTCTCCCTTCTTTCTTTTTTTTTAGTTTTTTTGTCTTCTTCTTTAAAATACAATAAAAATATATTTATATATTTATTTATTTATTTATTTATTTATTTATTTATATATTTATTTATATATTTATATATTTATTTATTTATTTATTTATTTATGTTTGTTTTTATAAAAATTTAATATTAATAGAAAGGCCGTTCTTTGTGTGTTGCTTGAATTATATATTTGTTTCTTCATTTATTCTTTTCTTCTCTTATTTTATTTTATTTTATTTGTTTATTTATATTATTTATTTATATTATTTATTTATTTATTTATTTTTAATATACAGAGAACTTGTAGAAGATACAACAAAAAAATTAGAAGGAGGAGGATTAGATGCTGCGGAGTTAAATCAACTGGAGCAGGTAAACCCTAAACCCTAAACCCTAAACCCTAAACCCTAGACTATCTACAGCTGTTTCTAACATCTGTGTTGATATCGAGCCCAGTTATTAGCTTCTGTATCTGTACACGAGGTTTAGGGTTTAGGGTTTAGGGTTTAGGGTCTAGCTAGGGTTTAGGGTTTAGGGTTTAGGGTGTAGCTAGGGTTTAGGGTTTAGGGTTTAGGGTTTGCTAGGGTGTACAGACGCGTCATACTGCTCTTTCAAAGATTGAAATCCTTGAGGAGGAGAAGACACAAGAAAAGGCAAAGAGGGCTGTAGGCTTCTTCTAAACCCTAAACCCCAATCCTAAACCCTAATCCTAAACCCTAGATGAATCGTTAACAGACTCGTGCCTCAGGGGTTAGGGTTTAGGGTTTAGGGTTTAGGGTTTAAGATATATGTTGGGGTTAAACTAGAGAAAATGCAAACAAATATCTGTACTGTTCTTAGAAACCCTAAACCCTAAACCCTCGTCGTACGCATCCTTCTTAATGTTTCATGAGGGTTAGGGTTTAGGGTTTAGGGTTTAGGGTTTAGGGTTGTTTATGTACAGGAGTGGGAGAGAGAAAACACACGACGGCGGCACGACTTCACTCCGTTTATTCTCTGTGCTCTCAGGTAATTAGGGTTTAGGGTTTGGGGTTTAGGGGTTATATATAGCCTAGGGTTTAGGGTTTAGGGTTTAGGGTTTATATCCTAGGGTTTAGGGTTTAGGGTTTGTGTACAGAAACCTTGCAAGGAAGGGAGAGTTGGTGAAGGCAGTGCGCCGAGCTAACGCAGCAGCAGCAGCAGCAGCAAACAGGGCTGGCGTAGCAGAATCGTGAGTTGGAGTGTATCCGCAGCTTCAGGGGTTAGGGTTTAGGGTTTAGGGTTTAGGGTTTAGGGTTTAGGGTTTAGGGTTTGAGGCCCCAAACGCCCAAGAGCGGCTACACAACACAGCGGAGATGCATCATATATATACACCGAAGATATTTATTTGAGGTGTATATACATCTTAGATATTTATTTGAGGTGTATATACACCTTAGATATTTATTTGAGGTATATATATATATATATATATATATATATATATATATATATATATACCCTATATATTTATTTGAGGTGTATGTACACCTAAGATATTTATTTGAGGTGTATATACACCTCAGTGCCTGTACACTTTGACTTAACGTTTGCAAATTGATGTTTTAGATATGAAGATACACCGAAATAAATAAATTTAAATATATATTTTCTACTATTTCGATGTTATATATATATATATATATATATATATATATATATATAATACTTTTTCTTCTTTTGCTGCTTTGAGAGGGAAGCTGCGCATACACCCCAAATGTGTTTATGTAGATGACGATGTAAATCGAATTAAATTAAATTAAATTAATTAAATTAATATATTCAGTTAAATATATAAATAAACACATAGTTAAATTAAACTAGATCTATTTATATATAACCCTCTGAGGTGTCTGTACACCTCAGCAACTAAATGTATTGATGGTATTTATAATTATATTTTTGCATTTAAAAATATAAAAACAAATATAAAAATATAATTATAATACAAATAAATAAACTCAGAGCACATATTAATATGTACAGCCCCAAAACCCGACTCGGGTTTTGGGGCTGTACATATTAATATGTATCTTCTTGTTTATTTTTTTTATTTTTTTGCTTTTTTTTCTTCTTTTATTGTTTTAAATACAATAATAATATATAAAACAAATAAAAAAATTAAAAATATATTTAAATATATATATAAAACAACATCAAATTCTCTCAAACTCATCATAGAGAAGACAAGCCCCAAGAACTGTTGCCTGCTGCAGCAGAGCTCTACCCTTACTCCTTTCTTTAATTTAATTTAATTTAATTTAATTTAATTTAATTTAATTTAATTTAATTTAATTTAATTTAAATATAAAAAACAAAACAAATGCCGAGCGCATGCAGCAAACTGTGGGGCCTAACACATAAAGAATAAGTTAACACAGCAACAGCAGCAGCAGCAGCAGCAGCAACAGCAGCAGTATCTGTAGCAGCAGCAGAAGCAGAGGCAACAGCAAAAACAGCAGCACGTTCATTAATACACGCAGCACAAGCTGCAGCAGCAGCAGTATCTGCAGCAGCAGCAGCAGCAACAGCAGCAACAGCAGCAGCCGCAGCATCCGGAGCAGCAGCAACAGCAGCAGCAACAGCAGCAGCAACAGCAGCAGCAACAGCAGCAGCAGCAACAGCAGCAGCAACAGCAGCAGCAGCAACAGCAGCAGCAACAGCAGCAGCAGCAGCAAGAGAATGCAGGCTGTATTTATTTACTAAGATGCGTGCCGATCTGCTGCTGCTGCGACAGATATTTGAAGATAAGATTTTGTCTGTGCTATCTTCAGGTGTACGTACACCTCAAACAGCAGAATCAGATACAGCAGCAGCAGCAACAGCAGCAGCAGCAGCAGCAACAGCAACAGCAGCAACAGCAGCAGCAGCAACAACAACAAAATTATATTTATGTGAGTGTCAGAGGAAATATATTTTAAAACAATTATTTTCTTACCTCCACAATCATCCTCTAAACACACAAGCTCTTCCAGGAGCAGCAGCAGCACCATCAGCAGCACCTGCTGCTGCTGCTGCTGCTGCTGCAGCAGCAGCAGCAGCAGCAGCAGCAGCAGCAAATGATAATGATGATGATGATGGTGTAGAGTCTGTTTTTAATTGTTTGGCTTTAAATTTATTTGGATGTTCTCGTCTCCCTCAAACTGTGAAAGCGTTGGCTCTCATTACTGGCAGGCGTCTTCGAGCAGCAGCAGCAGCAGCAGCAGCAGCAGCAGCTCCACAGCAGCAGCAGCAGCAGCAGCAGCAACAGCAGCAACAGCAGCAGCAGCAGCAGAATCGACAGGGAGAACAACAGCATGAGCTACCTCAACAGCAGCAACAACAGCAACATCACCACCATCACCACCAGCAGCAGCAGCAGC
>OY986946.1:1612855-1664281 GCA_963920595.1 Eimeria praecox | reverse complement strand
GGCCTCATCAGAGTCTGCTTTCTTGTCTCTGAGCAGTTTGTTATTTTATAGTTTTGTTTGTTTTGTTTGATGATGCAGTTATGATAGATAGCAATAGATTGAGGCAAGTAAATTGAGTGCGTGTATGTTTGTTAGTTTGTTTTCTTCTTTTTCTGTTTGTTTATTTCTGGTGTATATTGAAGTAGTTGTTAATTAGAAGCAATTCAAATATCAAATAAGCAAGAAATAATATTGTTTGTCGTTTTATTTATTTCAACGTCTCTGTGAACGAGTCAGGGTTTAATACGTACAGTTCCAAAAACTAAATGTTTGCAGAATATCTCCTTTAGTTCATCTTCAGAAGAATTATTTATAATTTGCTTTGCTTCGTTTAATGTTTTCTCATTTTTATCTATAGACAACCATAGACGCGCTTGCTGACGTACAGCAGCATCTCCTAAACGATTTAGATCTGCCTCAGCATCCATTTCTTATAAATAATAATAATTAAAGAAGAAGAAACTCAAATAATAATATATTTCTTATAATATAAACTATTTTTGAAAGTGATAGAGAAAAGAAGAAAGAGTCATCAGCATCCCGAGCTAGCAGCAGCATCGATCGCCGCCCCGTGTCAGTGGGGCTTGCGAGGAAGAAAAATAAAATAAAAAAAAATAATTGTACAATATATGCAATTAAATGTTTAAATACTACAATATTCGTATTTTTATTCACATATTCGCTGTATTTTCAACGATTTCATATCCGCAAACTCGGGTGTACAGACACCCCGAGAGAAGGCCAACGCGCTTCCTCTCCACTAGCGAGTTGCTTTGTAACCATTTCATGTATTTGCTGCATCATTAAAAGAGAAGTACAAGAAAATTAGATCACTAATTTATTTGTTTCTTATTTATATGGAAACAGATATATTATATCCCCGTCGCTTTCGATTGCCACGCACATAATTAGCATCTATGAGCAATCCTACATTTGCTTTGTAAGCTTGAGATGAATTTAAATCAAAAGTTTTGAATTGAATTCAAATATTATATAATATCTGCATCTTAGTTAACACCTAGAAATATCTTGTCATATAAAAATATCTTTAGACAAATAAAGGGAAGCCCTGCGTTAATAAGAAATATCTTCTTCATCTTTATGCTGCAAACAGCTTTAAAAACAAAATCTGAGCTACTTAGTTGAACAAGGCATGCTGCGTATTTTTCTGCTTCCTTCTAATCGTCTTATCCTCTGTACACCATTGAGCCTGTTTCCCTCTCCCCCCCTTTAATAATCAGTTAGGGGGTGTCGTCAGCATGCAGTGCAACGAAGGGGGTTGGCTGTTCAGACTTTTCATGGTCTACAGAACCCATGTTTAACTGATTCAGTGGGGCTTCTTGCTGAGGGGAGTAGACACTTCAGATGTATACACCTGGAGACGTATGCAGGTGTAGGGGTTAGAGGTTTTCTTTCTTTTATACAAGTCTAGAGGGATTTCTTCTTTGTCTTCTTTCCAGAATGTCTGCTTCACAGAGGGAGATGCTGTCTTTTGTGTCTCTGCACTTACTCATATGCCTCTTTATGGCGCGAGTGTTGCTTTCTTCATTATTCTTTTCTGACAAAGAGAAAAGAATAATGTCTTGCCCGTACCGCATGCACATACAACGTAAATATGAACAGGGACTGCGGCATCAGGGTGTTGCTGTCTCCTTTAGGAGACGGAAAGTAGATGCAGCAAGCAGGCAGAAGAAAAGAGCAGAAGCAAATAGTCATTTTGAGCGGATATAACCGAAAAAGACAGATACAGAAAGCTGGCAAAAGCCTGAGCAGACAGGCGTTGAAAACCAACAGTAAAGTGCTGAGACACCAAGAAATAACACTTTAACTTGGCTTCAAGGGTCTGCGCAAAGAACAATGCTGTAAATTTTATGAACAGAAGAGCAAAGACACACCAAACAAATTCACAAGAAAACCAAAACACAGTCCCAAACAAACAAGTGCTACATCCTCAATTGAACAGTAGGAAGAGCACAATCAATGTAATGAATGACGAGGGTCCCCCACCTTAGTTGAGGGCCTTCGTGAGAGAAAATATATAAGTTCGCAAAAAGCAGATCAAGTCCCGGCGGACTAAAGGCCTGGAGCTGGTGCTGGCAGCAGGGCTCCTGTCAAGAGCAGCGACGCGTCTTGTGAATTTACTAATGCTAAGCCACCAGGGTTGGAATTTACTGCTGAACGCCGTTTGTCCTAATTCCGTGACCCGCGTTCTTGTGTTTTCTTCGTGTATTCACTTACTGCTGCAAGCTGTCTACGGGAGCCCGCCGGGGGTGATTGCACAGGGCTGGCTACCGACAATCAAGGCTAACGTTGGGTTGGGCATTGAGGTAGAGCACCGATAGTAGAGAGCAACAAATCGAAGAGTGCACGTTGGTGCTTTACACGGATTCAGCATGGGAAGAAGAGAAATTAAGCCACATTGATAAATATCGTTAGGTTTAGAGCCTCAAATGTTGCACAAGGGTGCGGTTAATACATTCACTTTAAACGAATATCTTCGAGTGTTTAGAGGTGATCGCGTTTAAGGGTCGGCATTAACCCACCTCGCGAATTTGCTGAAGGAGTTCTGTCTCCCCGTCAGTAACGACGCTTGGGCGAAAGCCATGAAGCTTCCAGGGGTGATTATTGAAAGTTTGGCTCATTCTCCCTGTTGCAATTGTGCTCGAATCGTTAATCAAACTGGCACACTTGCTGAGTCTATCCACAACGCAGATGCTGTCGCAGCTTGTCACTTCTGGAAAGCCCACAAGAGTTCAGGTTTACAATCGTTACGTGACTTGTGCTGCCGACATTCTGAACAAATGAGAACTTATACTTTGGCTAAAGGGTGCATCCTATGCCACGAAAAGGAATTAGCGGACCTACCCAGAGTTGTATTGACAACCCCCTGGCCCGTTAAACACAATCGTGTTTTGCGCTCAAAATCTCTGTATGAAGCGAAGCTGGAACATATAATCGGCAGATTCCATGCTGCGTTTGGTACCGGAAGAGGTCGTCGTCGGCGCTGTAGTGCCTAACCCGTCCCTTGTTGTTGAGCGCAGAAGGAACTGCAGGTGGGCGAGTATCTAAGGAGTTAGAAGAATGTGATTTAGACAGGGAATGGCGATTATAGCAGGGAACCACTGATACAAAACACAGTGGTCGATTGGTAGGGCGCTCGGGAGAGTACAACAGTGACAACGCTGGTGAAACCCTTGACAAACTTCACTGTGAAGCCGTACTGCGCCGCTAAGGTCACTTAGGAATTCTTTGCTTGTCGGGGTCTTATAAACTCGTCATCAGGTATGTCAATGATTGATGGACGGTTTGAACAGCTAAATACACGCCATATCAATAATGTCGACCCTATTTGATCCTCTCCAATGCAGCTTAGACTTCCTTCTCATGCGCAGAATATATCTGACTGCTTTCTGTACGGCTGTGTCAGTAACGCGCTTTGAGTAACTGTCTTGCACTACCACAAGTGCTTTGCCGCTTGTATGGGCTGTTAGGAGGAAAGACTTGCCGAAATCAGGGAGTGACAGCAATGGAGACGATGTCAGACGGCTGATGGGGCTTCTGGCAGTTTCTTCTTCAGGGGATGACCAAATAAATTGTTTGTCTGCCTTGAGGAGGCATGCCAGAGGTATGGAAATGCGAACGAATCCACAGACGATGCTGGGGTAGGAATGTGCAAGAACGAGGGGCTTTTGAGCTTGTATGTTGGCGCAAAGGGATACTGCCACATTCGAATGGTCTCAGTTGCAGCGAGAAACCTTGGTCATGGCAGAGGACTGTCGTGAGCTGAAGTATAAACCAAGAGTTAAAGAAAGATTGAGTGAAATGTAGCTGCTCTGCCCTGCAGTATCCAGGCTTCCTGTACGCAGTTCCTAAAGGCTCTGCGCTGTTGGGTGCAAGGGAAGGCCCGCCATGGGCTGCAACTAACCTTGCTGCAGCCAGTGTTGCAGGGCAGCCCCGCATGCGCACAACACCAATGCCGCTTGGCTTCATGAGCTAGCCTTGCAGACTGCGGCGTAGACTGTTTCCACTTGACCATCCTTAGTGAGCCGGCAAACCAGGAGGGGTGCGAGTACAGGAAGCATGCAGAAGTTGTTACTTCTATCGTCGTCGGAACTGGTTGCGCTTTTGCTGCAGAAACGCCAAACCTTAAGAAGCTAATAGCTTGCATGAAAATAGGACATTTTGTGCCTCTGCGTGCCACTGTGTTTCATGTAACAACCGCAGAGCCCGCCGCACCTCGCTCGCGCCCCAAGCGTTCCTGCATATTCCGGCTAAGCATGCCATCAGTGTATGCAATCATCCACGCCTTATTGACTAGCCCCGTGGCTGGCCTGTCGCTCCAGTTGTGCAGGTGCGTTCCTGATCCCTAAGGAGACGTGCCACCTCTGTTTCTCTTCGCCAACGCCGGCTTGTGCCCGAACGCCCTACTTGACGGTTGAGGATTCCCCTTTTCTTAACAGTTCTTTTGCTTGCCGCTCAGCTTGCAGGTCAAGATGCCGGTGTCTCTGGCACCTTGGAACAAAGATTGGGGGTGCTTAGGGAATGGATTCGATGTGCACATTGAGTGTGTAAATGGTGGCCGGCCGTTTGGAAGCTCCTGGCTAATGAAGACATCTGATAACTGTTGCTGCAACTTTAACCACTTCTGCTGTTCCTCCGGTGTTAGTTGGATCGAATTTTCTCAAACTGGAGTCTTAGTAGGACCACCATAACCGAATGCATGCATTTCTGTTTCGTTTTCTGGATAGCCTCTGCACTGTATATGAGCGTCCCTAGGACACTGATCCTACTCGTCTGACGGCAGAGGACGAAAATGGTGTTGGAATCGCTGATAGGCGCACTCTCTCATCATTTCCCCGTACAGTTATCTCAGTAGTGTCGTCTGGGGGCTTCATGAGCGCCCTCTACTGAGCCACCCCCAGCTTGCCCAGGACCGTGCCCGGGTGAACTGGTCCAACACAAAAGCCGAGTTTCATAGTACTATAACCCAATTCTGAATAGATCCATCGTTTTACTTCAATTACGTGACAAAAACCTCTCTGCATAATTACGAACTCCGTTCAACAACACGCAACACAACGACACTAAAATCAAAGCCCCAATGCATCAAAAGAAAAGCCCCCAAGTTAGCAGCAGACCCCCAATCCATCAGTTTATGCTAAGGCTCCCCTTAGACGGCTGTTTTTAAACAAGAGGCACGAAGCTGAGCCATTTGCCCCTACTTCAGAACACTTGCATGTTATTTTGTATGTATACAGTGTCACATCTGTAACATACTTCACCCGCAAACAACATAAGCTCACAAGCGTATATCTAATGTATAATGTGTGTGTGTATACATGTACTTGCATTACATGAAGGACTCCCCACCAGCTACCTAGAGGCCCACAACCGCGCCCTTATTGCCACGGCGTTTGAGTTGTCTACTTGCATTAGGCTGCAGAAGGGGGAAGACATGAATTATAAATATTTTTTGAAGTACAGCGAATTTTCTCATGAAGAATTCCATGCTCACCATACACTTATCCTTCTTGCTTACCCATAGAGAGCCTGCAGTCTAAGGAGGGCGGTGTGTCTAGTGTCGGTTAGGAGGTGTTTTCATGAATTTGCTTTCATTATATGAATTGAAATAAAACATATGAATGAATTCATGAACAAATTGATGTATTTGATGTGGGGGATGAGCCTGAGACAGAGAAAAGGTGCTCTTTTGTCTCGGGCACACGACAGGTTGCCTCGGAGTCGGCTGCGCAGCAGCAGCCGTGGTGATTGGCCTCCATTGTCTCACGTTTGATGATTGATTATCCATATTAACTGTTTAAATATATATTTTCCTGAATTTGGTGTCTTATTTTACGTAATATGCGGGTAGATCGTTTGTTTCGAGGCGCGAGTGGACGGGGGGGTCTGCCATGAGTGAGCAGGGAACAAGGGGGGCTTCTTCTCTCAAAGAATGAACTTTTTAACAATTATATTCCTTAGAAAATCTATTGCATTTTTGTTAAATTTTCTTTTCATATTATTTTTACATCCCCAGTAATGCTCCATTTCCCTCCATTGGCCGTCTTTGCAGGTCCTGGTAATGGCGGGGCTCAACGACTGTTTGAAGCTACTGCCCTGTGTTATTTTCTTTTTTATTATTTCCCTTCATCTTTCTTTTTATATACAACTGTGTGAAGCTCGAGGGTTACAGCGTATCCAGAACGATCGCCTGCACCTGACGGGGCAGTCGTCAGCAACATTAGCAACAACAGGAGTACCCTCACTTGTTTCTAAACTAAAGGGGGGAGAGTTAAGGGGGGCCCCCCGGGCCCCTCTCCCCTCGCCTGCATTTGTTCTTGCTGGGGCCCCAGCAACATTTGATCTAACAACATTTCAGCAGAACGATGATGTGAGAGCTTCTCCCTTCACCTCGGGTGGGGGGCAGCCTGTTGGGGTCGATTCTCCACGTTTTTCTACCCGTGCCTTTCTCCGGGGGCCCCCTCAGGCTGTTGGGGGCCCCCCCTCTGAGCTTCTCCTTGCGAGTCGGTTGAAGAGGCACAGGGGAGTGGGCGCGTTAGCTGCGGCTCCGCGTACCGTAGGAGCAGCATCTTGTGTTGGCAGCGGCTGTAGATTGTTAGGTGTAGGCGCTGCTGTCCCTGACACGAGAATTACAAATGATGAAGTCGCTGATATTGTGGAGACAAATGATGAAGTGAGGCTGAAATACAGATCAGCAGGGAGACCACAGCTGTTTGTTATATATATATATATATATATATATATATATATATATATATATGTAGCTGCACATATATGCAGTTTATATTATATGTCTGCCTCAATAGAGTTCTTATTAATCTCTGTTAGAAACCTCCCCTGTGTATATCTATGTTTTATTTTTCTATGTTTTATTTTTCTTTATCTATTCGTTATAATTCTCTTTTTAAATTTATTTTGTATTTTTTTGTTTTCAGTGGATTCGAACGCGTACGGGGATTCGCGCTCGGCGTGTGTTACGTCACGGAGAAAGTTTGAGGGGTTTGTCTCTGCAAGCAGCTCAGAGGGCCTTGGAGTCAAGCCCATTAAAAGCAGAAGATATTGATTTGCTGCTGCATGCATCTTCTTCTCCCGATGATCTCTTTGGAGACGGACCCTGGATTGCTGCAGAAATACAGCAGCAGCAGCAGCAGCAACAGCAGCAGCAGCAGCAGCAGCAGCAGGAGCAGCAAGCTGTTCGCTCCCCTCCGCCTGCTTTCGACATCACTGCTGCATGCTCAGGCTTTGTTGTGGGGCTTATCACGGGTAAGCCGAGCAAATAAAGCCTTGTCTTCTTCTTCTTTTCTAGTATCTTCTACTCTTTATTGTTCTACTTCTTTTCCTTCCTCTTCTGCTTGTTATTCTTCTTTTTTCTTCTTCTTACTTTTATTCATCCTCTACATGACAATACTAGTTATTCTGTTTCTCCTCCACTTGGGTCTGAGCGGCTTCATGCACCTCATTCATAGTTTTGCTGCAGGGTTTGGGGTGTATGTACAGCAAATCCGAAGCTGATAAGTGTTATTTGAGCTCCAGTGATTAAGGGTTTAGCCTGCAGGTTCTGAATTGACGGTTTTAAGGGTGGGTGTTTGAGGTGTATGTACAGCAAACATGTATCTAACAAGTCCCGGTTCGCCTTACCAGCGTATTTTGCTTGTTGGCTCGGATGCTTTAAGCCGTTGGTTGGATTGGAGTGATAGAAACACATGTATATTATTTGGAGATGCAGCAGGAGCTGCTGTATTAGCGGCGCCTTCTGCTGTTCCTGATGCTGCTGCTGCTTCTGACGGCGAGAAACAAGAGAAGCCTTTGGGGCTCCTCAGCTACGTCATGCACAGTGATGGATACGAGCAAAAACAAATTACTCTGAATTACAGTGGAACGGAAAATCCCTTGCCCTTTAAGCGGGCTCAGGTATGCGGTGTATGTACACCTCAGCCTAAGCGCTAGAACGTTGTATTTATATTGTACTAATTCATTTTGGCACAAACTATGGATTATTTTTGTTTATTTTGCTATTACGTATTTTTTATTATTATTATTATTATTACGTATTATTATTATTATTATTATTATTATTATTATTATTATTATTATTTATTATTATTATTATTATTATTATAATGTAATTATTATTATATACGTATTTATTTATTTCTAATGCTGCATGTGATATTGCACATAGGCAAGACTAGGCACATTTGGGGTGTACGTTAGGTTGTTCTCTCTTCATCATTTTCATGGGCTTAACTTTTTTTGTGTTTGTTTGTTTTTGTTTCTTTTGTGCTCAGAGCGGGCGTTTGAATTTAAGTCGAGGTTGTTTTGCTCCCTTAACAATGAATGGGAGGGAGGTGTTTAAGTTTGTTTCTAGGAAGGTCCCGGGTTCTCTTGAAGATGCACTGAAAGCAGCAAATGTCGAGTCAAGAGAAGTTGATTGGCTATTAATGCATCAAGCTAACAAACGTATCATAGATGCTGTAGCAGAGCGTCTCAATATACCTAAGGAAAAGGTAAACAAACAATAGGAACAGAGACAGAGATAGACAGAGAGACAGAGACACAGACACAGACAAACAGCGACACAGACATGCGCTCGAGCTTTATCCACAGCACTTACAAAGTTTAAACTAAAATGCGGGAATAAGGAGAAGAGGGAGGGGAGACAATTGCCTCCTTCTCTGCCTTTGTTTCCTCTTCTGTCTTCGTTTCTGTTTCTGTTGCTGTCTGTGCTCGTGTTTTATGGCTTTGCCTGTGTTTTATGACTTTGTCTCTCTTAGACGCTTCCAGATCATTTGCTTGAAAGAAAGAAAGCAGAGAACCTAGCAAAACTCAAACCCTAAACCCTAAACCCTAAGCCTTGTATGATTTGTCTTGCTGTGAGGTTTTCAGGTGTTGTGCAACTTAGAGGAATATGGCAACACCTCAGCGGCTTCTGTGCCGCTGTGTCTGGCTGAAGCAGTAAGAACAGCAAACACCCCCAACCCTTCTCCCTTTCTTTTGTTTCCTCTGTTGATATTATATATCTTTTATACTATTTTTTCCTTCGGATATATATATATATATATATATATATATATATATATATATATATATATATGTATGTATATAATACCTGAAGATAGATATAGATAGATCGGTAGATGAAAGATAGATATATTTATTTCTGTGCCGTTTAAAGATGGGATTGACCCCAAGGATGTTGGTTGCAGGCTGTTGAAAGACAGTTTTTTTTTGTGTTGTTGTTTTTTGTTTATTCTCCTTTTCAGGTGCGAGCTGGAAAAGTAAAGAAAGGAGATCTCATCGCCATGGCTGGCTTTGGCGCAGGGCTAACGTGGGCAGCCGCTGTGCTTCGTTACGGCTAGCCATCATCCTAGACCTGTTGCTGCTGCTGCTGCTGCTGCTGCTGTTGCTGTTGCTGTTGTTGCAGTACCAGCAGCAGCACCAGACTCAGTTGTAGCAGCAGCACTATCAACTTTAGCTGCAACGGTGGCAACAACGCCATCACGTGCTGCAGCATCAGCAACGAAATGGATAAGAGCAGCAGCTATTACTGCTGCAGCATCCGCAGCAGCTTTAACACCAGCAGCAGCACCACCAAGACGGCAGCAGCAGTAACAGCAGCAGCAGCAACAGCGAGACGCTGTGTAGGCTGCTGCGCTTGGCTGCATGCAGAGACGGAGTGCTGCCGTTTCTTCTTTGGTGCTGGCAGCCCTGCATGCAAAGTAGGGGGGTGCGGCGCTGAGTGGGCGGGAGAAGAAGAAGAAAAGACAGAGACAACGAAAGCAGACAAAACCATTTGTGATCTGTTCTTTGTCTGTCTGTCTTTCGTATTCCCTCTCAATTTGTTTTGTCTTTCCGACGAAATATTCGTTTGTTCTTTTCGCCCTTCTTCCTGAGGCCGGCCCTTTAAGATATTATTTATCCATTGAGACCCCAATGCATGCATGCATGCATGCAGACGGACTCTTTCTGTTGCTGCTGAATGCATGCACCTCTGGGGCTTTAGCCCAGCGTTCTTGCTGCTACTTTGTCTCTGCTGTGTATGCTTGAAGGGAAAAGACAAGACCCAAAGGACTACTTATTACTACTACTACTACTACTACTTATTATATTATTAATAATATAGTATTATTATTAATAATAATACTTATTATTATACTGTCTACTTTCTTCAACCTTCCCACTCAATTTCAGCATTTCCCCAGTTTTGTTGTTGTGTTGCTTTTATTTTCGTAATTTGTTGACGCTGCTTCGATTTTGTAGCTGTTCCGCCTTGTCTGTTCGTTTGTATCTCTGTATGTATCTGTATTTGTATTCTGTCTGTCGGCCTGGAGCCTTTGGGTTCGTGAATGAGTAGATGCAGCTGTACGTACACCCGAGATCAATCCTTCTTGAGTGGGCTTTCCAGATACTGAGTAAACGCATATGATTGGATATTCTAAACAAACGGCGAAACGGCGATTTACAAAAAAAATAAAACAAAGTGTCCGGTAGCGATAACGGCAGTTCACCTGCCTCAGAAGCTACAGGCATGCTGCATTCAGCAGCTAGTTAGCTAACGAATTGAGCAGCTAGCTAGGCGAGTACGTGGCTAGCTAGCTGGTCTTCACTGGGTGAAGCCGAAGCGCGTGGCAGGGGCTCCGGGGTATGTGTTCGTCATATATTCGGGTACTGTTGTTGTTGTTTGAGTCAACTGAATTTGGGGGTCTGACGGTGGCATTTCAAGACGAATGATGCCACCACTGCCGCTCCACCTCTTAACTATTTCAGCGGTATTTGCTGTTATACTTGGCACCAGCAGCAGCGCCAGGATCAACACCTGTTGTTTACATGCACACAGACACACATGCAAGCAACTAAGACAACAAGCATACATGCAAGAGAGCACACTTTCAGCACGCATGCAAGCATGCATGCATGCAAACAAACCTGCATGCACGCATGCGTGCATGCAGACAGAGAAACATGAATGTTGAATGAGGGATGTGTGGGTGTAATTAAGGAGATAGGAAGTGGGATTTTAGTTTGTATTTATTATATTCACCTTAAGCCCCAGCTCTATGATGCTCAGGACCGTAGACAAAATGTGTACGCCTTCCTCTGCACTCGTTAAAGCGAGCCAGTCGTGGGCGAACCAGCGGAGCGCTGCAGCGTAAATAAACAAGGGAAATAAGGCTAAACCTTTTCTTCGTAGACTGAAAATAGGGAGGAAACAAGTGGCAGCATGATTTATACAAAGATATTTATATATATTTATATATATATTTATATATATGCTGAGCTGAGGTGTGTTGCTGTAGATGAACTCTATGTGTATAAACAACAACTCACGCCAATAAAACAAGAATATGACGTCCTGTACGCAAGAGAGCATCATGAAGATAACCATCACTCTCTGCTGTCTCTGAAAAACAAAAGCAGAGAGAGGAGGAGTGCGCTCAGCTTCCATCAAATAAATACACATGGTTCAGGGCTTAGCTATATATATACAAGCAAAAGCGCGCAGCAATATCTCCAAACGGGTATTTCGTCTGCTCTTTAATCCAATGCTGTCTCAGGAGGCTTGAAGGAGATGCTCGGCGTACCTTTCTGCCTTCAGGTACGTAGAAGAAAGACCACCAAAAGTATAAATACAGCGGGAAGTTATAGTCCGGCCGCGAAATGCATGAAAAGGCAGCCAAGATGGCCACGGAAAGCATCAGACATTGCACAGCATCGCTTGCTGTTGCCATTTTGCCTCATATGTTCCAGAAAAATAGAAAATTGCAATCCAGGAAGACGGGTATCTTGGCGAGAAACCCCGGACTGTGCAAGAAGGACCAGGCGAATTTGAGGTGTGTTTGCTTGCTTTCAGGGAACTGGATGATCTGCTGGGTGAAAAATTAAACGTAAATACTCTTAAGAATCAAATACTTGCACTATGTTCCTACAAAAAAACAAATATTTATTCGCTTTCCATGCGTTCATTTGGAGGGTGGAGTCCGGGGTTTCTGCAGCGCGGGTTTTCCCTGTGTTGTCTGCTGAGTTGTGGGTTTTAAAACGAGGGATTTGAAATATTTTTGCGGTAAATTCAACAAGAAGACATATTATTTTTCACTCGTAAGTGCTGAAAAGCCCAAGCTTCCATCCAAAAAACGCCAGCTGTCCACCGTGCGGCCGACGACGGCAAGGGTTTGAACGGCCGCAGCCGCGAACACCAGCTGAAATAAGCAACCAAATCTTCAATTATAATATTATCTCTTTTTATGCAATATTTATCTGCTTTTCTACGCCTTCTTGCTTAGAATACTAGTGTTAGAAGCTTCCATCTAGGGCCGTGGGACTGAGTGACATTTCGAGCTCCTAACTGCCCCGTACGAGCCCACAACAGTTTGAGGCCCTCCTCTACCTGCACGATGTTGTAACTAAACCAAATGAAATAAGTAAAATTAGCCAGACGTATTAGCATAAAAGTGGCCGTATTTAGTCTTCACCTGTAAGCTTACGCTTTCTCACACAGGCTATTTGCTCTACTGTCCCGCCAGCCCCTCCTGAGGCACTGAGCAACACCAAGGCAGGTATAGTGTCTGAAAGAAACTATAGCGTGCACAAATAATTAGAAGGGGAAAAATGCACAACCGCTCAAGTAGCGTTCAACAAGCACTGACACGCCATTAACTGGTGCTTGTTATTTCTTCAAGTCGAATTCGCAGTGAATGCTTCGCATCCGTTGTAGGTGCAGCTCTGCTGGAGTCGGCAATGCGTATACACTGTGCCTAGTGAGTGGTGCCAAATGGTGGAACAATCTCTATGACCTGTAGAATAGAAATATCTGACCTAATACAAATACAATACATTGCGGTGAGTGTCCAGACTGTTCATGGTGGTATGCTGCTGCTGCCAGATGGGACTTACACCTAAATGCTCAATCCTCACGCTCTCTCCCTAGAGTACTGCCAGCAGCTGCTGTTGCTCTGGGTGGCGGTTCTGTAAATAAGAGACAAAATCAGCCCGAAAGCTACGTCGTTTCCTTCCAGTTTCATCTTTTAACCGTGTAGTGACTGCCTGCAAAGTAAATACAGGAATTTTGAATCAGCAGTAGCTCCATATGTGAAATAAGAAACGAATTGTTACGAACGTTTTCCCACGTTTTGTTTTGGTCGGCATTCGCCATGGCTACCTCCAAGCCGGTGGGGCGCGTCAACTGGCCCGTCTTGATGGGGGCCTCGAAGTTATCTTCTTCTCCTGCGCCCTTGCATTTGTTTCATATATGGCGTAAAGGATCAAAAGCTCCCTCCTGCATATCTGAACGATAAATACTCCTGTAATTTTGGATCGCTGCCACGCTCCAGCTGTACCTCCTCAGTAAGGCTAGAAACCCCAACTACGGCTGACTCTAGCTTGCACTGCAGAGATAATCGCTCAGTGAAGGTTCATAGTTCAAAGCAACAATATCGTTACTGTCACTTCTTTTCAAGGGTTCTCTTGCGCGTAAGTCGGCGAGGCCTTAGCCTCCTTGGCACAACGCTGGATGAAGCGCTGGAAACACTCTTAAAACCCTTACGCTGTGGCGTCTTCTGTCTCTCCATTAATTGAGGCAGCCTTGGCTGTTCCATAGCACGCCTTGCGTATATTTGCTGCAGGTGCAATCTCAAATAACACTCAGGTTATATTCGTTGTTGCAGTTGCAACCTCGAAGAACACTTATAGCCGTTGGTGCAATCGGACCACGTGTAGGACCTTCCAAGTCAGATTTCTCGCTGAGCATTTGGAGAAAAATGATGCACTTAGGAGTCTGAGGGTTTGGCCATAAGCAACCCATACAGGGCGCGAAGGTCCTACAGCTGACGACGCCAGTAGTTACCTTCACACTTCATTGCGGTCTCTTTTCACATGTACTGCTGGCCTGGGGATACCCAAACGCAGGTAACAAGAGTTTGTAGCCCCCGTTGCATCAGGGTTCGGAAAAACCAGCAATGCGGAGAGGGTTAGGGGGGGGGGGGGGTCTTCCCCGTCGATTGAATAGAGCCATCTTGGCTCTTCAGCATGCCCATGGCACCCCATAACATGGCTCAAGTGGCGTTGTCTCCTAGCCAGAGGAAGTAACTGTGTTCAGCTTGTTTCGTATAAGCTCATAAATTTCATGTTGTGATTTCCTCACTGTTTTCATCACCCCTGCTATTTTTCACCTCCGTCACAGCATGCTGGCCCACAGAGGCGGTATTCATATGACTCAAAATGCGCTGAACCGCCCATTCAACTGATTGCACACCAAAGGAACTCCAGCAATCCGACCCAAAGAAGGCATGCATCCCTACAGGAAAGACAAAAACAAGTGAAATAAAACCCCATGTTCATGCGTGTTGAAAGAACAGACTTTAGGATGTGAGGTTTCAGTTGTGGGAAGTAGTACCGTCTTCAATACACAGACTAATTCACAAGCCCAGCTGCGTCTTTATTGTGAAGATGCACTGCAAAGAAGATGAGAGAAGGATCAATCGCTCACTAAGGATGAGCAGACCATGGAGAAACAAAGGCATCAGCATTGGCTCACCGGGAGCGATGAACAAACTTGTCTGGACGCCGGCTCTTCGGAGTCTTTCATGGAATAGGACGCCCGTTTCATATTGTATGTCATGAGTGAAGAGAACTGCAAGAAACAGAGGAAAGCGAAGATGTTAGAGCCCTTAGAAGTTCCCTGAATACGCAAGCGTGAGGAATGCAGACGAAATGAAAAACAAGGGAGCCTATCACCCGCACCTAAACTAATAGGGGGAAACCGTGAGAGAATTGTCGAAGGGATGGCAAATGGCATTTGTCTCCAATCCCAAACGGGACCAAGCGTCGGCGTATGCTGCGGAGACACTTTAGCAGAAAGCAAGCGATAGTCCTCTTCTTGAGTTCAAGCCCCTTACTCATTATTTCCTACATCGAGAATAAGTCCTCGCTGCACAGGCTATCATTACTTAGGTCAATCGTGGATTCGTTCACGAGTTTGCTCGTCTGGTGAAACAGACTCACTGCAAAGGCGAACCATATGTCGCTCTTAAGGGTGTGCGCGTTGCCGTACCTACAAACAGCAAACGCATACACCCATTTCCCTGTTGCATATATATATATATATATATATATATATATATATATATATATATATATATGTAATGCCAGATATAATTTTGCTTAACACCAGTGCCATGCGTATTCCAGTAAATTAAGGGAAGCATATGGGGGCTTGCCAGCACCCTGGCGGGACTGCAAGACCCCTGGTTAGGCTGCTGTAAAGAAAGCTGCGGCGATGAAGCAATGTGGTGTATCCCCTGCAGCTCGTTCGCCTCTGGGGTAGATGGGATGGACAGCAGCAGCTGCAGCCAGGCGTACAGGAGGTGGCTTCTGGTGGGGCATCCCCGGCAAAGCGAGGGATATACGAGAGATGCATGTCGGACGTTGCGGACCCATGGGTATCTCTGCGGTAGCCTCAGCGCCTCCCCCAAGACGGAGACAACCAAAGCGCCACCGGCGCTGTCTCCAATCAACGCAATTCTGCAAAGCATTCAGAGCAGCGCATCAGTAGAATCCACGCTGATCACCTCGGAAGACTGGAGAGAGAGAGACGACGTATCTACTGCCTGCCACCTAACTTCAACGACAAACTTTTGAACTAGGAGCCTTTGTTCATTAGTTAAAGGCGGATGTGCCGCGAGAGCCGCTCAAGCCGCTTCATTGGGGGCGCACTTGCTGGTGTCGATGCCAAACTCTTCTGCATGATCAACTACGAAACTAATTGCGTAGAGACAGTCTTCCATGGGGATTGGAAACTTGTGCTCTGGTGAAAGTCTGAGTTGCAGCACACTTGAAAACATCAGCGTTCGGCTTCACAGTCTTGTTCGAAATGCTGAGGCAGGTACAGCCGGTCTGGTGCCCGCGATGTTCATAATAGTGTAGCTTGGAGTGTCCACTGAAACAGAACCTTCCAGACTTGGATGCTTTCTTGGGGTTTGACTGGCGTCAGTGGCTATATTGAAGGGGCGGGGGTGTCGACCGCTGTTTTTCATTGCATGTGACTCATTCGTAGGCTTTCGCTTCGCAGAAGTGTTTCTTGCCTGTAGTCGATGGAGATGAGAACGCCGTTAGCAGCTCCTAGAAGGTTTGTCATACGGCGTATAAGTTTGTCATAAGCAGTTGTCGACAGCCCTATCAAACCCCCGCCATGCAGGAAGAATAAGACAGGGGACCGTTGCTTCTGCGCAGTCTAGCACTCAACCCAGCAAAAGCCATCCATACATCTCAGCCCTATGCATCTTTCCCAGCAACCCTGCGATGCTGCTGCCACGCTATATACGACACCACCTTCTGTGTATTGTGCATTCAACACGCCTCAGCTTGTGAGAGGCGATGGCACACCTGCTGTTCCTTGTGCGGAGGGATCTGCTCCAACCCTTCCAAGTTAATCGCCTCACTCTTCACGTCGAAAGCATAAATGCCGTCAATTCCCACAGCTTTGCGAGTTGCGCGGAGAAGTTGCCAATGGAATTCTTTGCAGGCAGCGGATGCGTGAGGCGATGAAGGCAAATCTGGCGCCCCAGAACACGTGGCTGGCGTATAGAGGCGTAGGCCGATGGTGTTCAGTTGCTGAGCATTTTGGGTCTTATCGAGTGAAGGGGAGGCAGAAGCATCCAAGGGATGGTGCGGCAGCAGCTGGGGTGGAATTTCGGGGGCAAAGGAATGGGGCCGGTCAATAATAACTGATTCAGGGTCGGTAGGGGGTTGCAGCTTGCGCTTGACATACACTTCATCGTACGTTAGAATGTCCGGGGGATTCTTTGGAGCTGCTGCCCAGTCTTCAACCCCATCCTCTTCAGCGTGAGACTCGTAGGAAGCCTCTAGAGTCAACGAAACACGAAAGGCGACAGGCTGGGACACGCGCATCATGAAGTCGCCCATGGCCCTACAGGCCGGCAGCGCAAGACAAGCACAGCACAAGCGCAGTTTACGCGATTCGCAATGAATGCACGCAGAGTAGGAACACGACTGTGCTGATACCTCGACTTTGCGTGACAACGGGAGGCTGCTACATCAGCAGCATCAGCAAGAGCTGAAAGGCAGTAATTCATTTCATCGATTCGTGCTAAAAAAAACCCTCACACGTCTGAACGCTCTCGAAAATGCGCTATGTCATGGAGATGTGCGAGGTACTGGGGCCGGGCCATAAGGTACGCCATGACTGTATACAGATTCTCCACTAGAGAAAGGTCGGTGTAGAACAGGCGCTGCGAGGACAAGGGAGCAATCATATACCAAATAGTTGGCTTACGGGGAGTAGGTGAGGCAGTCATACGATGGAGGCGCCTAAACAACCCTCATCTTCTGCCCCCAAACCTATGCCGAGCTGGCGCCAACCCTATCAACTAGTGCAATTCTGCGCAAAGCTTGAAACTTCAGCTCTACCGTTCCTCTGCGCCCACCGAAACACTGATGGGCTGCAAATCTGTGCCTTCACAGAGCTAATATAGCACTGAGGGAAGCGTACTGGACTACACAGGGGGCCGTGGCTTACCTGCCATGCGGCGGCGGCCGCCAGTGCTATACAGCACACAGCGGCGGTTAGGAGCTTGGCTGCCATGGGGAGGGAAAGACGTAAGGATCGCCGCAACAACAAAGGTGTAAGCCAGGAGAGACACTGTCAGAAGGCGCCTGAGAGTTCCTCCTGCTGGAGCTGCTGCTTCACGAAGCCTCAGTGATGCGACGGGAAAGCTGGGGGAAAATCATCTGACTGGCTTCAAGAGGGCTCCTCCTACCACCACACAGCCCTCAAGTAAACCCTCCCCCGTCAAGATAACAAAAGCTCATTTTTAATGCGTATATACCAGCAACTGTCGCCCGCAAGCCCCCTGCTGCTCTGTTGCTCTCCTGCTCGGCTGCAGCTCCGCCGTTAACTGGCCGTGGGGCCTGTTACGTGTGGGGATGCTGCTCAAGAAAGCGGTGTTGTGAAACAAAATTTAATTTTTCGGTGTCAAATATTTCATTTATGGCGAGTTTACTGCTTTTGTCCACTTCTAGTGGCGCCGGAGCGGATTGCTGAGGCGGAGACATCGGCACGAGTTTGGCTCCAATGCGGCTGCATTCGTTTCATTCCAAGGGGAAACCTAAATAAACCTGAAAAAATAAAAGCTGCAAATGCATGCAGCCGAATAAAGTATTAGAAGGTGTTTAGTACGCAAATTCCAGGCAAAAACATTCAAGTAGCCACATTTGCGAACGTACCGTTGTGGCGACAACTTTGCTGATGATTGTGGTAATTGTGGGAACTGCAGTACGAGAGCCTTCTGTCTTAGTCTTCAGATCAGTATGTGCCACGATAAAACAATTCAAGCATTTGAAGGACTAAAAATAGTAAAAGGTGACGAAATGCCACGCGTAAAACCAACATGGGGTTCCTTACAGGTGACCTCGCAGCCTCGTTGCCCCATAAACATGTTGAAACGTCAGCGGACAAGCTGCAGTCTCTATACATGCACTCCTACGCGTACTCATTTGTGGGTGTTGCCCAGCACACCTAGTGGCCAGGTTAAAGCTTCCTTTAAGGCTTTGCTGTTTTGGGGAGTGTGCTCGCCCGTAGGCAACTCACCTCTGTAGATTCACTCTCCACAGGCCGATACTTTTGTTAATACAACCCCCATTCCGTTTGATAAACAGGACGAAGATGTTCACTGAGTCCTTATATATCTTCCAGTAACGACGGGATTCGGACAGGAAGAGGCTGAGGCACAACCAAGCAAAAAAAGGCCTGCCAAAGTGCATTGATTCAAGCAATCAATGCAATGGTGCAAGGCATTCCTGAATTTGAAAAAAGCACTCGGGTAGAAGCCGTCATGCACTCCTCTGTGTCGAAGGGGCAAAGAAGCAATGACCACTTCGTTTGAACCTACAGACTGCAACAGGTTAACGTGAAACTGTGCTCAGCGCATACGTGCAACTGGCACATGCGCTTGGAATGAGAGATGTTCTGTCCTAGGGGGACGGAAATATGCAGCTACAGAAGATTAGTAGGGCACAGAAGTTTCTCAACTCGCATACTTAGCGCCTGTAGAACGCCAGTTGCAGCTTGCAGTGCAACAGCTGATGAATTGACAAAACTGTAGATAGAGCTTCGCGTTACATCCTGGAAGCGCAGCCTTCCAAAACTTGAATTCAATTGATTCAAAAGCCCCTTTAGCGGATAGAGCAATGTAAGCTCAACGAATGGGCACAATGCAGCTAAAGCTAAGCTAGCTAAGAAGCGCTACCACCTCTGCATACGCCACCCTACAAGCTCTTTCAGCCTGGTTGGACCATATGCCGCCGGATTTCAGAAGCATGAAAGGAATTGGGTGCGTTACCTTCCGGCTACTCAAAGAAATCTGGGGCTTCAAGGTTAGCCCCCATGAATACCCCTGGGGAAAATGCGACGAAGCTCCATGACACACCTACGAAGTCTTGGCGCTCCTATTTGCATGGGTGGGTTTTGGGTGGGGGGGGTTCCACGATGTAGGCAGCAGGCCGGGCGCGCACAACTTCAAAGGAGGTTAGAAGGAGCAGCGAGAAGCAACTGCAGTACTTCAGGCGGAAAATAAAGGACTTGGATACCCCCTTGCCTCAGCTTCTTCGAAGCCCTATCCGTGCCACAGATGAAGGGGAGCTACATAACAGTGAAGAGGCTTTCAAACAAGGAACTTCAGCTAGAAGACATCGTGATGCCCTTCCTACGCCCAAGCCCTGCCAAAGTGAAGTGTACGACTCCAGCACTTTGCTACCGAAATCCAACATAGCAAAAAGGCCACAGCAGCTTAGAAGGTTCCCTTTTAATGCTCGAGCGGGCGACACTCGTTAGTGTTTTCCCTTTATAGCCAAGCCAGTAGTGGCGTGCTTCAATGCGCAAAAGTTTCTAGAGGCTAAGCGTGTTTCTCACACAGAGAAGTCTAGCACAGCCACGCCAAGGCAGGGAGGAACTACTGGAGCCTACCACTGGAACCTGCAAAATGAAACACAACCCAGTGCCGCCTTTAAGGGTCTTTCTACGAGATTCTAGGATTGAAGCTTATAGAATTCAAGACAACGCCCCTCGAGGGCGGAGGCTGCAGCCGGCAGCAGTTGTGCCTGGGGCTTTGTAAACTGAGTAGCAGCAATTCCCTGCCCTGCCGCCTTTCCTTCTTACGAGAACCAAGGGAAGTGTGCAGCTGAAAAAAAAAGATTTCAAGCAATACCTTCCCTCTTCATGCGTTAGCCATGCTCCGTAGGTGCTTACGATCGCATGAAGTGCTTGAACAGCTATCAATCATCGGCTTGCTCAATCGTGATTAGTTCGATCTAGCAACATAGAACCAAGGGAGCATTTGAATATACACATATGAGCCTGCAAAACGAATATGGAACATGGAATGGTTGCAAGGAGCTGTGCCATAGAACTCCCCTGGAATTTCCTTCAACTGCATTTGTTTCTGAGGCCTGGCAGTGTGGGTGCAAATACCGCCAGACCGCAGCATGAGGGCACAAAGGGAAAGGAAAAACTTCCAAGTAGAAACTGTATGCCGCGCACTTTGTACCGATTACAAAACACAAGATTGTTACGGCTTCAAGAAACGTGGTACCGTCCGCCCTCTTGCTTATTTCCTCTGTTCCCAAGGCTCAACGGCGCTTCCTTGCGTTAATATCCGCACCAATCGGCTTTTTTGTGATGTCATTCTACCTGTTATTTCGCTCTTCATCGTGAGGTGTAACTGAGAATTTGCAGAAGCCCTCATAGATAACGTAAGGTCGAGTTAGTTAGTAAGGGCCTTTCCAGCAGTAGTGCCTAGCTGCAGGCTGGTTATGTACGGATGCTTCCTCTGAAGAAGAGAAACTCGGCAGCACGCAACTCTTAATGCAGCTACCTCCAGTTGCATTCCATTAGTGAAGATATGAACACATCTTCCGAATAATAACCAGACACTGCACAAGCCACGTTCCCCCAGGCGGGACGGATTTCCCCCCTTGGTGGCCGCACGCGTGGCCTGAAACGTTCTAGGAATGTGTTACGCCTCTTGTTTATTTATCAAATATGTTCATAAACATCTTTTATTGACCGGCTCATAGAAAGGAGACTACAATAGCCTTCCGGTGCTTGCAGGTTTGCCATGCCCCCACGCACAAGTTCCTGGTAAGCTATGACATATTGTTTTGGTGTTTGGACAACCCCTCACCATTTGAATCACTTTTGCATGCGAAGTTTCATTTGCTGTGCATACAATAACGGAAAGACAACAAACAACGACATTGAGGCTGCGGCCAGCCAACGATTGCAGCTGTCGAGAGCGCGGGCTCTCTGAAATCGTACGCCTTCCCGCTTCATTTGTGCTAGTGTAATTGATCTAATACCTTTTAAAGGGTTTATTAATTCGCAAAATCTTCCAATAAAGACAGTCAAACGTTCATGGTGTTAGCACTGGACAAGCAACAGGCGGCAGGTTTACGAGGGCGAGCGGCTTGTGTTGCATGCTGCGATGGGTCTGTAGCTTCCCTAGAGCCACAACTCTTAAACCCGGCAACTTTTTATCTTTAAAGCTTGACCGGTTGCTGCTGTTGTTCATACATCTGGAACGATTCCTATCTCAGCTCCGGGTTCCGCTATTACACAGTAGCATTGCGGCCTGTGTAGTTATTGAACGAATGCAGAAAGACTGCGTACAAGGGCCTCCTCGTTTTCAGATTGTTCCTGGCTGTCGAAGGCAGCCGCCTATGTCTGACCTTAGACTTTCAAGGGGCTCTCTGCTCCCTTTCAATCAGTCGGCTGCTCCGCAAGCTGTACAGCAACTCACAGTTGAGCCACCACGGCATCTCCTTGCATTCCTGCTATCCCTTTTCCTCCTTTCTTCCTGCCAAACTGCTGTACAATACACACGCCAGGCAGAAGCTGCTGTGCTGCTTTGAACTCGCTGCTCTGCAAGGGCGGGGACCCCACGTTTTGCCTCTCCGGGTAGCAGCAACAGCAACAGAGCCATTGCCTGCGGCAGCAACATCTCCGTGGCTGTTAGCACTGCCACATGGATGTCATATTTGTTGTTGACTGCTGTCCTGGGTTTCATTACTGAGATTTGGGGGTTGGGATTGGTGTTTTGATAGTGGAGGGTGTATGCGCATGCGGGTTGTTTGCTGCGAGAAAATGCACATCTCGACCTCTTTATTGGCTACCTTCGGTGCCTGAAGAGCCTCAGGCCTCCCTCCGGCGTTCCTGTGTGTTGGGAAGCCGCTGAGGCGAAGGCGAGATGCTGGAGGCTGTGGTGGAGCGGCTGTTGAGTCGCTACCTGGCTCAGTACGTGCGAGGAATAAGCCGAGACAAGTTGTCTGTAGCGGTTTGGAGCGGCAATGTAGAACTAGAAGACTTGCAAGTAAAGCCTGAGGTCTCCGACCTCCTAGGTATCCCCTTCCGTGTTGTGTGGGGCCGCGTGCAGAAGATCAAGCTGACAATCCCCTGGTCAAGACTGGGCACATCACCTGTCTGTTTAGAAGTAGCGGGGCTGCATGTGCTGCTGCACCCCAAACCCATACCGGAGCAAAGCGATGAGCAACTCATTCAACAACTTCGCCAGGCCAAGAACAGACAGGTCGAGGCGTGCGAGCTTCAGATGCATGATGCCAGACTCCGGCTAGCAGAACAGCAGCAGCAACATGCTGCTGCAGGTAGCAGCAGCAGCAGCAGCAAGGAGGGAGACGGAGGTTTTTTCTTCCGCTTTGTTAACAAAATACTCAGCAACCTCTTAGTCGATATCAGGGATGTCCATATTGCCCTCGTAGACCCTGCCAGGGGCTTCTCTGTAGGCCTGCTCCTGACTCAGGCGTCCATACACAACACCGATGCAGCTTGGAGGCGACACGAGCAGCAGCAACAGCAGCAGCAGCAGAAACGACAGGCTTTCTATAAGGCCTGCGAACTCAGCGGCCTCGCCATCTATTGCGCTCTAGACGGGGCCAACTCCCAGCAACCCAAGCAGCAGAAAGGAAGTCGGCGGCAGCAACAAAACCAACAGCAGCAGCAGCAGCAGCAGCAGCCTGTGCTGCAGCAGCAGCAATCTTTGCCCACTACGCTGCCGCTGCCTACAATCCCTCCACCGCCTCCATCTGAACCACCGCCTCCCCCCGCCTGCCCGCCTCCTGGTGGCTTCGCAGCAGCAGCAGCAGCAGCAGCGCATGCATCATTAGCAGCAGAAGGGCAGCAGGGCGAAGGTGCTTCCACGAAGGCTGCTGAAGCTGCTTGCGGCAGGGGCCCCCAGGATGGGGGCCCCCCACTAGAGGGGGCCCCTCTCGTATCTTCTTCAACGACAGGACAGGGGACGGCAGCAGCAGGGGATAGTGTGGAGCGGCAGTCCTCCTCCCATAAGGTATGCCTTTTGTCTCTTAAGCTGCCATTTGCTGTTAGCGGTGAACTGGCTGACTCTGCTTGGTGCGGCTGCAGCGGTGCTGGGGCGGCGTAGGGTATGTATGCTGTTTGCATGCAGTGCGTGCGTGCATGCGCAGGATACTGAAACTCTCTCTGTAGGACCTGCAGCGACATTGGAAGCCCCCGGCAGCTTCGAAGGCAGCAAATTTGTTGGTGATAGGGGCGAGGAGTCTCGGGGGGAGACATTCGTCAGTCAGCCGCAGCCCCAAGATGCAGCTGGAGTCATCCCGTCCGTAGCAGGAACTGCAGCAGCAGCAGCGACAACCGCAGCAGCAGCAGCAGCAGCGCGAGCCACAGGGGGAGAAGCAGGAGGAGCTTCGACGAAGGGGAGCGGCGAAGGCGCTGCGTCTTTCTCTTGGCCTCGACCGGAGGGGGGTAGCGACGTTGGAAGCCGCAGTCAGTACGTGCTGAAGCCGCTGCATGTGCGTTTGACTCTGTCGCATGCAGCGGAGCAGCAGGAGTTGGAGGCGAGGCTTGAGGTGCTGCGGGAGAGTCAAGGTATAGAGATCAGCAGATCACACTTAGAGGCCTTGCTAGCCATATCCAACGAGGCAGCGCAAAGGAGACAGCGCTGTGAGCAGTTGCTGCTCCGCCAGGCCCACACCGTCATGCTGGGGACAGAGGGGTTGGAAGGTAAAACACAGAGAGAGTTCATCGGCCTCTACAGCCGTCAACTGCAGGCAGAGGCCGGCGTCAGGGGCGTTGCCCCCCTCACCTACATGGAACAACAGAGGCTGCTTACGCTTCACGATGTCGTTGGTGTCAGACATGTGAGTTCATTTGATGCTTTAGGGTGCAGGGTTTAAGGGGTTTAGGGTTTAGGGTTTGGGGTTTTAGAAAGACACTTACCTCCGGATAGTGCTTGTGGCTGTCATGGGTTACTGGTGAGAGCAGGGAGGTGGGTTTGCGCGTTTCTACCTACGGAGGCGCTTGTATATCTGTCTGTCTATGCTTCATCGTTTTTCGTTTTGCTGGTGCCCTCTCCGTTGCTGCTTGGTGCCATAGTGGCTGCCGTGGGTGTTTGTCTGTCTCTTCATCTGTCTCTGTTGGCTCTGTTGATCAGTTTGCTTTGCCTTACTGTTAGCGGCATCACGTGCTGCTAGAGACGGTGTCGTGAAATAGGGTTTATAATTGCATTCGTGCATGTATGTATGTATGTATGCATGCATGCATGCATGCATGCGTGCACCTTTGCATGCGCATGCATCCGTGTTGGAGTATGGGCTGCTGTGGCGTTCAGCTGGCGAAGTGGCGGAACATCTGCACGGAAGCGACGAACCGTGTCCTGCAGCAGACACAACTATTGCAGCAGCAGCAACAGCAGCAGCTGCTGCAGCAACAACGCCAGCTCCCTCGTCAGCAGCAGCAGAGTTGGTGGCAGTGGGTGACTGGGCGCCAGGCAGGGGCTCAGCAACAGCAGCAGCCGCAACAGCAGCAGCAGCAGCCACCCGCAGCAGGAGAAGGGGCTCAAGCAGTTGCAGGGGGAGATACAGAAGCTCCTCTGCTGACGAGTGAAGACATACAACTCATCGTGGATGCCGTTCAGGTAATTCTTTAGGGCTGTGGTTGTAGTCGCTGCTCAGTTGGTGCAGGCCCCTTGCATGCGTTTCCTCCCCACTTCTGCGTTGCTGCTGCACACTGTTGCTTGCTAACTAATAACGCCAGTGTCTATGACTGCTGTGGAGATACTGCAACTCCTGTCTTTCCAATTTTTCTGTGCCTGTCGCTTCACGTACTGCAGCCGAAAGACACCCTGAACCCTAAACCCTAGGGAAGAACCCAAGCTACGGCTACCGCTGGTGTGCGTTTGTGCTGCTTTTTGCGTCTGGTGCAGTCGGATGAGTTGATGCAAAGTGTGTCTTTGCCTACGAAGTATGTGCTGACATTTGAGTTGGAGCGATTCAGCATTTGCTTAAAGAACGATCATGAGACGCTGGAGGAGCCAGAAAAAGAGACAGCGGATGTGCTGAGAGAGGCCAAATCCATCAAGGCCATCGGGTACTCCCCCAAAGAGGCGTCGAAGTGCTTTCCCCCCGACTTCCCGCAGCCTCCGCCCCCGTCAGCCTTGGCGGCAGCAGTAGCAGCAGGCGACCCAGCAGCAACAGGAGCCGCCGGTGCTGTTGCAGGGGTGGGGGGATCAGGCTACCTGCGGACAGACACTGCAGTTGAGAAGGCTTTTCTATCAGTAGAGCTCTTCAACTTGTGCGCTGCTTTAGATTTGTTGAACAGACAAGATGCAGCTGGCCGCGATAGCAGCGAATGGTCCTTCTGTATTTCTCTTTCTAACGTTGCAGTCAGACAGCAGTCCCACCTGCTCATGCACTTCCGCAGAGATAACGAGGCAGCTCCTGCAGCACCCATAACGCCTGCTGCTGCCGCTGTCTTAGGAGCAGCGGATTCCCCAAGGCTTTCAGCGCACCGCCGCCGGCTGATGATGCTGGGAAGCGCAGGTTCGGGCGAGAGCGAGGTCTCTCTTGCCAGCAACAGCAGCAGCAGCAGCAGTAGCGGCAGCAGCAGTAGCAGCAGCAGCAGCAGTAGCAGCAGCAGCAGTAGCAGCAGCAGCAGCAGCAGCTGGAGAAGCAACAGCGGCAGTAGCAGCAATTGGAGCTACAGCCGCAGCAGCACCGCAGCAGCACTTTCCTCACCTTCAGGCGTTGCTGCGCCTTATCTCACAGCAGCGCGGCTGGAGCTGCGACATGATCTGACCCCCACTGGGAATATCTTAGGGGTGTACATTCGGCTAGCCCCGCTGGTGGCAGCAATAAAGCCGGAGTTGGTGAGGACTCTGTGCGACTTTTTCGTGTTTGAGACGCCAGCAGACGTACGGCGTTTGGAGGAGGAGGAGGAGCGACGAGCTGCAGGCAGTGCTGCAGGCGTCGCTACTGGCACTGCTGGTGGTGCTGCTGGATCCGAATGGGCCGATGGAGCGGATGAGGAGGGAGAGCAACGGGGAATGAGGAGCAGCAGCAGCAAAGTGGCGACAGAAGTGGACGAGATGAGGAAGAGCGAGTTTGTGGAGGGCCTACGAGAAACGGGGGAGACGGTGTACGAGGCAGCAGTGCAGCATTTGCCGGATTTGGTGCAGCTGGATTTGCTGGTGGCGGCTCCTATATTGAACTTGGACGGAAAAGGGGCTGGCAGCGTAGCTCTGCACTTAGGAACTCTCTCGCTGAGGTCAGACGGCGCCTGTCCGTATGATGCTCTGCGGGGGGTACTTGAGTTTAACGAGACGCGGCTCATATGTGCCCCAACAGGCCACCAGGAGGTTTCAATTTTGCGGCCAATTCCCATTCGCATGCACGTAGAGGTTCTTAAGATGAAAGATATTCGTCTTAATATCCTCTTTGAAGAAATCTTCCTCGAACTCACTCCAGAGGCCATAGGACTCCTCATTGCAGTACCGGCATCTATGGCTAAGTCACTCCTTCAGGCTCGGCCCCAGCAAGCGGCGACACACAGGCAACAGCCACGAACACAAGCGCCAGCAACAGCAGCAGCAGCAGCACCGGCAGCAGAACGTCCAGGCAAAGCCGCCACAACGGCTGTCATGCTGCAGCACCGACCCGCTCTTGAAGACGAAGGGGGCCCTGGGGAAACAGCAGGACCGACAGTCGCTGAACCTTTACCGGCAGCAGCAGCCGACGCAGCAGAAGCAACGCATGCAGCTACAGAGTCTCCTCCTGGCCCACCGCCTGCTCCTCCCCTTGTAGATGCTGGAATTGCTGGTGTGGGGGAGGAAACAGACGCTCCCTGCAGCGGCGACGACGCGGTTACCAACGAGCCGGTCGGCGATGCCTCAAACAATACCAGCAGCAGCAGCAGCAGCAGCAGCAGCGTTGCTGATACGGAGCCGAGGTCGCAGCTTGTGTTTGCATCTACGTGGCGATTTGGCCGTTGCGGATTTTTGATAAGAGGGCTCGCGGAGAAGGATAAGGTGTCTGCAGCGGGAGGAGAGACAGGGCCCCCTGTGCTACAGGCAGAGTTAACAGATCTGCAGATGCAGCTGACCGCAGATCTCGCCTCCGGCAAGTGTGGGGCTGTTGCTGAGCTGCACCAGGTTCTTGTCTCAGACCCTTCCACCGATTCGCCCCTCTTCTTGTCCTTACAAACCCATGGCAGCCCTTCAGAAAGCGTACGTGGGAACTTCGCTGCTGCTGCTGTTACTGCCGCTTGTTGTGCTGCTGTTGCGGCCGATCGTTGTGCTGCTCATACTGCTCCTGTGCTTCGTTTCATGCGCCTCCGCTGAGAGGGTGCAGAGGGAGGCCTAGGAGAGAGCGGCGAGAAGGGGAATGTGGTTATTGTTTTTTGCCTCTCTCTTGCGCATGTGTATGTGAAGTCCGTGCTTGTAACCGTAGTTCTTCCTTTCTTCCACTGGGGCTGCTTCTGACAGAGTCCATGCTCCCTCAAGCACGTTTCGCACGCTGTGATCGGAAGCACTTCTTTAGATTGTTCTTTTGGGAAGGGGGTCTAGTGACCTTTTGCTGCTGCTGTGCTGCTGTTGTTTAGGTCGAGCTGGCAACTAGCCGCAGCAGTGCCAGCTTGGGGCGCAGCGGCAGTCTGCCTCTGCGCAACGCCAGTTCTGTGGGAGGGGCGACGGAAGAGGAAGAGTTTCATGATGCTGTAGAAGATATGGAGAAGAGCTTGAGGGTTGAGTTGGAGGTGGCGCTAGGCACTGGCAATACAAGAGCAGCACAGCCTTTGCCATCAGCAGCAGCTGGTGCGCCAGAAGCAACAGCAGCAGCAGGTGCAGGAGCAGCGGTAGCAGCGGATGCTGCTGCTGCTGCTGCTGCTGCCCCCAAGGCAACCCTTGCAGTAACTTCACTCCCGGTGGAGCTGCACTGGCGACAACAGAGCCTGAGGCGCATCTTGCAGACACTGGAGCTATACAGAGAGACCATTCGAGGCCGGGTGCAGCTACATCTGGATGAGCTATCGGAGGCTTCCGCTGCTGCTCTGGGGCCCCGGGGCCTTCTGTCCAAGGAGACAGTGGCTGCAGTACACGACACCCTGCAGACGGTGCAGCAGACCTTGTCTTTCGGGGCAGATGGCGAAGGCATGCAAGCAGCAGCAGATATGCAACGCAGCTTCAGCCTTAAAAGCCGCTCCAACACCGGCTCCTCCCTGACGCTCCGCAGGAAACCCACAGGTAGAGATTGGCTGCGAACGGGACTGGACCTAGGGGGCGTCCTGCCCCCGCTAGCGATTCACCGATGCTGCGATGCAGCATGGAAGGTCTCCCAGGAAGGAGCCGCTGCTGCAGAAACAGCTGCAGCAGCTGGAGCAGGAGCAGCAGGAGGAGCCGATGCACCGGAGACGCCTGGAGCAACACAGCAGCAGCTGCAGCAGGAGCTGCAGAAACAAATGCCGCGCGTGGGGCTGGAGCTGAATCTGACCTTTCGAGAATTCGCGATTGCCTTCTGGGAGACGAATGAGGTGGTGCTTGCACGGATGGCTTTAAAGGAGTTGAGGGCCTGCAGCCACTTCTACTCTAACGGAGACACCGAAACCACGTTTTCTATTGGAGACGGCGGTGTTGTCTTCAGAGACAGATGTGTCTTGGCTCCGCGCTCCGCTTACAGACCCCCAGCCCAGCCACAGCGGCGGGGACCCACGAACGCCACAGCCGAAGATGCAGCATCGGTGGAAAGGAAGGCTTCTTCCTCCTCACTCGGAGCTTGTGGTGCTGCAACAGCACCTGCAGCAGCTGCGCATGGAGCAGCTGCAGCACCTGAAGCATCAGCGACACCAGAAGCTGGCACAGAAGCAGCAGGAGCTGACGGTGAAGGGCGACGCCCTCCTTCTACATGTTTGTTTACCGCACGCCTGCGTCAGTATGGGGGCCCCGACCCGATAACGGGTGCAGTGCTGCCGTATTCGATGTGTCTTGAAGGCCAGATGGAGCAAATATGTTTTGTGTACAGACAGCAGGACGTCTCGCGTACTTTGAACTACCTGCGAGATGGCATCTTTGATGTATTTATTTCCAAGTCGTACAGAGCAGTGAAGGAGGCGGCGGCGGCCTCGTATTGCCTCTTCGCTTTAGACATACAGTCACCTCTGTTTATTTTAGCAGAGGACAAAGCAGCCATTCCAGGATATGTGGTTCCCCCAGGATACAGGATGCCCAAGAGGCTGGACCGCAGGCAGAGGCAGTCTGCTGCTGCTGGTGCTGTTGCTGCGGCGACGGGGGTGGCCATAGCTCCCACAGTGGCAAATGCAGCAACCGATCCTTCACAGATGGAGGTGGAGGTGAGTCATTTGGGGCGTTTCATCGTCTTTGACCTCGGAAACCTCAAAGTACATAACGCGTATGTCCCAGCGATAGTCAGCCATCCATCTCATGAGCAGCCGCGGGAGCAGCAACATGAGCAGCATGAACAACAACAGCACGAGCAGCAGCAAGACGAACATTTTGCCTCCAGTCTCCTGCGTCCGCCGTCATTCGGTGCCAGCGGGTTTTTGTCAGTGGTGGGGGAGGGAGAGGGCATGAACGCAGCAACGGATTCTGGAGAGCTGAAGACAGCAGACGAAGGACCTCAGGGAGAGGTTATTTGCTCGGACTTGAGGCTGGAAATGCGAGGCATGCAGATTAGCGCCAGTGATAACACACAAGAACCAGCAGTAGGAGGCTGCTTGCTAGAGAATGTTGAGGCTCGCATGCTGCTGCGCAGCGCACCAACTTCGCTGTCCATAGAGGCGGAGACAACGGCTTGGCTACTGCACCTGTCACGGCAACAGCTCACTTTGGTGTTGGACGTCATCAACGAGAACATTGGCGGTCAGGGCTACACACCTGCAACAGCAGGAACAGCAGTGGACAGCAGTGCTGGCGCTAGCGTTGGTGGTTGTGTAGACGAATCAGCTCTGCGTCGCGAGCTGGAGACGCCACCTCTGGCCGTTGAGTGTCACATTGTGATACCTCAGCTGACACTTGAGGCCTCTTACGGTGCAGAGGCTCCCCTAGCACTGCTGTCACTCCACCGCATTACTGCCAAAGTAGCAGTCTCGGTCTCGCGGCTGCTCTCCTGCTACCGCTTTCTGCTGTGTGCAGAAGAGTTCAGCATCGATGATCTCCGCTCTAACTCCGCCAACTACTTCAAACGCGTCGCCCACTGCACAGCACCTGCAGACAGCCGCTGCTGCGGGGAGGTGGGGGAAGAGCTGCCACCAGACAGCCACGGCGAAGAGGAAAGCGACTCCTCAGAAGGTGCCGATTCACTTCACAGACGCAGCAGCAGGGCTCCGGGGGTTCAGTTTGAGTTCGGCTCGTCGCTTCGAGAGTCGTATATGGACTTTCAGTTCTCCGGCGTCACCGTTTATCTTCTTCTCGTGGCTTTTATGGACATTCTCAGCTACTTCACCTCTTCTTGGGCCTTCAGTTCTATGCGCTCCTACCCAAAGCCTCTCCCAACTCTGCTGAAGAATGCAGAGAAACAACAACAACAGCAGCAGCAACAGGCGCAGCAGCAGCAGGGTGGGGGAGAGAAGAGGGCATGCGATGCTCCCTCCAGCGAATCCAAGTCTCCTGACAGTGCGCGGGGAGATGCGATGGCATTGCTGTTGTCTGGGGAGGCGCTAAGAGAGAGGCCTTTTCGGGTGTCTGTTAGCATCCGTAGGGGGTGTTTCGTGGTTTACTCCGCGCTGCAGTCGCCAGCGGCTCCTATTATTGTTTGGTCTAGCGATTTCCTTGTTGACCTCAGCATGAAAGGCGACGAAATCTCATTTGAACGCGTGAAGGTCCTAGGCAGCAAAATATGCCGCCTCAATGCAGCTCCGCTGCCCATCAGGCCTCAGCCCCACAGGGCAGTCTACACTGCACAAGACAGCAACACCAGCTCATGCAGCACGGATAATACGTCTGCTGCCTCCTTTGATGCTGCAGCAGAACAGCACAGACGCGCGAAAGAAGGGTCGGCGGGGGCGAGAACTGTACGCTGGGGAAGCACTGACAGCAGCAGCAGCAGCGGGAGGAACGACAACAGCAGCAGCAGGTACGGCTGCAGCTTCGAATTTTCGGACTCGCCCCGCGGCGTCCGGCAGCAATCAGCAGAGACAGCGATGTACAGTGACTGGAAGCAGCAGCAGGAGACGCACAGGCCGCAGCAAATGATGCGAGACTGGACTCACATGCAGCAGCTGCAACAGCTGCAGCAGCTCGTCTCAGGAGGAGGCCCTTCTCCTGAACGTTTGGCTCCCCACACAGACCCCGCCAGTGCCGTACTGCTTTGTGAGCAGTTCCACCTCGAGGGAAGAGGCACATACCGCTCGACGCCTCTGGTTCCTAACGACGGAGGCGAATCGACGGAGCAGCAGCAGGGGCAGAAACAGCAGCAGGGGCAGCACCAGCAACAGCATGAGCAGACGCAAGGGAACAATCAGGGTGCTGCTGCTACTACGCCGCAGAGTGGCCATGCTAGGGTCCCAGCAGCAGTTCATCGAATGCAGCAAGCCTTCTCTGCTGCTGCTGCCAAGCTGCCCCCCAGCTCCATCTCTCCCCCAGGGGGCAGGCGCGCCCCTCCTCTGTCTAGCGGGTCTACTTCTGCTACTCCCAAACAGCAGGAGGAGCAGAAACAGCGGCAGCAGCAGCGACAGAACGCGGCCGAGACCGATGAGGGACTTCCACCTGCACAGCAGCAGCAGCAAGAGCTGCGGAAGCAGCAGCAACAAGGAAAGCATCCTTCAGATCCGGAGGATCCCCTGCAGCACATACCAGGCGAACGGGAAGAAGTGGGACCAAAGGCCCAGCTTCGTGTGTCTACCGTCATCGACTTGTCATTCGATATTCCACGTACGTTGGTAGTTGCAGCTGCCGCTGGTGTTGCTACTGCTGTTGTTGTTGCTGCTGCTTCTGCTGCTGGTGTTGAGGCCGCTGTTGCGGCTGCTGCGGTCGTTGCTGCTGTTGCGGTCGTTGGTGGATCTGCTGCTGCCGCTGCGGTGGCTGTTGCTGCTGCTTCTGCGGGTGTGACTGGCGATCGTGTCGGTGTATGCTGTTGGCTTTGGGTTTCTGCAGTTTTTTTCTTGCGGGTCTCAAGCAGAGACATGGCGTTGCTTCTAGCTGCTGCGCAGGGCCTGCATTCCGATGGGCCAAGTGTCTGTCCTCCACAGCAGCCACCTCCTATCCGCTTCCCTGAGACGTGCGCGCAGCAGCAGCAGCAGCAGCAGCAGCAGGAGCAGCAGGAAGATGTGGACAAGCGGGTTTCGCAGCAGCTTCCCCCTCTTGTGGAGCGTACAGCCAAGATATCATTGTGTTTAGAGGGGGCACAGTTGCTGTTGCTAGACGACCTGCGGTCCTCGGTGATGCCCGTGCTGCAGCTGCGGCTGGCAGCCGGGGGTCTGGTCTTCGACATAACAGCTGCGCAGCTGCAAGTGGCTCTGCGGGATTTCTCTTGTGGGCTGGACTACCTCAACGCTAAGGCAGGTTGCTGGGAGCCGTTCATAGAAAAGCTGGACGTGACTGCAGTGTATCGGCGAGACTATGCAGAAGAGAAGCAGCAGCTGTTGCAGCGACAGCAAGCGCAAGTGGGGGCCTTAGAATTGCCCCCGGGGGAAGACCCCTGGGGGTCGTTCAAGGCTGCAAGGACACTGATGCTGCACAGCCAGTCTCCCTTCTGGCTTAACTGCACGCCGCAGCTGTGCGAGCTCTTCGCGTGGTTCTTGCCTTACCTGCTGGCGCACCTTACTGAAGGTGGCGTTCCTAGTCTAGACCAAAAGGGCAGCAGGGAGGGACCCAATAGAAGATGTCTCAGCCCCGCGACAGTCTCCCGCAGTTCTTCGGCTGCTGCTGCAGGCCTCAGCCCCCCTGTGCTGCAGGTGGAGGGTGACGCAGCGCAGGACGATACCGTAGAGCTGCACAAGGACATCTGTGCTCGGTTAGCGCGGAGCTGCAGCGAGGGAGAGGCTGCATCTGCCGCTGCAGCAGCAGCTGCTGCAGCAGTCGCCGCGACAGCAGCTGCTGTCGCTTCCAAGGGCAGGGAGGCGGAAGCCGCCTTCCGCTACTTGAACCTGACAGGAGAATGCCTCTACGCTTTCACCATGCACAAATTGGGCAGGGGAATCCGGGGCAGCAGCAAGGACCACCAATCGAACAGCAGCAGCAGCAGCAGCAGCCGGAGTGGGCTGCGAAGTGGGGGCGACGACCCCGACGTGCAAACTGTGGACAGTTTACTGCTGCTAGTGCCGGGGTCTTCATCTCCGCTGCCTTTGGACGGTCTGCTACAGCGCCGCACGGCGGAGGCCTCGCGTCGCTCTCGCAGTCGGCAGCGGTTTTATATAACGAATTGCCCCCCCGTGGAGTCTGTGCTGCAGCTGAAGAAGATGTTCCCTTCTGTCTCCGTCCCTTCCATCTGCCGCAGCATCATGTCCACGCAAGACGTGCAGCACACTCTTAGCTTCCTCACTACCAACGAAGAAATGCGCAGAAAAATCAGAGTTCGAAACATGGCATCTCTCGCCCTCGGGCACCACCAGGCCACTGTATCTACTTCACCATCTTCCCCCACTGCACAGTCCGCTGCAGCAATGCTTATTGGACCGGCAGCCGACAAGCAGCAGCAGCAACAAGACAAAGGGCTGGAGGGATCGCAAAGTCCCAAAACAGCAGGAGCAACAGGAGCACCTGCAGTAGCAGCAGCAGCGTCGCCCCGTAGGCTGTCGGAGGGAGGAATTGATCCATCCCCTCCAGCCATAGGCCCCTTCGCGAGAGGCACGAAAGCTGTGGCTGTAGACAGTATGCGCAACTGCTGTGTGGCTTTGCTACCCCCTGTCAGACATTCAGTATCCAGCCGTATATGCAACGCAGCGGCAGCAGCAGCGGCTCTCCGTGGCCCTGCAGGCTCAGGCAACCTAGCCACCACTACTGCAGAGAGGTTCCTGGGCGGCAGCACTAAAGGGACAAGCAGCAGCAGCAGTAGCAGCAGCAACAAGTTTGCTGTCCGACAGCTGCAGCGACTGCGCAGCTCGTTGACACTGGACAGGAAGCCTTCGGGTATCCCCTTGGGCCATACGCTTAGTGACACTTCTAGCCTTGCCTCGGCGATCTCCACTGCCGCGGGAACCCAGGATAAACAGGAACTACCGAAGCAGGAGCAGCATGCGCAGCAGCAGCAACAAAAGTGGCAGCAGCAAGACATCGACAACCCGCTGAATTCGGTTCCACAAGAAACAGGAAGAAACCCGACAGGCCTCGAAACTGCACCAGGCAGCGGAGCGCCTCAGAAAAGCTATCGTACTCCTGCCAAAGCGGAATTCCTCAGTGTCCCGCGACCGGGTTCAGGTGTGTCACACCGTTACTTTCGCTGCTGCTGTTGCTGCTGCTGATGCGGCTGGTGGTGCTGCTGATGCGACTGTTGCTGGCTGCTTTTGTGTCTGCGCGCTCTGCTGCTTCTCGCGGTGTCCAACTGGTGCAAACGCAGCAACTCGTGAGAGCTGACTCCTGCGCTTAAGCAGCTTTGGGGCCTCCTTGCAGTCGTGGTTTTTGTGCCTGAAGCTCGCTTGCTGCGGATTGGTTAATGCCTCTGGCCTGACTGGGGTGTCGTGTGCAGGGTCGCCCGCCTTCGTGGATGCAGAGCCGCGGCAGATGAGAGGAGCTGGGGCGGAGGCTCATCAGCAGCGCAGCGGGGAACCTTCAACTATCAGCAGCAGCTTCTCGGCTCCTCTACCACTGGCCCACGTGGACACCAGCAGCGAGGCGATATGCCAGGTGTTGAGTCCGCACCCATCCTACAAGTTGCTGCTGCTTTCGACAACTGTCTTGGTGCATAACAGCAGCGGCATGCCCCTGGAAATATGTTTTCTCGACGCAGATCTAAACCCCCTGCTGCTGCCGGCTGCCCACGGTGCCTACGCCCCGCTGGAAGCCATCGGGGAAGCTCCACCCTCTGCATGCAAGAAGGGGCAGCTGTCTATGGATGAGCCGTCGTCTCTACACCCAGACTTGTCCAGGATCCCTGAGTGGATGGTACAGCGGGAAGAACGGTGGAAAGAGGTACAACGGCGCCAGACGCTGCAGCAGAGGGAGCAGCTAATGCTGCTGCTGCAGGCTTCAGCCACCAAGTCGCCCACACTAAACCGCACCGCCTCAGCCCCCCTCAGGAGAGCCTTGACGGAGTCCGGCCGCTTCGCTGCGTACACGAGGTCACCTACCTATCACCGCTCTCTGCAACGCCAAGAATCAGCAGAAGAGGCCTTCCTCAACTCCCCCCCGCAAGGAACACAACCAAACGAGAGGCTTACATATACGTTTCTTCTCCCCAACCAGCACGTCCTCTCCGTGCCGCAGAGAGCCATCTTAGGCACCGGATGGTGCAACGTTTGCTTCCGACCTGCAGCCTTCGCTGAAGAAGCCCCTACAACAACTGCAGCACCGTCGGCAGCAGCAGTTAACCGAGAAGCATCCCCATCCGAGCGCTCAGACTCAGATACGGAGGTTAGTAACTGAGTTTCTTCTCGACAGTGCTACCCTTGCCGGTGTTGATGCGCTTGCTGCTTTTTGTTCGAGCTTGCTGCCCTGCATTCACCTTAATTGCCGTGTGCTAGCCGCCAGCAAGCAGCAAGCAGTTATCAGCAATAAGCAAGCAGCAAGCAGCGGCGGACGTCGATGCATGCAGGTTAGGCATTCAGGATGCAACGAAGACCTTGTATTGGTTATGTTTGTGCTGTTTTTGTCGGGGTACTGTTGACAGGCCGAGGTGATCCCCGCACCACCTGATATGAGCTGTATCGCGGGGTGGTGCGACATGATAGACACGCGACACCGCATGGAAGGACTGCGTTGCAGACAGAGTTCCTACCTGCCCCCCGACTGTCGCCCAGGGACATCAGCTGGGGCTGCGCAGCACAAAACTGCAGGTTCTCCCTCCATGGGCACGAGCCCCGCCGCTAGTGGTGATGGTGGTGGTGCTGCTGCTGGGACAGGAGGTGGCTGTGTAAAGACAGTGCGGAACTTGTACTTCCTGGTGCACATTGAGGGGCGGAAGGGGGCCCTGCCTGCGGAAAAGGAGTTGAAGAGGGTGACGATCTTCCCTTCTTTGACTTTGGTGAATGCCACGACGACAGAGCTAGACGTTTACGTTGCCCCCTCATCAGCTTCTTTGAAAACCAGTCGAAGACAGCTCTCCGTGGCACCAGCCACCACCAGGACAGCTGAAGCGGCGCTGCAAGAGCTGCATGCGCTGCAGCAGCGACCCCTTCTTAGCGCCACCCTCAGGAGGCGCTCCACCTTTTTAGTCTACGACGTGCCGCCCAACAGGCCCTTGAGGTTTCGAATGCGCTTTGCAATGTTAGAAGGTGCAGAGTGGTCATCCATCATATCTGATTTGCTGAGCACACAGGTATTGCCAAAGCATCTTGCTGCAGAGCTGCAGAAGGGCTGCAGCACAACGACCTCACGCTACTACTACCCTGCAGCTCCCTGTTGTTGACACGTTGCCCTTCTCCATAACACTTTGCGCCGAAACCTCGGAACAACCCGAAAGTTGGGATCATATTGAATGTGTGCCCTTGGGGATGTATTTGGAGCTTGTTGCTATTCCTTACCAGTGCATGCGAATTGTGCAAGCGTATTGAAGGCTACTTAGTAGGACTCGAGTCTGTGAGTGTGTGGAGAGCTGCAGGACGAAGTGGTTAGCCGGGTGCTGCTGCCGTCGCGTCACCACGCCTCAGTTGAGCTGGAGGTGCTGCACGACACAGCGGAGGTGATACCGTTCCTGCCACATATCTCACCTCGGCAGCTGGTAGCTGTCATTGCGGCACCGCGCGCCTTCATAGACCGCACAGGCTTGGGGGTCCGCCCCGTACAGGATGGCCGTTTCTTCCCCGAGTTCGACGGTCAGAGTCTCTTAGGAGACTCCACTGTACGTTTCTTCCTATGGATTTGCTTCTGCTTTCCTAGTCCTGTTGCCCCCCTCTGAGATGTTGCCCCCACTTGAACCTGAACGTCTCGGACGTGCCACAAGCAACAGAAATATTGATTTGCATGCAGCATTTCCCGTTGTCTTTGACTGACTGACTCAACGGGTTAAGTGAACGTATCGTGTAGAACCGTGTCTCTTTCTTCGCAGGCATCCGACGTCAATCTGCTGCTCCCAAGACGAAGGGGCCTGGGACACCCGATGGAATGCCGCGTCAGTGTCCCCGCCCTGGGCGGCTACAGCCACGCAAGCCTTGAAGCCGAAGGCCGTTGCTACACTTTGCGCCTCAGGAGCGAGAAGTTGGACCCTTCAGAAACCGCAGGTGGGCCCCATACCCACGCCGACACACAAATATGCACCCTTTCCTGCATCCCCATCACACATGCCGCCCCTATGGGGACTGATGCCTAACTTGAATAGCCGTTGAACAGGGCTTGCAGAGTCTATGCTTTTGTGACTGGCTCTCTTTAGGAGCGATCTGTCGAGTCGTTTCTCTCGTACCCGAATTCATATTGACGAATGCGCTGAAAATACCGATATTCTTCCGGCAGTACGGCACCCCAGGGCCTGCCTTCGAAGGTGGGCCACAGCCTGTCGTAGTTCATACATTCCCTCTGGCTGCTTCCCCGCTTCCGTATTTACAGCCTGTCGCTGCAGGGTTTTCGATCCTGCCTGCTGCGAAAAGGAGCAGCTGTGGAGACGACTTGCATTATGGAGGGGATGCTGCTGCAGACCTGTGTGCCCTCTTGACGAGGTACACATACTTTAGACTTCATCACATTTCCCCATTTGCGTGTCTGCATGTGCAGTTCAACCGGGACAAAGCTACCCCGTTTACTGGGCAAGCTCCGATCTCCCACAGGCGATTCAGTTCCGCCCGGGAGCCGGTGACGGTTACGCGTGGTCAGGCGCTGTGGTGGCTAGTGAAGAGACGGCAGGAAAGAGCTGGATTGCCCTGTACAACGGCATACGAGACGCAGCACCTGGTAGGGAGGCGGCTTCGTCATTTCCACTGCTGTCATGCCAAACGATCCCAAAACCTTTAGGCCACGGCCTACAGCCGGATGCTCGCAATGGTTTCAAAGGAATACGTATGTAGGAGAGTTCCATGTTCCCCTGATTCGAAGATAGCCTAAGCCATCTTGGGTTGTTTTGCTGTTTGTTTGCTTTTAGGGGTCTTCTGCGTTGAAGTGGCGCCTGATGGAGGCGTTAAGAGTATTTGTATACGGGGCGCTGAGGGAAACTCGGAGGGGTTCTTGGTCATTAACAGGTGCCCCGTGATTCAGAGAGTTATGGTCCATACATACCACACGGAGATGAGCATGCAAGGGCAAAGCACTGATATAGGAGGAGGGTCTTCTTCCTTCTCCCCGTCCTCCTCAACCTGGAGCAGGCAGCCCATGAAACTTCCGGACTTCGACTTTCATTTCTTCGCATACGAAGGAGAGACTGTTGCTTATGGATGGCCCTTCCCCTTTACATACACCTCGCGACCGGTAATCCCCTCATGGACTTTGAATGCAGCTTCTCGTTGCCTCTGTGCTCTCTTACCTTGCCTTTATCTGCGTTGCAGCGCAGCTGCCCTATGTGCATGCGTTCCCGTCTTAATGCTGATATGTATGCTTCTTAAACATCAAGTGCTAGATACATTGTTCGCGCTGGTTCCGCCAAGCTCAACTCCTAGGTGCAGGGGTTGTGCTTTGGGGGCATCGCGGTTTGGCTTGATTGTGTGGTGCATTGCCTGAAGACTTGCAACCTTGTTTGTTTCGAGCTAAGCTGTTTAGCTGACTGGCCGTTATCTCTGCTTCGCAGTGCCAAGTCCTCCTGTGGATCGACAGCAAGACCGTGGCTCCTAAGAGCCCCATCGCGCTGGACCTGGAGACACCACAGTACAAACGTTATGAAGTGAACCTCGGCCTTCCTAACATGCCCCAGATTATAGTGAGGACGGAGAAACGAGGTGATGCAATGATTATTGAAGTCCGGCCAAAGCCAGGAACCGGTCCTGAACGGCCTCTTGCGGTGTTGCCTTCTCCCAAGTCCCAAGGAACAGAACCTGATACGGTAGGCTTAGGCCTTGTCTGTCCTTCAATTCATGGAACGTCGAGCACTGGCAGCGTGCCGATCTGGGGTAGCTAAACAGTGTAAGCGCGTAGATCCTCTAGAAAGGAAAACCACATGTAATGACCTCCCCAAGGCCTGTATTTCTTCTTTCTCTGCAGGCTGTCGAGAGCCCCCTGCGGAGTTTGCATGTAGCAGTGACAATGGCTCAGGTTGGGGTTTCGCTGATCTATGACGCTGTGAGAGAAGAGCTATGTTTCGCGGAGATGTCTCAGTTGGCCATCGGGTTTCAGGAGAGAGGAGAACGACAGAAATTACTCGTTCGCATTGCCGACATCCAAATCGACAACCAAATGGAGCACGCCAGAAAACCGGTCCTCCTTGCCAATAGAGGTGGAGGTGGCAGCGGCACTGAAGAGGTATTTACGATGACACTTTGCACGTTCACAAGCTAAATCATGCGATACGTTCATTTGATAATAACGTATTTGGGAGCCAGTGTGAATTTCAACTGACGAAACGAGTGGCTGCAGTGCTTACCACCTTGCATGTTTGCTTCTCTTACCGCACATCTAGTTATGCGAGCTGAGAAAGAGATGAAAAGCCTAAACTATAATTTAGAGGAATTGCTTATTGATCTACTGGTTTAGACTGCGTGCCGTTAGAATTAAAAGCTGTCTTCTTCAAAGGAGAGCTAGAACGCGCCAATAAAACCAGGCGGATACGGATCCTCCCAGTGTTTTGCCCTCATAATTTTGAAATTTCGTCGTAATCGTTTACAACATTACCCGATACATTCACGTGTTTCTTCTTCCATAGGTTGGGTTGGTGAGGTTTTCGTTTGTGTCCATGTACACTGTTCATGCGCACAGTCATTTTCAGCTCAAGGCGCATCAAAGCCGTTCCTTAGTCTTTTCGTTGTTCGACACCACACGACCAGCAGCGACATCATTTTGCGCCGAGTTCAGCTGGAAGTGGACAACTTGGAGGTGGAAATCGATGCCGATGCGCTTAATGGTCTTAACGTAAGTCCCTGACGTGTCTTCCCATTATTTATGATAGCTGACGCGATTGTGAACGTATACGGATAAAGTGAAGCATGAGCTGCATGGCATAGAAGGATCGCTTGCAGGGAGCCGGTGTCGCGTGTTGTGGGATATTCCACAAGATGCCTACCCTTTGGTTTCTTGATTTTGCACGTGATCTGGTGACACGAGCGAAGTAGTCCTGTGCTCCACTAGAGCGATTTGCGTTTGCTGCAGGACTTCCTGTGGGCATGTATGACGTCATTGGGGCTGATGAGCGCTGCGTCCCGTCGCACGGTTTCAGCAGAGGAACTGGGGGTGTGGATTGAATCCCCTATTCATCAAACGTACACCCGGCCTCCCTTGCCAACGGTGTTGTCCTTAGAGTCCATGCTAATTGACAGATTTGACGTTTACTGCTGGTGTTCCTTCGTCTTGGACAAAATGCACATGCTGTCGGATCTCCTCAAAGTGGGCTTGCGCATTCTAATGGCATCAGGGCGCCTGGAGCTCATGGTAAGCTGTGCATCGCTAGCTCCAAGTCTTGTGCCTACTGAGAGAGAGATATCTACACTCTAGTATGTATGTGCCGGTGTAGTATGGAACTATGGCATCCGAATAAAATGCTGCACTTGATTCGATTTGGTACTTTGTGAGGGTTACTGCTTCAATCCAAAACACGTACGAGTCAGAAGCTGCTGCAGCAGTAGAGTGTTGTTTATTCCGGCAAATTACGCGGGTCTGTACTTTTTTCAGGGGGCGAAACTGAATTTCCAGCGAGAGGAATTCAGGAATTTACGGGGGACTGCAAAGACCTTTATGGCATCATTACAGGAACGTTACACATACCATTTGTTGAATTCTGTGTTCTCATCTTTGGGGCAAAGCTCGCTTCTGAATTTGCCGCGTATGCCGTTTGAACTGGGAAAGAACACCATCGGTTTGGCAGCAAACGCCGTGGACAGCGTGAGCGCTGGCTTGGGTAGTTTGCTTTCAACCTTCACCTTTGACTCAGAGTACATCAACAGGCGGCAGAGAGAGCGCGTACGGAGCGCGTCGAGCATGCGAGACGGCTTTCTCTCTGCGGGCAAGAACATTGGGGAGGGTGTGTGGTCACTGACGAATATCGTAACCAAACCCATTGAGGGGGCACAGCGAGAAGGCGTAGGTGGATTTTTCAAGGGCATCGGCAAAGGTATTGTTGGCTCTCTAGTCAAGCCATTAGACAAGGTCGGCCAAGCCGTATCTGATGTCACCCGAGGCATCAAAGCAGAGGTCTCCAAACCAATTGGAGCTTCTAAATTTAGGAATGAGCGAAGGCGCAAACCCCGAATGCTGGGAGAGCTTGGGGAAATCAGGTACGAGCACTCTATTGCACAATTTAGGTAAACGTTGATTCATGGAGGCTGCAGCAGGAGCCAACGAGCGCTGTATGCTTCATATGCAAACGTGGATGATTCGATGCGTCAGGGAAATGACAATTGTTTGTAGTAGATTAAAAACTAGAACTTAATTTGACACAAAGAGCTTTGCTGATTGATGGCTGGTACCGGCGCAGTGACTTTGCTTGTATTTGTATCTTTTCTCACAGGCCCTATGATGAGACGGAGGCGACACTGCGCGAGTGTTTGGGTTTAGCGGTGACGCGGCGCCTTCAGAAGTTTATAACCGTGTTGAAGGAAGAGGTGTTGCCGCCACGGCACTTGGTGGTGCTGTTCTATCCCAAGGATATCTTCTTCGTCGACCTGGCTGGAGCTCCGCAGGCTTGTGGTGGATCCCAAGTTGGGGATGAGTCGGAGTCGGGAGGGGCCAAGAACGTTAATGTTCTATGGCATGCGAGCATTCCTTTGGTTCGCGACATACGGGCCAGCACGCACGGCGTTGTCATTCGCGCAGGTCAGCCTAGCGTACAGCAGCCTAAGGATGTCCTGGTGGCTCTCAGCAGCCTCGACAGTTCCCCGAGAGCTCAGCGCAGCCACGTCGGGGCTTTGAGGCATGTAGAAGCGCGGGGAGACCGCTGCTACCAGATTCCCTGCCCTTCTGCTGCTCTCATTTCGCAGCTGTACAAAGAGTTGCTCGAGGCAGTGCACGGGTCTACGTCTGTAGTGCAACTCGGTACTTGGGATGCTCAGAGATATGCCGAGACAGACAACGACTCTTAGCCGGTAGATATAGAAATATCTCCATAGCAACTTGTTTTAATCCACCGCCGCTGCCTGTTGGCAGCAACTGACATTCCGCATACTTTCGAGTTAAAGGGACATGCGTTGTTTTAGATTCATGGCACTTCGAGCTAGCCGACTGATGCTGCAGTTTTGTCTGCAGGAGCAATATAACATACTAGGAAACACCAAAATGACATAGTCGGTTTCATTTAGACAAATAGAAAAGGGTTCCCGGTACTCGGAATCCCGCGAGACACTGCATTATTGAAAATGCCCTCAGGGTATCTGGTGAGGGTCGGCGATATGTTGCTTCTTTTGTCCTACTAAAAGGAAGCGTATATAGACTAAGAACACTAAACAGCACAAGTGTTGATGCTACAGTGGGAAATAGGCAGGCATGGCGGCCGCAGGTATCGGAGTTCGCATGACAACGGCTTCTCTTTCATGTGGATGTGAGAGAGAGAAACCGCTTTCGAGCGTTCTTGTATTGCCGCAGCTTGCTTGGTTTGTGGTATACTGTATAGCCTCCCTTCTTTGCTGGCTGAAGAGATTGTCGTTGATAGGAAGATGAGGGACGGGGGCCTTTTCTGGGGAAGGCCATGAGCCGAGAGGGATCTCTTGCTGATAGGGCGTTCGGCAATCATCATGGACCCAACGGCTGCTGCTGCTGCTGCTGCTACTGTTGCAGCGTTTGTTTAGTGTGAGGGTTCGTTCATCTTGTACGGGTAAGAAGCAGGATTCCATGTTCTGCACTGGCAGGCTTTGGGCAGCAGCCTCATCTGCATCGCAATGACAGACCCTCGGCACCTTGTGACTGGGCTTGTGTATTGAGAAGACAACTGACTTTCTTTTCAGAAGGCTTTTGCCTTACCACAAGCAACAGCATTGCAACGGCGGTGAGTGCAGCTTTAAATGCTCGAGTCTCACCTGCAGAGGAAGATCGCGGGTTTGGCGGAGGCTGAAGTGATGGGAAGCCACAGTCCTCCGTTTGCAGCGTCCTTGGCCTGGGAGCTTCTATGTGGCATTTTGGACTGTCTTCTCGTGGATCCTGTCTACTTGCTTTTCGGTGAAAGGAACCGGCAGCCGAAACTCCATTATGGAGTCTGTTACGGGAGTCCTCAACGAACGACGAGGGCGGCCCTTGCTTATCTTTGCTGCTGGTCTTTGGAACAGCCATGGCAGCCTCCTCTCTTTGTTGCTGGAGCTGATGTGGCTGTTGCGGCTGCTGCTGCTGCTGCTCCTGTTGCGGCTGTTGCTGCTGCTGACGCGATTTGTGTTGCTGGGGCTGCGTCGCTCACAAGCAGGTGAGTGCAATAACAGAATATACGCGAAACAGAGCAGGAGGAACTTCCTAACTTAAACTGAAATCTAAACAACTAAATTCAGGTTAGCTACATTAATTTCGCTTACCTCTGGGAAAGAAGGAATGCCCAGGAAAGGCGTTCCCATTTGCTTCGACGTCATGGATGGCTGATCGAAACAAACACACAGAAAGATTGTTCCTGTCACTTAACAAGCTGAAGAAACAGCGGGATTGAGCCATCCAATGCCTTCATATCCTGTGCACCCAACGGGTGCTAACTGAGGGCCAATAAGACTTCTAGAAACAGCGAAATATATAGTTTTCGAAATATACTGAAGAGGAAACAGGCAATAAAATTCGGTTGCTTTACCCGGGGGATGAAATCACATGTTTGATTTGCCTCCTGCATGCATACAACAAACAGCAAAACATTACTTGCACTGGATTCTATAGAAAGTCACATGATATTGTATTTATCGGTTACACACTTAGAGAAGCCTGTGAAGCAATAAGTGTTTTCCGGGGCTTTCTTATTCTCCCGTCGCACCATGGCTATGCTCGGCTTCCATTCAGATATGAAATATTCCTTCGCAATTCCACAAAGGAGTTGCTGAATGTCGAACTCTAAGGGAGGCGCGAGAGACAGTGCATGCACGAGCTGCGCAGACAGCGGAAAACAGAAGGCGTAAACACAACAACAGCTAATAATGCCTCAATATTGAAGCTGTTTGAAAGAGGCTATCTTCTAATTTATTTTGATTCTCTTCACGGAAAGGGTTGTAAGCCAAACGACCTTAAAATGGACTTCTTGCTTGGCATTCTTAACTGCGCTTTCTACAAACACTTCTCCATACTTCACTGCAAACTGCCGCCGGACTGTCGCCAGCTCGTCAATACCTGCAGAGAAAGCAGCCCAACGATCGGCTGTTAGGCAACCAGCCACCCCCCCCCCCCCCCCCCCCCCCCCCGCCCCCCCCTCCCGCATTTCCCCTACCCGCATTCCACAGATGCTTATTGATAGACTCTAAACCTGTAGTTTTCTGCACCGTTCATACAGTGAAAGACCCTGCGTACTTAGCCTCGGTTCGCAATAAAGAAGGGTGTGGATCGGGGATACTAAGTCGGGTGGACACGTCCTTTCCATGGCAAGATAGCTCTGCAATCGTAGAAGAAGCTCAACACCCATTCAATTTATCTAACACCTGTAAAGTACCCCCAACATGTATTTATGCCCTTCCACAGAACCCACAGGAGCCCCCATCTAAGCAAATCCCAAACCCCTTCCTTTTGCCTGCGGTGGCGAGCGAAACGAGGTACTGATGAAAAGGCTTTAGATTTGTAAAGAAACAAAAGGAAGCATACGGTTTATTGCAGTGGCCTCACCAGTCTAGAAATGAGGAGTTCACAAACTGTCACGAGGATCTCCATCGCTCTCTCCAATCTGTATTCGCGCAGCAAGTGCTCTCCTTTCAGTCTTGCGCCTTCTTCTCTCCCCTCTCTGCTCGCACATGCGTAAGAAATACCGCATGGTGTTGCCACTTCATTACATACAGCCATTCACGATGCGTACGTGTGAACGCTGTTCAAATAAAGACATTAGAGGGCTGCGGCAGAGCCCCCATCTTCCCCCCATCTTCGTTTTGCTCTTTATCAATCAAATCCTTAGACGTTTTCGCAGAATATGCGATCCTAGTGTATATTTCAGTGCATAATGGAACACATATACGCATGATTTCTATGAAAACACATGCGGGAGAGGGAAGAAAGACATACCGAAGAAGACTGGCGATTTCTTTGCGTTGAAGTCGGATGGAATTTTGCAATCTGTTGGTGCACATGCGAGCTGCGAATAACACCAGAAGAAGAATAAGAAGCTTAACACACAATACAAGGCTACACAGGAAGAAAGGAGAAGATATCATTGTCTGCATGAATAGATCTGCTTATATTCAACTAGTTTCTTTTTGAGGTATCCTGGGTTCTGCGTCTCTGCAAGTATATGCAGGAATTACCTCTGCTGATCGCCATCTTCAAGCTCGCCTTGCACACAGCACCATCGAATCTCTCAAAGGGCCAGCGCATCTTCATTTTGGCTGGTAGAAAACGATAAAGGATGTGTGAGTTGGTTTTAAAGCAGATAGTACGGCTTCTGTAGACCTAGAATAACAGCCAGGGTAATAAGAAAAACACGCTGAACAGAGTTTGAGAACGGTGTTCTATGTGTCCACTGGAACCCCTGTGGAGCCAGTATACTCGAAATTTTCTAAAAAAAGTTTGCTACAGGATTAAACTTGAAAAATAGGCGGAAATGGAAAGATTTAACATCTACATTTGCTTCTCATGAAGAAATGATGATGAGAGTGACCTGGGACTGACCGGCCTTCGGCAGCAACAACCCCACCGCAACAACACACTCCAACACTGGCAACTTCATGAAATTTGCCTTCTCATTGGATTTTGCAGGATATGGCTTACGTTGGAATGGGGATGGAATCACCTGAACAAGATAAAATCACCACGCTATGCAGGCAGGGAGCGGTTCCGCAGACAGAGAAGACGCAGCACCGCTGAGCGGGAGAAAATACCTTTCCTGGTTCATACTATTTCTTTACTGGTAGACAATCAGAGAGAAAACCGCTGAAATTCCATTAAAATTTATATAACCACTTACACTATTGCGGCCGAATCCAAATTGCCAACGCCTTCTTAGCTTAGTCGGTAGAGCATTCGCTTAGTAAGCGAAAGGTCGCCGGTTCGATTCCGGCAGGAGGCTCTTTTATCCGCTGTGTCTTTTCAACTTCATATAAACCTATCTTTCTTATACTTGTTGAGATTTGTACTCCCTATTCAATATTGAATGAGATTATACATGCAAATCTGTCATACATTCAAATCTGTGTTGCTTTGCTACTCGTATTATACCGGCGCTGGGAAGTATCGCTGGTGCTCTTGTCTACTTCCAGCAACAAAACTAGAAGCAGTAGATATTCAAAAAAAAAACAATTTTTTTACTCTTTATCTAATTAATCCTCAAATTTAACATCAAAATTAAACAACAATAATAAAATAGCCACCTGCCGGAATCGAACCGGCGACCTTTCGCTTACTAAGCGAATGCTCTACCGACTAAGCTAAGGCGGCGTCGGTGGGTGTTGATATCTCCGTGGACTCGTACTTTTCTTTGAGCCATCCTCTTCAGCTTCTCTGTCTTCGTATTTTAAAGAAGCAGGCTAACAAGTAGAGTGTTATAGAAGTAATATATTACAAATAGAACTGTCTTTCGATATCTACAATCAAGCAGAACGAGTACAGTTGCTTTGGGGGGGGGGGGAAGCGGGGGGAGAGGGGGGAAGAGGGGGAGGGGAGGGGTTTAGGAGGCTTCTTTGCTGTATCTGCTGTTTTCTTTCTAATTAATCTGTGAGCTCTAAGCCGTCTCTGTGTATAGAGGGGAGTATAACAAGAAGGCCTAAGCCTTCTTTGCTTATCTCGAGACGCTAGCAGCAGATATATATATCTTATCTTTATATACGTAGTATCCCTGCTGAGAGCAGCAGCAGCAGAGTGTGGCTGAGGGGCTGAAGGAGAGAAGGGGGCCCCCTTAGAAGCTACGCATGTAAATACAGTAGGGTTGCGTTGCACGTACATAAACTACTACTACTAGTATTAATAGTAGTAGTTTAAAACAGATTAGACACAGACTCTTCATACCTAACAAGGGAACGAGGTGTTAAATATATATATATATATATATACAGAGAGAGAGAGAGAGAGAGAGAGAGAGAGATTGTATATATACACCTGCCTCTCTCAAACACAGTAATAGAGTTTCTTAAGATACGAAGATATTGATTTACAGCAGAGGCATTTCAACTATACAAACTAAAATGTCTTAGCAGCTACAAACATGTAATAAACAAATACATAACTAACCCACAGACAGCCTCAAACACGAGAAGCACAACAAACTCAATATAACTATCAAACATCTATCTATCTTTCTCTTTATATATACCTATACCTGTATACTTATCTATATATCTATATATCTATGTCTGTATGTCTATATCTGTATATCTATATATCAATATATCTATATATCTATATATCTATACCTGCATCTATCTATCTATCTTTCTATCTATCTATCTATCTATCTATCTACCTATATATATATCTATATCTAATGTCTATGTATCTGTATATTTCTATATCTATACCCATATATATATATATATATACATATATATATACATATATATATATATATATATATATATATATATATATATATATATAGAGAGAGAGAGAGAGAGAGAGAGACGCCTCAGGCATTAATTTGTATTCTGTCAGATCTCAGGGCCATCGAGCAGGCAGCTCGTCTTAGGCGAATGAGTGTGTCATCATCTACGCTTGCTGCTGCTGCTGCTGCTGCTGCTGCTGCTATTGCTGCTGCTGCTGCTATTATTCATGCTGCTGCTGTGTTTTGCTGCTGCTGCTGATCATGATGATGTGAGTATATACATATATATATATATATATATATATATATATATATATATATATATATATATATATATATATACAGCTGCAACGGAGTTAGAAGCTGCAGGTTCTTAAAAAGGGTTTTGTAGACAAGTTCATCAGACGAAGAAAGAGACAATAAATACTCCTGCTGCTGCTGCTGCCAGCAGCAAGCTACAGCAGCAAGCTGCAGCAGCAGCAAGCTACAGCAGCAAGCTACAGCAGCAAGCTGCAGCAGCAAGCTACAGCAGCAGCAAGCTGCAGCAGCAGCAAGCTGCAGCAGCAGCAAGCTACAGCAACAGCAAGCTGCAGCAGCAGCAAGCAGCAGCAGCAAGATTTTAAAGACCAAATTTACAGCGAATCAAAGACATCTGCTGCTGCACCTCCTTCGCCATCCTCCACTCTTGTGCGTCTATGAAAACAACCTGCAGCAGCAGCAGCAGCAGCAGCAGCAGCAGCAGCAGACAGCAGACAGCAGCAAGAAGTATTCTGCATGCATACTGTCTATGCAGACATAGCAAGTAGAAAAAGAAGAAAACAAAGAAAACAGACATTCTCCTACTTGCTGCAGCAACACTGCATGCATGGTGCTGCTGCAGCAAGTAGGAGAAGTTTATATATACTGTCTCTCTGTCTCTGTCCCTGTCTCTGTCTCTGTCTGTTTATATATACTGTCTCTCTGTCTCTGTCTCTGTCTCTGTCTGTCTCCTTTTGTTTCTCTCTGTCTCTAACTGTATCTGTCTGTCTCTGTCTGTCTCTAACCGTATCTGTCTGTCTCTGTTTCTGTATATGTGTCTCTTTGTCTCTCCCTGTCTCCGTTCGTCTCCTCCTCTGTCTCTTCATTTGTCTGTCTGTCTGTCTGTCTCTCTCTCTCTCCCCATATATATATATATATATATATATATTCAATTACATATTATATATATAATATATATAATACATTATATTATTATTATAATGTATATATATATATATATATATATATATAAGAACGTAATTATATATATATATATATATATATATATATATATATATATATATATATATATATATGCATATAATATATAAGAACGTAATAATTGTCTACTTTCTTTTTCTTACTTTCGAAAGACCGAGGGCTCTGAAAGCTCTGAGCAGAAGATATTTATATCCTGTATTAAATATTTTTCTAGCCTCTCCTCCTCCTCCTCCTGCAGCAGCAGCAGCAGCAGGAGCAGCAGCAGCAGCAGCAGGTGCTGCTGCTGCTGCTGCTGCTGCTGCTGCTGCATGCAGTCCTTCTTCTTCTCTTTGTAATATCAGAGGCTGTCTCCCTACCCAGAGACAAACTTCTGAGAGAGGCCACAGACTCCCCCAAGATGAGGAGACACCCCACATACTCCCTTCTGCTGCTCCAACATAAGACACACCTGCCTCTTGTAGTGTATCTGCAGCAGCAGCAGCAGCAGCAGCAGCAGCAGCAGCAGCAGTAATAACGTATGAGGAACAAATGCAGGAACAGAAGAAGCAGCAAATGCAGCAGCAGCAGCAGAAAAAACAACGCACAAAAAAGCAGAAGCAGCAACAGCAACAGCAGCAGCAGCAATAGCTGAGACAGCAGCAGCAGCAGCAACAGCAGCAGCAGCAGCAGCAGCAACAGCAGCAGCAAACACAGCCAAGCGTTTCACTCAAAATAATTACAAGAAGGAGACAAAAAGAGAAGAGCTATAAACACAAAGAGAGACAAGAGGAGACAGCTATATATATATATATATATATATATATATATATATATATATATATATATATATATATATATATATATATATATATATTAGAAATAAAGAGAAGAAGCAATAGTATGTGTCTCCTTACCTTTGACCTCATTAAGTAGCTGCTGCAGCTGCTGTTCTCTGTCTCCCTTCCACCTAATAACAGCCTCTGCATGCATCCTGAAGCTTTGCTGCTGCTGCAGTGCTGCTGCTAGATGTGGGGCCTCTAGCTGCAGCAGCCGACATACCTGCTGCAGCAAGACAGCAGGCTCAGGGTGCTTACGATAGGTAATACAATCAAGGGGAGTCATAGACATATCCTGTCTCCACGTTGCTGGCTGTCTTGCTGCTGCTGCTGCTGCTGCTGCTGCTGTTGTGCTGCTGTTGCTGTTGCTGTTGTTGTTGTTGTTGTTGCTGCTGTTGCTGCAGACTCCCCTGCTCCTGCAGGATGTCTTGCTGCTGCAGCTGAGTCTTCTGCTGCAGCAGCAGCAGCAGAGCCGCGCGAAGCGCCACCACCGCCAGTCTCACAAACACCAGCAGCAGCAGCAGCAGCAGGAGCAGCAGCAGCAGCAGCAGCAGCAGCAGTGGGGCTGTTTGTTAGTTGCTGTGCATGCGGAGCAGCAACATCTCTGAGACGCCAGGGTGTGGGGCTATCAGCAGCAAAGTCGAAGACATCAGAATCTGAAGAGGAGACACATTGTCTCTCTTCTAATGCTGCAGCAGACTCTTCTGCTGCTGCTGCTGCTGCTGCTGTTGCTGCTGCAGACACCTGAAGAGCAGCAAACAGTTAAGGAGCAGCAGATAGCTGTGATGGAGGAAACAGATAGCTGAGATAGAGGAGACAGACAGCAGAGATAGAAAAGAGAAGTGAGATAGAGAAGACAGCTGCCACAGAGGAGATAGATGCGATAGAAGAGACAGCAGAGACAGAGGAGACAGACAGCAGAAGTTGAAGAGACACCAGAATATGAAGAGATAGCAGGGAAAGAGGAGACAGCAGAGACAGAGGAGACAGCAGAAAGAGTGGAGACAGCAGAATATGAGGAGACAGTAGAATATGAGGAGACAGTAGAATATGAGGAGACAGTAAAATATGAGGAGACAGTAGGATATGAGGAGACAGTAGAATATGAGGAGACAGCAGAGAGAGAGGAGACAGCAGAGTTTGAGGAGAGAGCAAAAATAGAGGAGACAGTATAATATGAGGAGAC
>OY986946.1:1592855-1595355 GCA_963920595.1 Eimeria praecox | reverse complement strand
CTGCTGCTGCTGCTGCAGCGATACATACAACAGAAGCTGCAGCTCAGAGCAGCAGCAGCAGCAGCAGCAACAGCAGCAGCAGCAAACCAACGGCTGCTGCAACGGCGACAATACCAGCAGCAACTTCAACTGCAGCAGCAGCAGCAGCAGCAGCAACAGCAGCAGCAGCAGCAGCAGCAAATGCCGGCCTCACGATACAGGCTACGTGTCGTGCAGCAGCTGGCGAAGCAGCAGCGCGCAGAACTCCGCAGCAGCAGCAGCAACAGCAGCAGCAGCAACAGCAGCAGCAGCAACAGCAGCAGCAGCAACAACAGCAGCAGCAGCAACAGCAGCAACAGCAGCAACAGAATATGCTTAGCTTCACAGACTGTACGGGGACTCAAGCAGCCCCGAGGGGATAGCAGCAGCAGCAATACCAGCAGCAGCAGCAGTAACAGCAGCAGCAACAGCAGCAGCAACAGCAGCAGCAACAGCAGCAGCAACAGCAGCAGCTGCTGCTGCAGTAAGGATATCAAGACGCCACTTGAGCAGCACCATCAGCAGCAAAAAGAGCAGCAGCAGCAGCAGCAGCAACAACAGCAGCAGCCAGTACGAACCCCAAAGCTGCCGCAGCAGCAGCAACAGCAGCAACAGCAGCAACAGCAGCAGCAGCAGCAGCAAAGACAGCGGCGCACATTGCTGTTGGGGTGCTGCGGCCGCCGCCGTTTGCTGCTGCTTAGACTCCTAGCAGCAGCACAGCCTCCCCGCTGCTGCTGCAGCAGCAGCAGCAGCAGCAACAGCAACAGCAGCAGCAACAGCAGCAGCAGCAGCAACAGCAGCAGCAGCGAGAAGCGCAGTCTCAGCAGCAGCTCTATCTACGGCAGCACGAAGAAACGGAGGTGCACCAGCAGCAGCAACAGCAGCAACAGCAGCAACAGCAGCAACAGCAGCAACAGCAGCAACAGCAGCAGCAGCAGCAACAGCAGCAGCAGCAACAGCAGCAGCAGCAGCAATGCTGCAGTGTATCTACAGGCTTCAAGACAAGGAATAAACTCTGTCTGCAGCACACACGCTGACTTACAGGCTTTGCAGCAGCAGCAAGAGCAGCAGCAGCAGCAGGAGCAGGAGCAGCAGCAGCAGCAGCGGCAAGAGCAGCAGCAACAGCAGCAGCAACAGCAGCAGCAGCAGCAGCAGAAGCCCGCAGACCGGCGCAGCAGCAAAGATGATATTTCATCAACATGCAGCAGCAAAGATAAACAGCAGCAGCAGCAGCAGCAGCAAGAGCAGATACAGCAGCACAAGAGGCAGCCGCAGCAGCAGGAACAGGAGCAGCAGCAACAGCAGCAGCAGCAGCAGCAGCAGCAGCCAGCAGTGCTGCTGCTGAACCCGCTGATAGACCCTCTAGAAGACCTTAGCAGCGAGAGCAGCAATACAGACGAACAGCAGCAGCAGCAGCAGCAGCAGCAACAGCAGCATCAGCAGCAGCAGCAGCAGCAGCAGGTAGAGCAGCAGGAAGGTACCCGCATGCGTCGTCAGCAGCAACGGGAGCAGCTGTGGCAGCTGCAGCAGCAGCAGTGGCAGCAGCAGCAGCAGCAGAAACAGCAGCAGAAACAGCAGCAGAAACAGCAGCAGAAGCAGCAGAAGCAGCAGCAGCAGCAGCAGCAGCAGCAGCAGCAATTTCAGGTCAAGGTAGACGCAGAGGAGCAGCAGCGGAGGCAGCAACGGCTGCAGCGCGAGTGGAGAGACAGCACGATATTTTGTAGGAGGCCTAATGAAGCTAGCAGCAGTATTACTGTACAAGAGCTGCAGCAGAGGCTACACAGTCTGCTGCTGCTGCAGCAACAGCACCAGCAACAGCAGCAGCAGCAGCAGCAACAGCAGCAGCAGCAACAACAGCAGCAGCAGCAGCAGCAAGAAGGAGAAAAGCACTCTTCAAACACATGCAGCAACAATGACAGGCAGCCAGTCTGCGCTTGCAGCAACAGCAGCAGCAGCAACAGCAGCAGCAGCAGCAGCTGCTGCTGCTGCTGCTGGGGACCGCTAGAGAAGCCTCGGCTGCTGCTGCTGCAGCGCATGCAGCAGCAAGAAGAGTGGCAGCAGCAATGGAGAGAGTGTATACAGGAGAAGTATAGAGCCCTCAGACAGTGCTGTCTCGTTCAACGCAGCAGACTTGCTGCTGCTGCTGCTGCTGCTGCTGTTGGTGCTGCTGCTGCTGCTGCTGCTGCAGCAGAAGCAGAAGCAGCAACAGCTGAGCCAGAAGCCGTCGAGGCAGCAGAAGCAGCAGCAACCAAACCAGAAGCAGCAGCTGCAGCAGCAGAAGCAACAGAAGCAGAAACAGCAGCAGCAGCAGCAGCAGCAGCAGCAGCAGCAGACGTAACTGCTGAAGCAACAGCAGCCAAATCAGAAGCCGCAGTTGCAGCAGAAGCAGCAGCAGCAGCACAAACAGCAGCAGCACAAACAGCAGCAGCAGAAGCAGCAGAAGCAGCAGCAGCAGAAGAAGCAGAAGCAGCAGCAGCAGCAG
>OY986946.1:1572855-1575355 GCA_963920595.1 Eimeria praecox | reverse complement strand
CCGAAAATTCAATATTTTCAGATATATTCTTACCTACATACACCATGAGTACTTCATTGATTCAAAGACTTTCTTTCTGGTTCACAGGTAATAATTTATCTTCTTTTTTTGTTTTTATTTTATTTTATTTATTTATTTTTATTTTAGTTTATATATTTAACACATTTAACATAGTTATATACCTTCTTAGATGCAGCAGCAGCAGCAGCAGCAGCAGCAGATACCTGCTGCTGCTGCTGTTGCTGCTGCAGCAGCAGCAACATAAGAAGCAGAAAGAAATAAAGAATATACACATAAACCATAAACCCTAAACCCTAAACCCTAAACCCCAATCTCTAAACCCTAAACTGCGAGGAGTAGAAGCACACACACACACACACACACACACGCACACACACACACACACACACATGTATATATAAACCCTAAACCCTAAACCCTAAACCCTAAACCCTAAACCCTAAGAGCACACACATCATCCCTCTCCTCATTTATTCATGCTGCATTTGCTTGTGCTGCTTGTGCTGCTTCTGCTGTTGCTGCTGCTGCTGCTGCTGCGTCTTCTGCTTCTCCTTCTTCTTCTGCTGCTGCTGTTGCTGCTGTTGCTGCTGCTGCTGCTGCTGCTGTTGCTGCTGCTGCTGCTGCAGGTACAGAGACTCCTCCCCCTGTCCCCCATCCTCCTCACATTCATCCGATCATCCGATTATACTCGAAGCCAGGATCATGTTAAACCTCAGTAAACCCTAAACCCTAAACCCTAAACCCTAAACCCTAAACCCTAAACCCTAAACCCTAAACCCTAAACCCCAAACCCTAGTCGTTCTATGTGTGTTTTTGTTTGTTTGTTTTTTGTTTTATTTATTTTATTTTTTTGTTTGTATTTTATTTTTGTTTCTTTTTATTTATTTGTCTTACGTTTATATATTTATATATATTTGTATATATATTTATATATATATATATATATATTTATAAATATTTATATATTTATATATATTTATATATTATTTATATATATATATATATATATATATATATTATATTTATGTATTTGTTTTCTGTGTATAGAGGAGACACTTCCATCGAATGCAAGTAGAGAAGAAATAATTGAAATAATAAATAATAAAGTAGAAGATAGAGATTTACAAGCACACGCACTAGCGGTTATGAGAGACAGGTTAGGTTTAGAATTTGATAGAAAGATAAACCCTAATATGCCTCAACCTAGGTATTATGGGAGCAATAATTAATTAATTAATTAATTGAATAGAAGAAGAAGAGAAGGTTAGTGATATTCGTTTATTTATTTATTTTATTATTTATATTAATTTAATTTTGAAAACGAAAAGGGAAGAGAGAAGACAGAAGACAGACAGAAGAGAGACGAAGATGAAGCAAACAAAATAAATAAATAAATAAATAAATAAATAAATAAATAAAATAAATAAAATAAATAAATAAATATAAATAAAAATAAAAATAAATTGGAAAAATAAAAGCAGAAAAGAAATAAAAAAATAAAATTGGAGTCCATGTTTTCTCTTCTTCTCTTTTCAGAGGCATATACGGAGGTGTATGTATATATTATATTATAGATAATACATGTTATATATATAATATATATTATATATATTATATATATTATATATATTATATACAATATATATAATATATATTATATATATTATATATATTATATATATTATATATATTATATACATATATATATATATATATATATATATATATATATATATATATATATATATATATATAATATCTAATAAATTGTATTATATATATATAATATATTATCTATAATATATATAATATATATGTGATCATACACCTGAGGACTTGGGGTGTACGTACACCTGACTTGTTGTGTACAGATAAATAAATTAATTATTAATATTAGATGTGGTGTTAAAGTAAAATAAAATAAATATAAAATAAATATAATATAAATATAATTAATGTTATTAATTTATATTGGATGAAGTATATAAATATAGGTAATAATATATATATATATATATATATATATATATATATATATATATATATATATATATATATGATTAGGTGTTGATGTATGTGTATATGTATATATGTCTATATACACATAATTAATAATTATATATATATATATATATATATATATATATATATATATATATATATATATATATATATATATATATGTGAGGTGTATGTTTGAATATGTGGGGTGAGGAGACAGACAGATTTTTCTTTTTCTTCAGGTGTATACGCAGGTATAAACAGCGAAAATAAATAAAATAAGATACAAATATATTAATTTATTTAAAATAAATATATTTTATTTTATTTTAGATAGAAATATAAATAAATAAAATAGAGAGAGTAGAACAGACAGAGACAGAGACAGAGAAGTAGAAACAAATAAAATAAATAAAATAAAATAAAATAAATAAATAGAGAGGAGACAGAAAAATAAATAAATAAATAGATAAATAAA
>OY986946.1:1552855-1557855 GCA_963920595.1 Eimeria praecox | reverse complement strand
TGGTTTTAGTTTGCAGGTATATTCAGTAACAGCGATCGTGGTTTGTGGCCTAGGGTTTAGGGTTTAGGGTTTGGTGTTTGTTATATATATATATATATGGTTTTAGTTTGCAGGTATATTTAGTAACAGTGATCGTGGTCTGTGGCCTAGGGTTTAGGGTTTGTGGTTTAGGGTTTGGTGTTTGTTATATATATATATATATGGTTTTAGTTTGCAGGTATATTCAGTAACAGCGATCGTGGTTTAATAGAGAATTTGAAGAAGATAGTACTCCAACAAAACCCCAATCTTCTCTCATTAGATAACAGATCATTAGTAGCGAAGGTTAACAGTAAAACTAAATTACCCCTATTGTGGGTCCGAGCAGATCCTCTACAAATATGGCCTGCAAGGTCTAGTAACCCTAAACCCTAAACCCTAAACCCTAAACCCTAAACCCTAATTCAACAATAAATTAACCCTAAACCCTAAACCCTAAGGAAACAATAAACCCTAAGTAAACCCGAAACCCTAGACCCTAAGTAAACAATAAACCCGAAACCCGAAACCCTAAACCCTAAGTAAATCCTAAACCCTAAGTAAATCCTAAACCCTAAACCCTAATTAAACCCTAAGTAAATCCTAAACCCTAAGTAAACCCTAAACCCTAAGTAAACCCTAAACCGTAAGTAAATCCTAAACCCTAAGTAAACCCTAAACCCTAAGTAAACCCTAAACACTAAGTAAACCCTAAACCCTAAGTAAATCCTAAACCCTAAACCCTAAGTAAATCCTAAACCCTAAACCCTAAGTAAATCCTAAACCCTAAACCCTAAGTAAACCCTAAGCCCTAAACCCTAAAAAAAATAAACCCTAATATCCATTTGGGGAAACATAGAAACCCGAAACCCTAGAAGCAAATAACTGTATCCTAAACCCTAACACCAAATAACAAAAACCCTAAACCCTAAACCCTAAACCCCTAAACCCTAAACCCTAAGCAAGAAACACAAATCGCACCTGTCAAAGCACATCCTAAACCCTAAACCCTAAACATCAAACATTAGCCATACCTGGTCCTCCAGGTACACCTTAAACCCCAAACCCTAAACCCTAAACCCTAAACCCTAAACCCTAAACCCTAAACAAGGGTTTGGGGAGAGTTGGGTGGATGTCCTAAGGCACACGATGTAGCTAGGGTTTTTTTCTACGATTTTTTTTTCTTTCTCTTAAATTTTTTAATTTTTTAGGGTTTTAGGGTTTAGGGTTTAGGGTTTAGGGTTTAGGGTTTAGGGTTTATGGTATGTGATATGAAGGATTCGTCGATGTCAGAGCGGTTCAATGTGGGAGCAGCAATTATTATCGGAGACATCAGCAGCCTTCCAGCTAGAAGCAGCAGCAGCGCTAGGTGCTCTGCTGCCGCAGCAGCAGCAGCAGCAGCAGCAGCAAAGGTTGTCGAGCGAAGATCCTGTTAAATCCCATGCTGCTATTGCTCTCAGCAAAGCCCTAGCATCCCATAGATGGCATCCTTTCTTTCGGTACCCATAAACCCTAAACCCTAAACCCTAGACCCTAAACCCTAAACCCTAGACCCTAAACCCTAAAGCCTAAACCCTAGAAAATCCCTAAATCCTAAATCCTACAAAATCCATAAACCCTAGACCCTAGAATAGCCCTAAACCCTAAACCCTAAGAAATCCCTAAACCCTAAACCCTAGCAAATTCCTAAACCCTAAACCCTAGAAAATCCCTAAACCCTAAACCCTAGGCTTCAACATATTATAACCTTCTTATCATTTTCTCGCCGGCCCCTCTCAAATGCTGTGATGTTGTTTGAGCTAAACGTCCTCGATGCTCCTACACCCACAATTTAGGGTTTAGGGTTTAGGGCTTAGGGTTTAGGGTTTAGGGGTTTTGGGTTCAGGGCTCGAGCAGCATTCTCGCTGGCTCGGTTGCATAATACAGGAGGAGAGGAGGCAGCAGCAGCGTGGAAAGCCCTAGCAAATTATATATCTTCTTTTCATAGTGAAGCTGTTCTAGACGTAAACCCTAAACCCTAAACCCTAAACCCTAAACCCTAAACCCTAAACCCTAGAGTATCGGGGCACACATGCCAGCATAGCTGCTGCTTCGACAGAGGAAGCATATGCTCAGAGGAAGCATATGCTAGAAGGAAGCATTTATGTTTTTAAATCTTAGACAGAACGATGATTCAAGATCTAGGGTTTAGGGTTTAGGGTTTAGGGTTTAGGGTTTAGGGTTTAGGGTTTAGGGTTTAGGGTTTGGTGTATAGGCCGAGGCGAACGAGGTGATGTCTCCTCCAGAATCAGGTGAAGGGATGTCTAGCGGGGACTGTGGCCTGTCTAGCTCATCCTCTTCCTCTGCAGCAGCAGCAGCAGCAGCAGCAACAGCAGCAGCAGCAGCAGCAGCACCTGCTTCAGATGGTCTTCGTCTATCTTACTATGCATGCACAGCCCCAGAGAGCCGATTCCTTAGATATTTCTTTGCTGCTGTCTCTCTTATCAGAGATACAAAGGGATTGTAGGACCTGCTGCTGCTGCTGCTGCTGTTGCTGCTGCTGCTGCTGCTGGTGTTGGTGCTGTTGCTGGTGTTGGTGCTGCTGGTGGTGGTGGCGGTGGTGGTGGTGGTGCTGCTGCTGGTGTTGGTGCTGTTGCTGGTGTTGGTGCTGTTGCTGGTGTTGGTGCTGCTGCTGGTGTTGGTGCTGCTGCTGGTGTTGGTGCTGCTGCTGGTGTTGGTGCTGCTGCTGTTGCTGCTGCTGCTGCTGGTGTTGGTGCTGCTGCTGTTGCTGCTGCTGCTGCTGGTGTTGGTGCTGTTGCTGGTGTTGGTGCTGTTGCTGGTGTTGGTGCTGCTGCTGGTGTTGGTGCTGCTGCTGTTGCTGCTGCTGCTGCTGGTGTTGGTGCTGTTGCTGGTGTTGGTGCTGTTGCTGGTGTTGGTGCTGGTGGTGGTGGTGGTGGTGCTGCTGCTGCTGATGCTGGTGTTGTCGCTGCTGCTGCTGTTGGTGCTGTTGTTGCTGCTGTTGTTGTTATTAGTTCGTTTGTTAGTATTGCTGCTGTTGTTGGTGTTGCTGCTGCTGCTGCGGCTGTTGCTGCTTGAGTTGCTGCTTTCGCTGCTGCTGCTGCTGCTGCTGCTGCTGCGTCTTGTTTGGTGTTATGTTGGGCTTATACAGCTGCATACATTGTTTGGATTCAATGTGCTGCTGGTGCTGCTGTTGCTGCTGCTGTTGCTGCTGCTGTTGCTGCTGCTGTTGCTGCTGCTGCTGCTGCTGTGTGCAGGTCAACTCCTGCTGCAGTTGATTTGCTGCTGCAGCCGCTGCAGCAGATAGAATCAACAGCAGCAGCAGACAGCGGAGCTCTGCTGTCTCTTGGTGCAGCAATCCTTGACTGTCTAGGCAACTTGAGGTGGAGATACACCCCGTTGCCGTTGCTGCAGGAATCGATGCATCCTTACTTTGCTGCTGCTAAGGTAAGACATCCTCCAGCAGCAGCAGCAGCTGCTGCTGCAGCAGTAGCAGCTGCAGCAGCAGCAGCAGCATGAAGGCTGCTGTTGCTGCAGAAGCAGCGGTGTAGCAGCAGCAAAAGCAGCAGCAACAGCATTTGCAGCAACACCACCACCACCAGCTGTAGCATTAATAATTGCTGCTGCTGCTGCTGCTGCAGCAGCAGCAACAGCACAGCAGCAGCAAATCAGCAGCAGCAGCATCAGCAGCAGCAGACCCGCAAGGTTCGCGCCTTATTAGCCGCTGCAGTTGTTGCTGTTGCTGCTGCTGCTGCTGCAGCAGCAGCAGCAGCAACAGCAGCAGCAGCAGGAACAGCAGGATATGATAATGGAGTATCTGCGCAGGTGTGATTGTGTGCTGCTGCTGCTGCTGCTGCTGCTGCTGCTGCTGCTGCTGCTTGTAGGCTGGATGCTGCCTGCTGCTGCAGTGCAGCAGCAAACGAGCTGCAGCAGCAGGTCGTTTAGATTCTGTCTTGAGTCGAGATTGCTTTGCTGCTGCAGCAATCCCCTGTGGCTGCAGCTGCATGCAGCTTATCAAGGAAGATCCTGCTGCTGCTGCTGTTGCTGCTGCACCATCAACAAGAGCAGCAGCTGCTGCAGCAGCTGCAGCAGCAGCAGCAGCAGCAAACTGGGAGGCCTTCGTCTTCTCTAATTGCAGAGGACTTGAAGCCACATGGACAGAAGCCTGGCGCCTCTTCAGACTCGATGCTGTTAAAGCCCTAGCTTCCCCCAGAAAAGTAGGGTTTAGGGTTTAGGGTTTAGGGTTTAGGGTTTAGGGTTTGAAGGTTGGGTTTCTGGGCTTACGGGGGGTTAAGAGTATCCTTTAGAAGAGGAAAATGCAGGGTTTAGGGTTTAGGGTTTAGGGTTTGGGGTTTGGGGTTTAGGGAGGCTTGAGGGTTTCTATTAGAGAAAGAGGAATTAGGGTTTAGGGTTTAGGGTTTAGGGTTTAGGGTTTGCCGAGGTTTAAGAGCATCCCGCAGTAAAGGGAGGATTAGGGTTTAAGGTTTTGAAGGCTTGGGGTTGTAGAGATTTAGGGTTTAGGGTTTAGGGTTTAGGGTTTAGAGGGGTTTAGGGTTCTGCAGCATTTGCTGCTGCTGCTGCTCTCTCGCTGCTGCTGCACTGTCTTCATTTATCCTGTTGCAGCATCTGCTGCTGCTGTTTCGATTGCTGCTGCTGCTGCTGCTGCATTTGCTGCTGCTCCTCCCGCTGCTGCATCTGTTGCTGCTGCTGAATCTGCTGCTGCTGCTGCTGCTGCCATATTCGCTGCTGCATCTGCATTCACATCGCCTGCTGCTGCTGCTGCTGCATTAGCTGCTGCCTCCTCTGCTGCTGCATCTCCATATGCTGCATCTGCTGCTGCTGCTGCATCTGCTGCTGCTGCTGCATCTGCTGCATGTACTGCTGCTGCTGCATCTGCTGCATGTACTGCTGCTGCTGCTGCTGCTGCTGCATCTGCTGCATGTACTGCTGCTGCTGCTGCTGCTGCTGCTTCTGCTGCATGTACT
>OY986946.1:1520355-1527855 GCA_963920595.1 Eimeria praecox | reverse complement strand
GCTGCTGCTGCTGTTGCTGCTGTTGTTTATTTTGCTGCTGCTGTTAGTTTGCTGCTGGGGTTTCTTCTATCGAAGGGGGATTGGCTGCTGCTGCTGCAGCAGCAGCTGCTACTGCTGCTGCTGCTGCTGCTGCTGCTGCTGCTGCAGTTTTTGCTGCTGTGGTTGCTGTTGTTAGTGCTGCTATTGCTGCTGCTGTTGCTGCTGCATGCTACTGCATGCAACTGCTGCATCGGTTTGCTGCTGCTGCTGCTGCTGCTCCTGGGATCGGGGATCGTCTGCTGCAGTCAACTTGCTGCTGCTGCTGCTGCTGCAGAGCAGCAGCAGCAGCAGCAGCAGCCTGTGTCTTCTCCCAAGCAGGCTCTTCTCCCTACTTGCAGCAGCAGAAGTTTCTGCTGCTGCTGCTACTGCTTCCTTTAGGCGCCGCAGCACTACACAAACAGCAGCAGCAGCAGCAGCAGCAGCAACAGCAGCCGCAGCAACGACAGCAGCAGCAGCAGCAGCAGCAGCAGGGTGCTGTCTGTCGTTAATAACTAACTGTCTACAAACTGCAGCAGCTGCAGCAAGAAATTCGTGCTGCTGTAGCAAAGTGTTTATGTAATTGCTGCTGCTGCTGTTGCTGCAGCAGCAGCAGCAGCAGCCGCTGGGGGCCTCCCTCCTAAGGCGGCTGGACCGCTGCTGCTGCTGCTGCTGCTGCTGCTGCTGCTGCTGCTGCTGCGGCTGTGTATTCTTGCTGCTGCTGTTGCTGCTGCATTGTTTGTTGTGCTTATATATATTCTTTCTTTCTGTTTATTGTCTAATATAACAAATATTTAATAATTAATATCAACAACAGCAATTGCTGCTGCTGCTTCGATTGTAATTGCTGCTGTTATAAGAGAGAGCAACCTCCTGTGGCTGCTGCTGTTGCTGCTGCTGCTGCTGTTGCTGCTGCTGCTGCTGCTGCTGCAGCGATCTGTATTGCTTGCTAGCTCTAGCAAGCTGTGTTTGCTTCTGCAGCAACAATTGTTTCTGATTTTGTAAGTGTATAACTACAACAGCAGCAATAACAGCAGCAACAACAGCAGCAGCAACAGCAGCAGCAGCAGCAGCAGCAGCGGCAATAACAAACAGCCACAACGCACACAGCAGCAGCAGCAGCAGCAGCAGCAGCAGCAGCAGCAACAGCTTCGCCGCTATGGGAGGGGACTCCTTAACTAATTCTGCTGCTGCAGCAGCAGCAGATTATGCTGCGCCAGACACTTGCTGCAGTGACACCGGGAGCCCCCCAGCAGCAGCAGCAGCACCAGCAGCAACAGCAGCAGCAGCAGCAGAATCAAAAACACCAACAGATAATACAGAAACAACAGAATCAGGAGCAACAGAGGCAACCACAGCAGCAACAACAGCAGCAGAACCTACATCTGAAGCAGCAACAGCAGCAACAGCAGCAACAGCAGCAGCAGCAGCAGCAGCAGCAGCAGCAGCATATCGAGAAGCAACAGCAGCAGCAGCAGCACCACTGCCAGAAGCAACATCAGACACAGAAACAGAAGCAGCAGCAGCAGCAGCAACACCACCGCCAGAAGCAACATCAGACACAGAAACAGAAGCAGCAGCAGCAGCAGCAGCAGCAGCAGCAGATTCAGACGATGAGTTTGCTGCTATGCTGTATCCTAAAGCTGCTTCGGATTGTGTAGAATGTAAACAACATTTGCTTTCTGTGTTAGCTGCTGTTGTGCGGGCGTTGAGCCCCAACAGGCGCCCTTCTGCTGCTGCTGCTGCAGCAGCAGCAGCAGCAGCAGCAGCAGATCGAGAGGCTACAGCAGCAGAACGAGCAGCAGAAGAAGCAGAACGAGAGGCAGTAGCAGCAGCAAAAGAAGCACAACGGTTAAGTGGAAAGAAGGGTTTAGAAGCAGAAGCAGCAGCAGCAGCAACAGCAGCAACAGCAGCAGCTGAAGCAGCGGAAGCAGCAGAAGCGGGTGCAGCAGCAGCAGCAGCAGCAGCAGCAGCAGCAGAGACAGTAGAAGCAGATAGTATGGAAGGGTTTGTCTCTGTCTCTGTAGAAGATCTACAGCTGCTAGCAGAGGCAGCAGGAAGTCAAACCCAAGCAGCAACGTTGCTGCAGCACAACGCAGCAGAGTTGCTGCTGCTGCTGCTGCAGCAGTGGGTATTGCCTGGGTTAGAGAGTCTCCAGCAGCAGCAGCAGCAGCAGCAGCAGCAGCAAGGCCCCTCTGCTGCTGATGTTGCTGTTGCTCGGAGACTACAACGAGCAAGTAGAACAGCAGGCGTATCTCCAGCAACAATAGCAGAGCTGCTGCTGACAGCAGCAGCAAACCTCATGTCTTTCGATCCTGATGTTGAGGACAGAGAGACAGCAACAGCAGCAACAGCAACAGCAGCAGCATCAGCTTCTTCTTCTCCTTCTTCTGCTGCTGCTGCTGCTCTTGCTGCTGCTCTTCCTCTTGCTGCTGATGTCTTTGCTTCAGCTATCTTCAGCTGTACGCATGCAGGAGCCCTGAAAGAAGCATTTAGGGGTTTATCTGCTGCTCTTAGTTTGAGGCGAGAAGAGCAGCAGCAGCAGCAGCAGCAGCATTATACATTGCAGCAGCAAGTAGCAGCAACAAGACATAGAAGGTTGTTGCTGTTTCGTGCTGCACCGACAGCAGCAGCAGCAGCAGAACTCCTCTCCAGGTGTATGTACATATTAAGACAGGCCCTACACGCCCCGCTGCTGCGTGCTGTTTCAGACTGTGTTGCTCTGTTTATTGCTATTGGGGATATGGATAGTACTGCAGCAGCAAATGTTGCTGCAGCAGCAGCAAAGGCAGCAACAAAAGCAAGAGCAGCAGCAGCAGCAGCAGCAGCAGCAGCAGGCGATTCCCCAACAGCAGCAGCAGCAGCTATTCTTGTACCTAAGGAAGAAGAAATATTAGGGGCTGTACCTCCATTGTTGCTGCTGCTGCAGCAGCAGCAACAGCAGCAAATGCTGCTACTTATTATTATTGAAAGAGCAGCAGAATTAATTAGAACCCCACTGCTTCCTGCTGCTGCTGCTGCAGCAACAGCAGCAGCAGCAGCAGCACCCCTCGTTCGTATTGAGGCTCCCCCAGAGCAACGAGCAGAAACCTTCCTGCTGCAGCTGCAGCAGCAAGTAGAAGAGCAGCAGCAGCAGCAGCTAGATGATGAAGGCAGCAGCACACTAGCAGCATTGTTGCTGCTGTGTGCAGACCTTCTAAAAGGAGACGCAGGGTTGCTGCTGCAGCAACCGCCGCGGGGGCCCCCTGATGCTGTTGCTGCAGCAGAACTGTTGATCCAGATATGCTGCTGCAGCTGCTGCTGCAGCAGCAGCGATGCTGCTCTCGAGGCGGCGTTATTACTTTACTTTGTTTTATTTAGAAATAATGAAGAAGCAGGAGCAGCAGCAGACAATGTGGGGGGTATAGCTACAGATCTAGCAAGACATACTTGCTGCTGCAGCAGCAGCAGCAAGTGTACATGCAGCTGCAACGGTGACATGAACAGCAGCAGCAACAGCAGCAGCAATAGCAGCAACAATAGCAGCAAGAGAAGCAACAGAAGCAGCAGCAACAGCAGCAGCAGCAGCAGCAACAGCACCAGTAGGAGCAGCAGCAGCAGCAGCAGCAGCAAGAACGAGGGCGATGATGTGGAAGAAGCAAAAGCTTATTTAAGAAATGAAGCAGCAGCAGCAGCAGCAGCAGCAGCAGCAGCAGCCGATGGCCCCCCACTCCCCTCATCTTCTGCAACAGCAATAACTAACGACGGCAGCCGCAGCAGCAGCAGCAGCAGCAGCAAGAGCAGCACCAGCAGCAACAGCAGGAAAAGCAGCAACAGCAGCAACAGCAGCAACAGCAGCAGCAACAACAGCAGCAACAACAGCAGCAAGGTGCAAGCTATGGCGCAGCAGATACAATCTGCTGCTGTTGCTTATCTACGATGTCTGCTGCAGTCTGCTGCAGGGGAAGATATTATTGAGCGTTCTCTGCTGCTGCTGCAGCAGCAGCCAGAATATACAACAGAACCTGAGAGAGCTGCTTCGGTGCTGCTGCTGCTGCAGCACGCACAGCAGCAGCAACTAGAGTTGTACAAACGTGAGATACATCATCTTATACACTATCTAAGTCAGCAGCAAACTTGATTCGCTGCTGCTCCTGCTGCTGCTGCTGCTGCTGCTGCAGCTACACTATCTAAGTCAGCAGCAAACTTGATTTGCTGCTGCTCCTGCTGCTGCTGCTGCTGCTGCAGCAGCAGCAGCAGCTACACTATCTAAGTCAGCAGCAAACTTGATTTGCTGCTGCTCCTGCTGCTGCTGCTGCAGCAGCAGCACCAGCACCAGCAGCAGCAGCAGCAGCAGCAGCAGCAGCTACACTATCTAAGTCAGCAGCAAACTTGATTTGCTGCTGCTCCTGCTGCTGCTGCTGCTGCAGCAGCAGCAGCAGCAGCTGTTTCTGCTGCTTCATCTTCACACACTGCAGCAGATACTGCTGATGCAGCTACCGCTGCTGCAGCTGCTGCTGCTGCTGCTGCTGCTGCAGCAGCAGCAGCTAGGCGATGTTGTTGATGGAGACAGCGACGGCGTAGTCTTTGATTGTTAGACAGCCGGCGCTGAGTCGTGAGATGTATATACACCTCAGAGCAGCAGCAGCAGATCTGCGGATGATGTGCTGCTGCTTAATGCCACCTTCGAAGCAAAACCCCACGCCTGCAGCAGCAGCAGCAACAACAGCAGCAGCAGCAGCAGCAACAGCAGCAGCAGCAGCAGCAACAGCAGCAGCAGCAGCAGGAGATCTCGAACAATCAAATGCAGCACTCCTCACAAAGTGCAGCAGCTTCTGCTGCAAGGATGCAGCAACAGCAGCAGCAGCAATAACCGCAGCAGCAACAGCAACAGCAACAGCAGCAGGACCTTGGTGTGGTTTAGGGTTTAGGGTTTAGGGTTTAGGGTTTACGTTAAGCCTCGGCATATCTCTTTTCCTCCATCTCGTAGCTCCCACTGAGGCAGCAGCAGCAGCTGCTGCTGCTGCTGCAGCTGCTGCTGCAGCTGCTGCTGCAGCTGCTGCTGCAGCTGCTGCTGTTGCAGTGGCTGCTCTTGTGGCTGTTGCTGCTGTAGCTGCTGCAGCAGCTGCTGCAGCAGCTGCTGCTGCTGCAGCTGAGGCTGTTCGTGTTTATGCTGCTGCTCTGTTTGTTGTAGATTAAAACAATTTGCTGCATTTGCTGCTGTGGTGATGCGGCGTGCAGCAGCAGCAGCAGCAGCAGCAGCAGCAGCAGCAGGGAGAGTGTTGAGCAGTATTTTATTCTTAGGTATATTTATATTTGTCTCTCAGTTTTATTTTTTCGTATATAATAAATATAAAAATATATTGTATAGAGAGTGGGGGGCCCCCAAGGGTACCGAGGGGGGCCCCCCCTCTCTATACACCTGAGAGGGGCCCCCAAAGGTTCTAAAGGGGGGGCCCCCCAAGGGTACTAAATGGGGGGCCCCCGGAGGGTACTAAAGGGGGGGCCCCCAGGGTACTGGGGGCCCCCCACCCCCCACCCCCCACCCCTCCCCCCTCCTCCTTTCTTGTTAGTTGCAGCAGATGAAGGGTTAAGGAGGGTTTATGTATTATTTATACAGACAGAAATAATGTTATCTGTCTTTAAGGGGGGCCCCAGGTGTACGTACACCGCGAGGGGGGCCCCCGAGAATCCCAGGTGTATGATGAGGGTCAGCATTTAACTTGTCTTCTTGTTTTTTATGCTGCTTCTGTTGTTGTTGCTGCTGCTGCTGCTGCTGAATGAGAGGTGTGGTGTACATACACCTAAGAAAGAGACAGCAGAAGGGTTCTATTAGGGTTTAGGGTTTAGGGGTTTGCTTTGTTTAGCTAGTTGTATTTAGGGTTTAGGGTTTAGGGTCTAGCTAGCTGTATATAGGGTTTAGGGTTTAGCTAGTTGTATTTAGGGTTTAGGGTTTAGCTAGTTGTGTTTAGGGTTTAGGGTATTTAGGGTTTAGCTAGTTTTATTGAGAGTTTAGGGTTTAGGGTTTTGGGTGTCTAGGGTTTAGGGTTTAGGGTTTAGGGTTTAGGGTTTAGCTAGTTGTTTTGCATGGTCCCTTTAGAAATTTATAATAATAAATATATAATAATAAATAATAATTTAATAAATTATAATTATTTAAATAATTATTTATTAAATATATTTAAATATTCGTTTTAAATATATTTGAATAAATATATAAATATAATTAGATACTTGCGTGTAGGTGTACAGACACACTTCGTATACAAAACCCTCAACCAACAGCAGCAACAGCTGCAACAGCAACAACAGCAACAGCAGCAGCAAAAACAGCAGCAGCAGCAGCAACAGCAGCAGCAGCAACAGCAGCAACAGCAGCAGCAGCAGCAAGAAGCTCATATTGTATAAACATATCTTTAGGTTAGATCAATCTCCCTCACACCAAACAGACCCATCCACCCGTCTAACACTTCTTAGGGGCCCCTCTGTTGGGGGGCCCCCCTTGGGGGCCCCCCTATTGGGGGGGCCCCCAGATGGGCCCCCCCAAAAGGGGGCCCCCAAATAGGCCCCCCACCCCCACCCTCCCGCCCGCAGGGCCCCCCCAGTTGGGGGGGCCCCCTTCAGGGGCCCCCCAATAGGGGCCCCCCAATAGGGGCCCCCCAATAGGGCTCCTCCCTAAGGGGCTCCCCAATAGGGGCCCCCCCCCAACAGGGGGCCCCCCCAACAGGGGGGCCCCCCCAACAGGGGGGCCCCCTGTTAAAAATTATAATTAATTTAGTGGAATTGTTTATAAAATTCTGAGCAGCTGCGGCACATGCAGCACCAAGCCAGCAGCAAATTAGGGTCTCTGCGGGGGGCCCCTGGGGGCCCCCTGCTGCTAGAGGGTATAGTGTATATCTTTGTTTGTTTGAATACAGAGAGAGACAGACTCGAATCTGCTGCTGCTGCTGCAGAGGTCATAGATATACGACTGGTTTTGCTGCAGCCCCCTGCTGCTCCTGCTGCTGCTGCTGCTGCTGCTGCTGTTGCTGCTGCTGCTACTTTGGAAGGATCGAAGATGCTGCAGCTGCTGCTGCAGGGGAGAGGGTTTGCTGCTGCTGCTTCTCTACGTTCAGCAGCAAACTGCAGCAGCAAACGCTCGTGCTGCTGCGCTCGCTGCTGCAGCAGCAAGCTGTCTTGCTGCTGATTTCTTATAGCGTGGCTCTGCAGCAGCAGCTCCTGCTGCTGCTGCTGCTGCTGCTGCTGCTGCTGCTGCTGCTGCATCCTGCTCAGATAGGGGAGGGTTTTCTTTGGTTCTGCAGGTATTCCTAGAAAGGGGTCCCAACTGTCTCCCTGTTCTGCTGCTGCTGCTGCTGCTGCTGCTGTTGCTGCTGCTGCTGCTGTTGCTGCTGTGGAAGCTCGCTGCTGCAGCGGTTGCTGCTGCAGCATTTCCTGTGCACGAGTGCTGCTGCTGCTGCTGCTGCTGCTGCTGCTGCTGCTGCTGGCTGCAAAGCGGCTTAACGGGCA
>OY986946.1:1482855-1487855 GCA_963920595.1 Eimeria praecox | reverse complement strand
ATTCTTTGTCAGACCCTCAAACACGCGAGTAGAGTACGCGTCAGAGTACACGTCAGTTGTTGTAGAAGTTTTAAGAGAGACAACCAAACATCAGAGGGAGGAGGGCCTCGTTGTATTGTCTCCGTCGAATTTTCTTGGGAGTATAACAGCAATAGTTGTAGTTGCTTTCGATATATTCTTGTTCTTTATTTTGTTATCAAAGAAATAAATGATTTGCCTATGCATGCACGAAGTAACTTGGGGCTTTCTTCGGTAATCGTGTTTACGAAAAATCTTTGAAGATTTCAGACAGAGACGAAGATAGTAAGTGATTGAAATATACTGAAGTATATATATATATATATATATATATATATATATATATATACATATATGTATATATATATAAATATACTTTCTCTGTTTTAAGAAGAGTGTAGAAGGAGATGACGGGGAATATGTGTTAAGTAAAGTAGATGTTATCGTTCTCTCTACCTCATTCAAATCAAATATAAAATCTAGAGAGATATCCGTCCAGAGTATCTTAATCCTTAGAAGGCCATAAAACAATTGGGGCTTCTAATTACTCTATCACATTCTCTGATAACCCTCAACAAAACAAAACAAAACAAAACAGAAGCAGATCTCTCATCTAATAGGAGTGCCTCCTATCTAATTATAAGAAGCTGCTTCTCCGTCCCCTCTCCCCCCCTTCTACTATTGTGTGTTGACGCGGCTATGAAGTGATGGCCTAGGCTATCATATTCTACAAAGCCTTTAGTGTTAAGTGAAGATGTATCCCAGTATATATTCTACCCTACATTTATGTTGTTATCTGCTGTTAGACTAGCAAGAAAAGCAAAGTACTTGAACATGGAAAGAGACAGAGGAAGAGAAGAGAGATTCATCGCAAACAGACAGAGAAGAAGACGTCAATGAAAAATCTTCAAAGGATGGAAGGGCGAGTTTATGTATCGTAGGATTATCAGGATATGTTTGTAGTGTTGAAGGAGTTATTAGAAGTATTACTTTATACAAATATATATATATATATATATATATATATATATATATATATATATATATATATATTTGTTTATATTCAAGGCTAGATTGCATGAAAGGAAAGAGAGGGCTGCGAGGCCAAGGACTGCTCTGTTTCTTCGAGGGTTTATGTTGTTGAAAGCTCATACTCAAGTGTAGCTGGTGAGAGGGTTTTGTCTTAAGGACGGAGACCTTCATATATATATATATATATATATATATATATATATATATATATATATATGTATATATATATATATATATATGTATATATATATATGCCTGATAGAAATATACTAATTAATATTTAATATTTACATTTAATATTTAACTATCGTTAACAACTTTGTTGTGCTGCTGCAGTTTTAATACACAAGTAGCTTTCTTGAATATTTGTTGCTGGATGTTGAGGGAGAGAAGGAGATGTATATAATATATAATAAATTATTCTATGTTTAATGAGAGCTGAGATGAACTGTTGTAGAAACAAATAGTTAGGAGGAGATATCGTAAAAAACAAATAAACTCTTCTCTTTACTACTATTTCCTACTTTACAGATTCAAGGGTCTCTAGACACAAAGGCTGACAGGGCTCGGGAGGCGACAGAGAGAGAAAAAGACTTGTCATCAGCAACAGCATTTCTTGCTGTTAATTCTGTTACAATACATTCTCTCTCTTCCCCCCTCTCTCTCTCTCCCTCTCTCTGTCTCTCTCTCTCTCTCTCTCTCTCTCTCGCTCTATATATATATATATATATATATATATATATATATATATATACACGCAGAGCGAATCCCTCTTCGCTGTATACTTTTACATTGTAAACAATCTCCGTTATCTTCCTTTGCCCTCAGCAATTTGCATGCATGCAAGTAGAAGAGGAATGCATGCAGGTTTGTTTCTGAGATACGGGGGTTTAATACGATATAGAATATAATGATGATAGCTTTCGTGTTTTTACATAAATATCTTCCCTCTGCTTCATCTCGGGGAGAAGTTTAAAAACTTTAAAACAAAATTTGAATTTGTATTATTAATTTATTTTCTTTCTTCTTCTTTTTCTGCCTTAACATCAACAATCTTGTGAATATGATAATAAGTTGATAATTGTTTGATATTCAATATATTCTGGGGGGACGAATAGTTGTATTTAGTTTATACTTAATTTAAAGAATTGTTTTATTTTATTATCTGAAGAGAAGTTTAATTGACTTAGTTTCATCAGAATAAATTTATTAAAAAAACAAGAAAAAGAAGAAAAATATCGAAATTCGAGCGAGCGAAATCAAACAATAAAATTGTTTTAAACGAAGATAACAGAGATAAATATGTATTAAAATATAATAAACAATACAATAAAATGTTTTATTTTACAATAATTTAAAACATAATTGTATATAAAATTAAAACGATGAAGAAGTTGAACAGAGGTGTACATACACCTGAATCTGTTGGTTCGATGCGAAACTATAAATAGAAGAAAGTAGATAAAACATTAAATATTTTAGAGATATAAATATGAAAATATATAGAAATGAAGTTATTGTTTTATTTTTACGGTTTATTTTTATTATTTTCTTGTTTCTTCTTTGCATATTCGTTTAATCTTATATCATCATTATATCCTCCTCGAATAGAAGAAGATATAATAAGTTCTGTTTATATGTATGGATATATAAATAATGAGCATTATAAACATTATTTACCTGGGATCAAAACAATTTTAAAGGTAAATGGATATACACTTTATTATTTTAATAATTTATATTTATTTTATTGTTTTTTTATTATTTCATTATATTTAATTTATTTTCAGGGGAATCGAATTATCTTAATCTGCCCACCAGGAACCTGCGTCGAACCTACTCGCGCATCCTTTGGCTTACCTCTATCAAATTGTATGTTTATTTTCTTGTTTTTTTTATTAAATATGAATTAATTAGTTTTATATTTGTTTTCTTCTTCTTTTTTTAAAAAAAATAATATAAAATAATATATTTTACGTAGCACTCACAGGAACATGGGCCGTAGGCAAATGCCATTATACAACGAGTTTACCATGGTTGAAAGCGAAATGTAGAAATCAAATGATATGCAAGGTTTGTTTTTTTTTGATTTTTATTTTAATATTTTAATTTAATTTTATTATTTTTATTTATTTTTATAATTATATTCATTTTCTTCTCGTCTTTCTCTTTAGATCGCTGTCTCTCATAATACATTTGCTCATGAAGAAATGCCGATAGGATGCGAGGGAATCGATGATTTTATTATTGCTGCAGGTTTGTATGTTTTTTATTTATTTATTTAAATTAAAATATAATATTATATTTTAATTTATTTATTTTATTCTATCTATTTATTATTTTCTATTTTAGATTATAAATGCATACCCATAAAGTACGCTTACAAATATACATATACATATACATATATATATATATATATATATATATATATATATATATATATATATATATATATATATATATATGTATAATATCTTCTTTTATATCTTTTTCTATTGTTTATATTATTCTTTTTATATTTAATTTTCTTATCAGATACCCTCAGCCTCTGTATACACATGAGAGAGGGTTTATAGCTGGTGTGTCTCATAATTTTCTACTTCTTCATAATCGTTCTGCTTCCTGTGCAACAGAGAGACAATTAAAGCTTCAACAGCCCCACAAATCAACGTATACTCTGGTGATATAGAAGAAATAATAAATATATAATTATATATTATTATTATATATATTTTAATTATAAATATATTATTAATACAATACATGAAATAGATGTTAAAGTATAAATATATAATAATTAAAATAAAATTTAAGAGTTAAAGTATTAATAATAAATTTGACATTAATATGTTTATATAATTAATATCTTCTTAATAATATATAATTATTATTATTAATATTTTATTACTAATAATATATTATCCTTAATAATATATTATTATTAATAATATATTAATAGTAATATTCATATATTGTTAATAATCATATATTATTATTAATAATATTATTCTGTACATATATATCAATATGTATTATATATATATATATATATATACATATATATATATATATGTATTAATAAAACATATAATATAAATATGATAAGGCTCTGATTATTATTAATAAAAGATGTTCTAATAAGAAAAATAAAAATAAAAATAAAAATAATAATAATAACAATAATAATAATAATAATAATAATAATAATAATAATAATAATAATAATATAATTGTCTGGGCTTCTTCTAACAGCAACATCATCAGCAGCAGCAATCAACAAATACAAATTCAAATAAATAAATAAATAAAATAAATATATAAAACAAATAAATAAAATAAAATAAATAAACATCTACACAACTATACATCTATATAAATATATTAAAATATTTATAAATATATATTAAATAATTAAATATATTTTATTTATTATATCTGTTAAGACAGAGGCAATAGAAGAATGTAGAAAACAAGAAAGCTGCAAATTTGTAGTATGGAGTAATAAAGAAAACAAACTTGAAGCTATCTGTACAGGTGATATATATATATATATATATATATATATATATATATATATATATATATATATATATATATATTTTAAGTATATTATTATATTATTTAATATTTTAATTATCTATTTATGTATGTATATATATTAATATTTATATATATTTTAAATATATTACTATATTATTTAATATTTTAATTATCTATTTATCTATCTATTTATGTATTTATCTACTTATTTATTTATTTATTTATTTATTTATTTATTTAAATGTTTGTTTTAATCTTTTCTTAATATTATTTATTTTATTTAATATTATTTTCTACGTTTATTAGATGAAGCTTGGGCTGTATGTACACCCGAAAAAGATATAATAACAGCAGTAGCGCCATCAGCATTTGAGTAAGTACTATTTATTTATTTATTTATTTTATTT
>OY986946.1:1420355-1425355 GCA_963920595.1 Eimeria praecox | reverse complement strand
CCCAGCCCCACTGCATGCATGCAGTGGGTTTGGGGCTGGCTTGATGAGACCAGCCCCATACATTATATCTAAATTTAATGATTTCATTAAATATATTTAATTGTATTTTAATATACATAAAATGTATATATTAAATTAATAAAATCAGAAAATTATAGAAAATAACCACAAATACTACATAGTTGAAGTTGGATAGATATTTCTTCATCGGCTTCATAGAAGTATAAAAAAAAATATTTTTTTTAATTTATATTTATAAACAGAATATTTATAAATAAATAACGCAAATAAAACAAAACGAGCCACTACACGAGACAGATGCTGCTCGCTGTATTCGTTGTATCGAGAGTCCATCATCATAGCTATCTATCTTCTTACTATACAATCCCCCTAATATATCTTTATAAAATAAATTGCCCTGAAACCCTTGTGAAGCTCCACTCCAGTCTCTAGGAAGTCTGGGGAGGACTGAGATACATATATATATATATATATATATAGGGGGGAGGCCCTTGGAGGGCCTTCTTCTTTGCTGCCGCTCCTGCTGCAAGGCGACCCCACAGGAGCCGCGCTACAGACACCTTATGATGCATGCATGAAGACGGTAGACAATTGCTAAACACTGGCTTGGCCCCCAGCAACTAGCCTGGCATGGTAGTGGCAACGAAAGGTTATAAACGATCGTAGAAGATCGTCTTAATCGCGTTTGTAGTCATAGCCACAGTGTTAAACAGAACATGCAGATGCTTCTGAGGGATTACTAAGCACAAGCAGCCCTCAGAAATGTACTCGGACTGCGCAGCCGTTAATACGTTTTCTGTTTTCTGTGAAGTCTGCTTCGGTGTACCCACGGTCCTAATCCTGCCTCGTTGCTCCTTTCAGCAATTATATTCCCCTCGTTTTGAGGGTAGCAAATGAGGGAATTTCGGTAATTTCTTCGATTGATATAAAACGCCAGCATTAGCATTAGACATTACGGCATTAGGAGTATGGTGGCATATCCACATTCGGATAAATCGACAGTATACACCACAGCGTTGACCCTTGAGGGAACAGCGATAACCTCTCCCCGACACATAGCCAAGTGCTTTAGCTGCTTTCCCTACTCCGCTCTACAAAAAGTGAGCTACCACAACTAAGCGGACTGGATGAAGCAGGACCGTCGAAAGGCGTTTAGGATGCGGAAGGCTTTGTAAGAGCTCGGGGTTAAGAGCGTTCTGCGCCTTTAGCTGCTGGCATTCCGAACAAGGAATGAGATATTCCTCCAAGCACGCAAAATTATAAGCTATTGAGGGAGTCTGGCAGCCCTTTTCAGTGTTTTTAGTGCTGCTGTGAATGCACAGTATGGCGCGCCAACGCATGATCGAGCATTCAGCACAGACCGTGTGTATGAAGAGAAGGTGGCGTGCATAATCGGAGTAGTCTATGCTTCCTCGTGTGTCATAACGAGTACCCGGCATATTTGATGGAGCAGATCATAGCGCACATAGGTCTCCTCCTAATGCGCCGGATACTTCTTCTCGCTTCCCGCGAAACGATGTGAGCAGCAAGCGAATATTTGGCGCTTTTTTCGGCAAGCATCGCAGCCTTTATGCCACTACAGTAGACGGTTAGGATAAAGGGTTTGTCAAGATCAGGGAGCGGAGGCTCTGAAGACGATATCCGTTGTCTGAGCAGGCTTCTGGCGACCTGCAATAGCTGTTCAACTACGGTCCTTGTCCTTCATGAGCACGTTAAAGAGGCGGCGATGAAAATGAATCTAGTGAGGGCCTTTCATTAGTGCGATACGAGACCGAGAAACGGAGTGCCGTGCGAGTCTTGGTTACCGAGCACCTCTAAGGGACCTCCAACTCCACCGTCCAGATCTGGCTTCACTCCTGACGCAGGGAGAGGAAGCCGTAGGAATATACTATTTTGCATGAAAAACGAACATGTTTGTCCTTTCACAAACCATTGGTTCTCAAGCAGAGGTTTGAGAGCGTCTCGCAAGTGCTGCAAGCGTTTCTCCAGATTCCAGTTGAATACCAGCAGCACATTGCCCAGGTAAAAACCCATCCATGCCGTATTGGTGGACACAAAGAAATCCTAATTAGTCTGCCCATGCAGTTTAGGAAATCCATTCATGGGGCGAAAGGGAATGCGAGTAGGGGCCGCATGTCACCGGATTGTGTTGGGATACGCAAAGGAGTCAGAGCGAAGACAAATGACTGCTGACTGATGACCCTGCAACGATGACGAGTAGTCGATGCGGTGAATCAGGAACTTGCGCTCCACCATGGTGTTGTTACGGGGCATGACACCGACACACATGTGTTGCCTGCCACCCTTTTTCCTTCGTGGCGGCTGGGGTTGCGTTCAAGCGCGTTTGTTTGCGATTGAATGGGGGGCGTTCCGTTTCGGGTGTATGTACTCTAGACACTTCTTTCTCACCTGTGTGTCGAGGAGCCTAGGTGATGGAGCCCCCTCGTTGAAGGGTAGATTTTGATATATCTTCAGTATGGAAGGAGTGAGAAGAGTTGAATTGTATAGGGAGGATATCTAAACATCTTCTTTCTGTGTGAGAAGGGTTAAATTGTATAGGAAGGATATCTAAACGTTTTCTTTCTGTTCCTGCAGAACTACTTCACTACTCGCCAGTGTTATATGTTACAGGAAGATCAATTAGGAAGAAGGGGTTAGTTGCTTGTAGCCTACGAGAGCCCCAAATCTAAGATTGGGGGCTTTCGTTGATTTAGAGGTGCAATAGTGAGAGTATTTAAGATAACAACTATCCAATGGCAGCCTACCTCCTTATCATCCTATCCCTCAGTATCTATCCCATGGCAGCCTACCTCCTTATCATCCTATCCCTCAGTATCTATCCCATGGCAGCCTACCTCCTTATCATCCTATCCCTCCGTATCTATCCCATGGCAGCCTACCTTCTTATCATCCTATCCCTCAGTATCTATCCCATGGCAGCCTACCTTCTTATCATCCTATCCCTCAGTATCTATCCCATGGCAGCCTCCCTTCTTATCATCCTATCCCTCCGTATCTATCCCATGGCAGCCTACCTTGTAATTATTCTATCCTTCCCTCTTTCTATAGAGAGCAGCAGAAAAACCTTATACGGAGATACAGAGAGGAGCTAGTCTATCGCTAGTTGCTGCATGGCTCCTTACTTCAATTTATATATTAAGACACACTAGAGCTAGAGAGCATACCTAAGCCAATATTTGATGCATGTATTAACAAATGTAGATAGTTATTAAACACTGTTTGGCCCTTAGTCGCGAGTCTCTACTATGCTCAGGTGTACGTACACCGTGCCAATGGCCACCACACTTGTCCCTGCAAGAATGGTGTTTGAGTTCATAAGAGTTATATTCTTTGTTGTTTCTTTGCTTTTGTTGAAAAAAATATTAATAGAAACTCAATAAATTAAAGAAGGCCACCAGAAACCAAAGAGGATACAGCTAACACCTCCTGCTGCTGCTGTTGCTGTTGCTGCTGCTGCTGTTGCTGCTGCTGCTGTTGCTGCTGCTGCTGCTGCTGCTATGCTGGGGCTGGGCCCTCGACAGCTCCCGCTGTATAGTTGTGGTGTTGTCGTAGTAGAAGATTGTTTATTATAATATTATTTCTTCTTCTTTATATATCAAATAAGTCAAGACATACCATAAATGCTGCTGTAGCGCGGAGCCCGTACAGTCTAGGCTTAACGCTCCCTCGCGCGCCAGCGGCAGCGCCGGCAGCAGCGGGAGCAGCAGGCGTAGCAGCAGCAGCAGCAGCAGCAGCAGCAGCAGCAGCTGCTGCTGCTGCTGCTGCTGGTCAGAAGCAACTCGTTGTCTTCTTCTCTAGGATTTCTCTTCGAGACTGTTGTGTGCTCCTGCCTTGTTTAGGTGCACAGCAACCTGCTGCTGCTGCTGCTGCTGCTGCTGTTGCTGCTGCTGCTGCTGCTGCTGCCTGTCTCCTTGCGCCCTGGCACTGTCGCTCGACTAACGCTACGTAGCTTCGTAGCTTCTTTTTGTTTTAATTGCTTCATTTATCCAACTCCTACTTTCTGTATTTAGTGCTAATTGCTGCAGCAGCAGTAGCGGCTGCTGCTGCTGCTGCTGCTGCTGCTGCTTAGACTCAAGCGGGCGAGGAGCGCCGATAAGCAGCGAAGCGCCAGCGGGTGGTTGCTGCGTTAAACCCTTTGAATACAAAGACACGACGAAGGTAGCAGCAGCAGCAGCAACAACAACAACAACAGCAGCAGCAGCAGCAGCAAACCAGCAGCAGCAGTTAGGGAGGTGTGAGGGTCAATCTGCTGTATCATCAGCTAACTGATAGCAACAGCAGCAGCAACAACAGGAACAGCAACAGCAGCAACAACAGCAGCAGCAGCAACAACAACAGGAACAGCAACAGCAGCAACAACAGCAGCAGCAGCAACAACAACAGGAACAGCAACAGCAACAACAACAGCAGCAGCAGCAGCAGAAGCTGCTTGATGAAGGGACGCGGCAGAGCCGCAAGATGGGCATTACCTGCAAACCCCTGCTGCAGCAGCAAAGAGTTTTCGGTTGCTGCTGCTGCTGCTGCTGCAGCACGGCGTATTAAGGTTTCTGCTGCAGCAGCGGCAGCCAATGTAGCAGCTTCAAAGACACAGGAGAAGGAGAGTCTGGTTGCTGCTGCTGCTGCTGCTGCTGCAGCAGAATGCAGCGGCATCGAGCCCTACTCATGCGGGGGGCCGACCCAGCGAGCAGCAGCGAGCAGCAGCAGCAGCAGCAGCAGCAGCAGTTGGAGCCTGGCCTGTGCTTCACTGTAACAGCAGCAGCAGGAGCAGCAAGTGTTGGGATTAGTGATGTAGCTACGCCTGCTGCTTCAGCAGCAGCAGCAGCAGCAGCAACAAAGCAGCTGCCTCTGAAAGAAGCTTTCTCAGGTCCCTCGTTGCTTGCTGCTGAAGCGTGCAGCAGCAGCAGCAGCAGCAGCAGCAGCAGCCCCAACAGCAGCACAGAGCAAGACAGTTGCTTCTG
>OY986946.1:1295355-1415355 GCA_963920595.1 Eimeria praecox | reverse complement strand
TATTGTGTGGGGGTGTGATATGTTGCTGTTGTTTTCCTTGCGGCTGTTGTGGGGGGGGCTTGTAGCTGTATGTTGGTGCTGCTGCTGCTGCTGCTGCTGCTGTGTGTCTTGCAGCCATGCCTATGGGCGGGCGTCAGCACCTCTGTTCCCTCCTTGCGAAGAAGCCTCTGGTGTCTCGGGTCGTTGCAGCAGCACCGGCTTCTCTCCTGCAGCAGCAGCAGCAGCAGCATCAGGAGCATCACCAGCAGCAGCAGCAGCAGCTGCAGCAGCAGCTGCTGCTGGTGCTGGTGCTGCTGCTGGTGATGCATGCATTGATTCGCAACGAACGAGAGGAGACACAATTGCAGGGCGTAAGCCTGCATGGAAGCTCTTGCTGCTTGACCTAAGACCTCAATGGCTGTTTGAAGGAGGGCGACTACCTCTAGCTATTCATGTTGATGCTCTTGGGGACTGGAAGCAAACGCTGCCTGCTCTTGTAGGGGCTATAGACCCTGCAGCAAATGCTGGGGCTGCCTCCTCAAACGACGACAACAAACCCACAAGAAATAGTTTAAGTAAGCAGTTATTCTTATAGATTACAGCAGCAGCAGCAGCAGCAGCAGCAGCAGCAGCAGCAGCAGCAGCAGCTTGTGCTGCTAATGATAGTCTTCCTGCTGCTGCTCATGCTGCAGCTATACAGACGAGTATCAAGACGCTGAGGTGTTATAATGTGGTGTCTATCCATTGCCTATGCCACCTAAATCAGCAGTCACCAGCAGCAGCAGCAGCAAAGGCAGCAGCAGCAGCAGCAAAAGCAGCAGCAGCAGCAGCAAAAGCAGCAGCAGCAGCACAAGTAGCAGTAGCAACGGCTGCAGCGACGAGTGTAGCGTGTGTCTTAACTGATTAGCTGTGATATTTGCTGCTGCTGCTGCTGCTGCTGCTGCTGCTGCTGCTGCAGGTAGCGGGGGTGGCAGCCCCTCAGCAAGAAATTCTATTGGAAGACGTGAAGGAGGTGAAGATGTTGATAGACAGAGACTGCAAAGGAGGCGAGGCACGAGGCTGCTACGATCGTTGAAGTGGAGGGGCTCTCCAAGGGGTTCTCGCTCCTCTTCAGCTGCTGCAGGTGTTGGTTCTGCTGCTGCTTCGGCCGCAGCAGCAGTTGCTGCTGTTGCTGTGGCTGCAGCAGCAGGAGAGGCAGCAGGAACAGCAGGAAGAGAGAGAACGTCTTCGCGAGCTTCATCTGCTGCTGCTGCAGACACAGCAGCCCCTCAAGCTGCAGCCACAACAACACGACGTGTGGGGTCGAGGTGTGATCCATCAAGAACAGAGAAGCAGTGTTGCCAGCAGCAAACAGCAGCAGCAGCAGCAGCAGCAGCAGCAGCAACAGGAGCACGACACCCTCATCGCCGCTGCATGTCGGAGCCCATTCCTCGTGGAGATGGGAGTCCTCTGTGGTGGCTCCGTAACCAGTGCTCTGATAGTGCAGCAGCAGCAGACACAGCAGCTTTAGGAGCAGCAGCAGCAGCAGCAGCAGCAGCAGCAGCAGGGGCCCCACAGAGCACGACCCCTGGTCGAAGCTGCCTCGACGGTGTAGCACTGTTGCCACAGTGTGAGACTGAGAAGTCAGAGAGGGTGGAGGGACACGCAGACTGGCCTTGCAGCAGCAGCAGCAGCAGCAGCAGCAGCAGCAGGGCTCAGCAGCAGCTAACAGCTGTGGCGCCGCCCTTAGCTGCAGCAGACAAGGGAGATGCGTTGGAGACAGAGGCAGCAGCAACAGCAAATAGCAGCGCGAAGCAAACGAGCTTACCACAGACACCGCACCTATTGGAGTGGCAGGAGAAGCAGCAGCAGCAACAGCAGCAACAGCAGCAACAGCAGCAGCAACAGCATGAGGACAAGGGAGGGCTCGAAGACATTGGGTGTATGCAGAGAGGGCGTCGATGCAACTCTCTTCATCACATAGACAAGCAACAAGCAGCAAGTGCTGCAGCAGGAGACAGTGTTACTGATAGTATAGAACTAAACAAAAAAGGAGGCAGCAATTGTAGTGTAGAGGCCGCAAGAAACGATGATGAGATAGAAAGAGTGGGAGAGACAGATGTCTTCTGCTGTACGTCGTTTACTAGAGAAGAGAATCGAAAAGCTTATAACCTACATCGCTTTCAGGTGCCGTCTCATCATGTTTGTCTCCTTACAGAGGAGGGAAGTCTAGACCCTGATGCGGCAGACATATATCACTTCCTAACAGAAGAAATGGCTTTGAGGTGAGGTAGTATATATATATATATATATATATATATATATATATATATATATATATATGTGGCCTATAATATAATATATATATTATATTAGATGTATATACATATATATATATATATATGCTGTCTGCTTCTGCTTTTCGACCCCCTGCAGCAGTCCTTTGTAACAGACGACAGACTGCTGGTTTCTGCTGCTTATCGGGTGTATGTGTGTATGTTTGTCTCTTTGTTATGATATATGTTCTACAGTGTATACGCCTCTACGTCTGCATGTGTTTGTGTGATGTGTGTATGTGTGTTGAATATGATGTAGTGTAGAGAGTATGCTGTTGTGTGGGACAATGCATGCAACTTCGTGTTTGAGTATAAGTTGTATATGTTGTATGGTGCTGTGTATTTGTCTGTATAGTGTAGTGTATATAGTATAGATAGTATATATATATATATATATATATATATATATATATATATATATATATATATATATATATATAGTGTAGTATGCATATCGTTTAGTGTATGTAGTGTAGTGTGTATAGTGTAGCGTATATACTCTAATGTAGGAGTTGTAGTATATATAATAGCATGAAATGTAGTGTATGTACTGTAGTATTCGAGTTGTATATAAGTTTTTTAATAATTTATATTTTAAATATAAAATATATATTATGTTTTTTATTTTATTTATTTATTTTTATTTATTTGTGTGTATGTGCAGGTGGGTATCATTTGTTCGAGGGGGATATGCTGCTTGTCATTGGCTGGCGATGCAGCAGCACTTGGAGCTTGTAGATCATACGATGAGTACGTGCTCGTTCTGTGCTGCTGAGGCGCAGCAGCAGCAGCAGCAGCAGCAGCAGCAACAGCAGCAGCGTCTTAACCAGCAGCATCAGGAGCAGCAGCAACAAGAGCAGCAACAGCAGCAGCGCTCGACGCGTCGAGGCAGCCGTCAATCTGTTTTATCTCGAGCGTGGAGTTCTTCTTCTCTAGCATCTGATATCAACTCCTCCTCCTCGACGACGCCGTTTAGTCGTCCCCCCTGTGGGTCTTCGCCATCTATAAATGTCGTTCGCATGCAGCAGCAGCAGCAGCAGCAGCAGCAGCAGCCGCAGCAGCAGCAGCAACAGCAGCAGCAACAGCAACAGCAGGAAAGAAGCAACAGCACCTCCAGACCCAGTGGTGCACAGGGCCTTAACTTGGGGGGCATCTTAGGGGCTTGGCGGCGTCTGTCTAGCGCGAAGTCGCCGCGAGGTTCTACTTCCAAAGGTAGAAAGTCAGCAGCAGCAGCAGCAACAACAACAACAGAAGCAGCAACTGCAGCAGCAGCAACTGCAGCAGAAGCAGCAACACCGGCCAATGAGGACCCAACGTTGACGCCAGGCCCCTTCCTCTCCAACTTGTGCACGCTCTGTAGCAGCACCAGCTTGAGCACACGAAGCAGCAAAAGCAGCAGCAGCACCCGCAGCAGCGGCTTGATCCCTGCTTACGTCCCTCAGGACAGCAGCCCAGGGCCGCTACAGCTGCGGTGGCCTAGCGCGGGAGAGAGCAGCAAGAGCTGTCTATCGTGTGGGTCTCCTTTGCCTGTGGGTGGTTGGTCTGCTACTGCTGCTGCTGCTGCAGCAGCAGCAGCAGCGGGAGATCGTCCTGCTGCTGCTGCTGCTGCTGATGGAGCTCAACAGCCGCAGCTGCCCTTTCAACGCTGGGCGTCTTTACTATCGCTGCCAACACACCGCCTTGTATTGCTGAGGGTTCCTCGCTGGGCCTTGCAGGTTTTCTTGGGGGCTGAGAATGTAAGGAGCTTCCCCTGTTATATAGAGGCCGTGCTACAGCCGCCGTTGCATCTGCTGCTGCAGCAGCAGCAGACTGCTGCCGCTGCAGCAGCCTGTGGAGCTGAACACGGTCCTAGTGAAGCCCTGCCACCGATTCTGTGTGAAGCACGTGGTGCAGCATCGCACAACAGCAGCAGCAGCAATAGCAGCAGCGGCAGCACCGCAGAGGCTAGCGAGGGCCTAGCAGGCTCTTTGCCGTCCCTTGCGCAGCTTTCCAGCATAGCCCCTCGTGATGCTGCTTCAGAGTCGCCGCTGGATGCAGCAGCAGCGTCGGTGACTGCTCGTTCGCTTTCGTTGCTGCTTCGGTGGCACTCTTCGACAACCCCGTTGAGCCGCAGAAGCACAGACAGTCAGCAGGACTACAGCATGCAGCAGCAGCAGCAGCAGCAGCAGCAACACGTTTCTCGCGTAGCCTCCCACGGCGCGCTAAGCAAGCGCAGCAGCAGCGGAGGCGGGTCTGGCTGTAGCGGTTCGCCAGCTGTATCGATCCCGTTGGGCGAGGGTTATGGTCACCTCTCTTCTTGGCTGTTAAACGCCCCAGATAGAAGACTTTGTGAAGTGATAGTGACTCCTGATCGTCTTGTGCTTGTCAGCGGGGGGTTGCAGCAGCACCACCAGCAGCAGCTGCAGCAGCAGCAACAGCAGCAGCTGCTGCTGCAGCGGAAGCTCAACCAGCAGCAGCAGGAAAGTGAAGAAGGAATAATAGGCATAAATGAGCTTTCACAGTGTCCTGAGGATACGCCTAGAGGTGTAGATGAACTACAAGGGGGGGCACAGTGGCGCCTCATTGCTGACCTTCTCGGTCTCCCGCCTCCTTGGGAGCTGAAGGCCCAGCAGCAGCAGCAGCAGCAGGAACAACAGCCCCAGCAGCACCAGCATGAACAGCAGAATCCGCAGCAGCCGCAGCACCAGCACCAGCAGCAGCAGCAGCAACAGCAGCAGCAGCAGCAGCTGGATGACTCCGTCGACGTGTATTCTTCAATGGAGCTGGCGGAGACGCATAAAATAACGAGCAGGAAGAACGATGCAAGGCTTTTATGTTTTTACTTCAATGCGACAAAGGTGAATATCTATCCAAGGGGCATGTAGAGCTGTTCGGGTTTGATGTATATATAAGAAGTCATGAGGACGGTAGGGTTTAGGGTGTAGGGGAAGAAGGCCGGTCCTCTGCTGCTCGAGGCCTCAACGCTTGGGCTTGTAGCTTAGGGTTTTAGAATTAGTCGTATATGTAGAGGGGCGAGAAGTGACCAGAGTGTGTTCACCCTGTGTGGCGAGTTACGGTGGAGGCCAACGTAGCTAGCGTTGCATGCATGCATCCTCGCCTTGTGATGTATGTCGTGCAGCTACAGTAGCCTGTCGCTTGTTTGCTCTGGGGAGGAGGGGGGGACGATGTAGCTGCGTTGCTGGGGGTGCTGCGTAATTCGTGGGGTGGCTCGTTTGTGTTTGTCTGTCTGCCTCAGTCACAGCCGCTGATGGTCTTGAGGTTCCCGGATGACGGCTCAGCGAAGGGCTGCATAGCCCACGTTAAACGTGAGTCGATTCCGCGTTGCAGCAACATATTTGACTGCAGCAGTAGCAGCAGCAGCTGCAGCAGCAACAGCAGCAGCTGATCCTGACGCTGCAGCTGCAGCAACAGTTGAGCTGCTGGTTCAACATGCTTTACGATAGCTTCAGGACTGTCTTGGGGACCTGGCAGCTGGCAGTTTCTATGGGCAGACAGAGCATTATCGTTATGGCATCATTCTGTGTGTGTCCGCAGAAATGTACCGCGCCTACCGCATGCGCAGACATGAGCAGCAGCAGAAGCAAGAGCAGGAAGCTGCTGCAGGAGATGCGCGATCCACGGCGCCCGGTGGCAGTGGGGTGGGGTTGAGTTGATCTATTTCTTCTGCAGAGGCTTGCAGAGGCTTGCAGCAGGATAGGACAGAAGAGTGCTTGCATTTGCAGGCCCCCACCGTTTGTTGAACGGCATATCTTCTCGCATACCCCGTCATACTTCAAACACGATCTCGAGATGTGTTTGTGTGAAGCGAACACGCAGCGGCTCAGCTCGCCGTTAATGTGAACTAACAACTGCGTGCCCCCACTCTTGCTGCTGCCTGGAGGCGCGGTCTTTCAAGGGCCTCACACGATTGCGTGAAGTACTTAGGGCTGTGTTGCTGTGTCTCAAGCCCAATGCAGCAAGAACAACACTCTGAGGGAGGCCTAGGGGGGAGCGCATGTGCCGGCGCAGGATAAGGCCTGCGCGAGGGCGTTCTGCCCACTGCGAAGGGTGAGACCGTTTGCATCTCTGCTTGCCAGCTCTCTTTTTTAGAAAGAGCTGAAGTGCCGTATTAACGGCGGCCGAGCGGGGGTACACACATTTTGGGGTCTCGGCCAAAAGCAGGCGAAGATGCCGCTTTTCCTTTCCGCAAACCCGAGAATAATGGCGGGTATATGCACGATCGCACTTCATTAGATTAGTTAGATATTGCTGTTTACTGCTGCTACACGCCCTGGAGTCAAAGGCGACCCTGTGTGTAGTGCTGTAGTGTTGGGAGCTCTCGCGTTGCAGCCAGTCCTTCGTACAGCGAGGACAGTAGTAACCTGAGGTGAGGGGGGACGTACCCTACACGAACTCGCCGTGCGCAGCCCCTTGAACCTTGAATGTAGGGATGGTGGGCAGTGCAAGGAACGGAACGTCTCGCCGAGTCCGCTGGAACTTAGGGGATTTCATTTAGAATGACTAGGTTAACCGAATGAACAGAGGCAGCTCGGAAGGACCGTGGTCAAGATCATCGGCGTATGCTGCACCTTGTACTGTACTGTACGGTTAGGAGGGTAGGGATTGACAAGGAAACCCATCACCACAGCTTGACGGCTTGGTGTACGGCGCTGAACATTCAAGACATTTATAAGGGGGAGAAGAAGTATCTTCAGATATTCTCACTTACATCCTTTGCGAAGTTTAGTTGCTATTCTCTCTTGAATATTTGGGACAGTGGGAAAGAAAAATAAGAAAACGAGCGACCGTCATTGCACATGTTGCAAGTGTATTAGCTCCTGCTGTTGCCAGTACGCATCTCGATGCTGGCGAGTAGTGCAGTTAGAAGGCCTCTGTGTATGTGAGCCTCTCTCCGCAAAATCCCTGGGCTGGGAGCCGCTGTTTACTACGTGCCAGGCAGGATTCTGCTCAGTCCTAGAAAGGGTCCACCGTCAATGTATAGAGAAGTACAGCTGTTATGGTTTCGAAGCGCAACCCTAGCCATATTAGATGGTGATGCAGGTTACCGAGGGGAAATATATAGAGCCATAGAGCATGGAGAAACAAAAGTATAGTTCCTTCAACACGTGTGACAGAGAGAAGCAATAAAATGTTGTATGGAGACAAAATTCAAGCATTCAAGCTGCGCTCAGCGCCGCGTGCAGTCTTCGCTGCTGAGTCAAGGAGGGTCTGTATAAATATATTCCTGAGATTCGCCGAGGCGATTGTCAAAGCGCCACTAGAGTGTTCGATTTCCTAGGTTCTTGATTTAATTTATTTCTTCGAGCTTTGTGGGCCTTTAAGCCGATGTACCGGATCTCACCCTCCTTGGCTGCTATTTGTGTGGAGGATTCAGAAAATATTGGTGATTTCCTAAACTGTTTCAGAAAGATAGGGTAAATGGTATGGGGACGCCTGTGCATTTGGGGTAGGTCAATACAATAAGCCAGTACTTAACTCTCGAATTAATAGAAAAGAGCCTTCCCTAACGGACGCCAAACGTCTTTGGCTGCTCGTTCCCATGAATACTTTGAATACGTTTGAATACACTAAAAGCGCCGAAGCCACCAAGCAACATTTAGCATTGTCCCACTTATGAAAACTGTTTACTAGGTGCATCAGGGGTTAATGATTGGTTTGAATTGTGAAATGCCTGGCTTATAAGTAATGCCAGCAATTACTTACCCCCCAAAGTACCCCGTAGAGCCCCGCCACACTTGCCCGATACTTCTGCCTCTTTTAACGTGGATCGGTGTGAGTAGGAGACAGCTAGTTCGTGCTTTCTTGACACGTTGGCGTTCTCAGAGAGCACCACCGCAGTCTTTGTATCGCTGGAATCGGCTGCTAAGATGCTCGTCAAAAATCGGGGAGCGTCAGTATTGAAGAATACCTCAGGTATCTGAAGCAACATCTGGTGGCTTCTTCTTCCCTCTCTATCAAACAATTGAGTAAATTCGTCAGTGCGAAGCCGGCACGAGCTAGCTGCACAGTGAATTCGTTGCAGCAGGATGCGAGACGTAGGAACTTCTGTACGCTCAAGCAAGTGTAGTAGATATGATAGCGGCCACTTCCTGGTTGCCCCAACCTTCTTCCTCTTTGATTGGGCTCCTGTTGCAGGGGCACCAAAGCCTTAAAATCTAATAGCTTGCATGATAAACGAATACTTTCGTGCTTCTACGAACCAATCATCCTCGTGACAGGTGTGACAGTTGCAGAACACGTCGTAGGTGTAGCATTATTATTAGAAAGAAATCAAACCGCACTAGACAGGAGCTAAGACTGTCATGCCAATAGTGCTCTGAACCTACACAGGGTCTGAAGCTGGCTGTGATGCTGGTATTATAGTGAAGGCGTTGAACCGCAAGGGTCCAGCATGGGGATCATGATTACTCTTCCTCCTTTAGGAGGATTGGACAAGGACAAGGATGTACGGCCATTTTTCTGACAGTCTAAGGTTATATGATGGGTTATACGCTAAGGGTAGTGTGCACCTAAATATAGTATACACAGGGCCAGTAGGTAGGCACAGCCGAGAGCATTGTTTACTGCATGTCCCCCAACCCGTAACACGGGATGCATGAAACACGGAATGTATGGAGGTAAACGCCCACTAACTCACCATAACTTCTAACTGATAGCAACTTAAATAACACTAAAGCGCAGCTTCAACAAAGGCCCGGGTGTGCAATCTACTGGAGTAGGAGAGCAAGGTCCACAGTGTGGCACATGTAGTCTTCACTCGCTCCAGGCAGAGAAAATGAAGTAAGTACAAAGGCTGATATAATATATTGACAGGAAGACAAGTTATACATCAAGAGGAATCATAGCTTTCTAGATAAATCTATTGGCCTATGACATGTTGCCACTCGACGCATGCTGCAGCCCCAACCGCATCTGGTTTCGATGCCTTGTTCTCACTAGCTTCATGTTTATCCTCCCTAAGTATAAATTGAAGAAATCATTCAATTTCTACATTGCTTTCTTTCTGCATGTGTTGACCTCCTACTCTTTATCAGCATATTGTGTGCGGGAGCTCATGAGTACTTCGTGAATCCCTGTGCGAATGTGTCAATGAATACGAATTCTGAATCGAAATCATTTTTTCAGCTGACGGTGGCGCGACAGAATGAAGAAGAAAACTCCAAAGAAATCCGATCCTGGCTCTGTTGCAGTATTTGACTTCGCGGCGAGGCGGTGAGTGCCCTGCCTTTTTCATCTGCGTCTTTCTGTCACCGGCAGACGTATCTGTACACCTCTGCATGATATGGCAAGTACCTGGCATTGTTAGCTTTGCTTATTCAACTTGAAGTTACTCTGTTTATTGTGAGCTCCAGAGATTTCATCACAGGAGCCTCGAAACGCAAGGAGCAGCGCAGGAGAGAGGCCCAGGAAAAACTCTTGGAGAAGCAAAGACAGGAGAGGCGGCTTCTACGAGCACAGGTACAGTCCCACGTAGCATCCAACAGCTTTGCTTTCGTGGGCCGTAAATTAGGGTAATCCGTGACAGCACCACAGCATCAGCAAGGCACAGCCTCTCCGTCAGGGCATGCATCCAACAGTCCTACATATGCATGCATATGCGGCCCCTTTCCCCTGCAGCGCCGAGAGAGAATTAGAGAGCACATCAACTACGTAAAACGCTGCCGACAGCTAGCTCAGGCAGCAGCGGAAACTGCCACTTCTCTCGGGGGCAAACAACAGAAAGTCGTCGGTCTTGATTCCCTGGACAAAGGTGCCAGCACCAACGCAAAGAAGCACGAAGGTGTGTATCGCAGGCTCCGAATGTGTTTGTAGGCCAGAAAAAGCGTTTATGTGTAGTGTACATACAGTAGAAAAGCAGAAAAGCTAGGTGTTGAGTTCCTGATTCAAGCACTCAACACCTAGCTTTTCTGCTTTTCTCGCTCAAGTGCCTGTGGCCGCCATCTGCAGGGCGGTGCAGTTCAAGGGTGGCATATCGTGAGACGCCGCGACCAAGTATCCGCCTATGATGTATATTTGCTGTTTGAGAAATTGCAGGTGACGCGGCTGAGGCGGGCAGGAGAGCTTCGGGGTCCCGGCCTTCCCAGACGAGTGAAGTCGTGCAGGTGAGGGTTAGTTTCGCTCTCGAAACTCTCGTTTCAGATGATGCTGCTTTCCTTATACGCAGCTTGTATGCTGCCATGTGCTCTTCCTTAGAGGCCTTTTGAGGAATAGGTGGCTGATGAGGGCCACTTGCTCAGGGCCGGCAGATGACAGCAAGGGAAGGTTTGCAAGTGACGGCCAATGCGGTAATATGGTTCAGCACTTCGGGCTTTCTTTTGGGTGGCTGCTGCAGGGCATCCGTTTGCTGCCCCCGTCAGCCAACGACGCTTCGTCTTCTCCATGGCAAATTGCCTCTTGTGTGTCAGTTTCCCTTGGGGGATTCATAGAACCCGCGACAGCAGCAACAGCAGCACCGGCGGAGAGGGCTCAAAAGCCTTTGCAGACGCAGTCTGAGGCTTCTGTTAGCTCCAAAGAAAAACAACTACAGAAGAATCCCACATCAGCTACGACGCAAGTGCCCACAGCGATCAAAAAACGGCCTCAGGGGAGGCCAAGAGGCGTGAGGGGGGGCGGACAAAAACATCAGAAGAAAAGGCATAAGTCCCGAAAACCTCAAAGAAAGCGCAGCAAGCGTAGGTGAAGCAAACTGCAAATTGTTCACCGAGGCCGCCTGCCACGGGAACCGTTTCTGTGCTAGGCCCTGTTCGCCAGCCGTCTCATAGACAGGCTATATAATGAGATGCTGCCTAGAAAGAAACAGCTGCATTACAACTGGTTGTGCAGCGCCTCCTCCACAGGTTTCAGGCACCTACACGCGTGCGCCTGCCTTCTCCCTGGCTGAAGCCTCTTCTGACTAGGGAGCAAACCCTAGACAGCGACTTAGTGCTATCGCATAACCCCGTCAGACACCCCACTGACTATTTGCTTGACTCTTCACCAAGTGCAAGAAACGCATCGCCGGGTCTTTTTTGCTGTCCAAGTCACCAAGAAACCCGCCCGTTAGACAGGCAGAGGCGTGCGTGTGTAGGCCCAATGGTCGCAATTGCGAGGACGGCCGTACTCGCTGGGTGCCTGCAAATTCGATACCACTATGTTCTACGTCAGTGCTCCTCCTGTTCACACTCTTGTATGAACACACAACACGTTTGCACCTTTGGGCCGCGAGCTCCTGAAAGCTCTGTCGGAAGCCACAGTAGCTCCTCTGGAGTGCCATCTCCAGATGCGGCATTTTGTGGCCGCTCCGGCAGCCCCCGCCTACGCACAGATCGAAAGGCCCTTCGGTGCCTTTATTGTGCTGTTCGCTACGCGGGCATAACGGGAAACTTCACCTCAATACCAGCGAAATGGCAAGCCATTCGAGTTAGCCCCCCTTTGCCTGTTCCTCCAGCGTGGCAACAAGTGGGGCCTACCATCGCCTCCCATCGCACTTGCATTCATGAAGCGTGAGGCCGTCACTCCCAGCTTCTCCGTAGTGCGAAATACAATGCAGTATCAACGCTGCACGCCTCTTTCTTGGTGCCCAACAAAAGAAACTCCTATCCCCAGGTTTTACAACAGTTCGAGATCCTCGTTGTTCCACTGCCGCCATAAGGATTCTTCTTCTTCCTCGTCACTCTGCCCTGCGTGATGTTCCCTCTCAGGCGTTCTGCGGGGTGGGACGCCTTCCGCTGGCCCTGAGGGCGTTGCTGAGGCGCCCTGATCCTGCCCGAACAGGCCGCGTAAAGGCCCTATAGATGAACCTTTCTTCTTCGGTTGTGAAGTATGCGAACTCGTATGCTGGCCTTTGCTAGCATTCAACTGTTGCCGCTGTGGCACAACGCTGTGGCGCTTCGAGTGAGTTGCGGCCGGAGGGGCGGTCTTGGGAGGAGTATCATCGAGGCCAAAGAGGAAAAAAGGGTTGTGTGACGTCTCGTTCAACGCCGCCATGATATCTTCGAGGTCTTGTTCGAGGCTGCTCCCGCTGATGATCGGCTTGAATATGTCGCCGATGGCCCGCACTGCGGGCAACAAGGGCCCCATGAATCCCCATGGGTCGCTGTTTTCCCCTAGCTGTTTTTCTTGGGAAGGTTTCGCTTTATCTGGCGTTGCCCTGAGAGAATTCGGAAGCCTTTCAGGGCCTCCTTTAGCAGGCCCCTTGCCATGCTCACGTCCCTCTTCAGCCCCCGCTGCAAACATGCATCACAGGAGGTTTCGTACGCTCCTCACAGATATCCACAAGGCAACCCGACAGCTCTTCATACTAATGTGCAACAAATTCAAAACGTCAAATTCAGCACTAGCCCATATATTCACACTAGGCACGCCCACTCCTCATCACCGCGCACTCAGCAGCATGCGATGAGCCATGAGCAACGAACTTTCCGCAATGCAGTTTGGAAACCCGTGTCAATTCGACAGGTGCATCCACTATTCCAATTTAACGGTTCAAACTGGTACCGCTAGCATACTACATTGTGTAATGTCTAACTGTGCTTTGATGGGCTGCCGCATCGCCGAACTTTGTGGGAACTGCCTTCTCGAAGTAACTTGCAAGGGCATTTGAGGGCATGCGGAAACTCGTGATATGCTGATACTTACAAGTAAATGCACACGGAGCCGTCAGTAGCAGGATTGCAGTAGCCGGCAGGACGGCGATCCATAGCCGCCGCATCCTGAACCCCCAAATCGAGGCCCTGGTAGGGCTGATCAGACGTTATAGGTACCCCAGGGGGACCAGATCTGATTAAATCTGCAATATTACTTTCCAAAACAGAAACTGCTTGCACATACGGAGCCTCACGCCACAGAGCCACGGATGAGGTATGCCGCTGGACCACGTGAAGATATGCAGCAGGCTTTGTCCTGAGGGAGCATTTAACTGAGGGAAATTCAAGCAGAATCAAACAGATAAACTCCAATTTCCTTGTCCTACGTAAATTCGTAGGTCTTGCTTCCCACAAAGGTCACGCAGGCCCTAAACGGCTTCCCCCACGCGGCTCCCTTCGTGGTTCGCCAGCCTTCCCAACTGCACTTTGCAGCATCCTCGCATTTCCTCCCCTTCACCTGTAGCGGTATTTTAAGTTTATACCAACTACAGTCTTTGTAAGCTCTATGCGCTGCTATATACTGCATGAAATACTGCCGCCACTCGTAACGTTAGCAGAGCGATGCCCTGAGCTCGACGAGTAGGGAGAGTGCAGTCCCCAGTGGAGCAATGAAGGACACAGCTAAAACCCACCGCTTACTTTCTAACAAGCCCAACCATTAAACTATAAGCGCATGCATTGATAACGTTCGGTATTTCAGACAGCCTATTCCTGCGAACGTCCGCACTGCTGTGGGTACATGAGTGGCATGCTCTGCTTGATGATACTCGTACCATTACTGCATGCTCGCAGGGCCACTATGGAGGATTTAGGAAGTGTTTACAGACGGTATATACTACGCGCGACAGTCCTAGTGCATGCAGCAGAAGGCCAGTTATTGCGTGTACATGAAAGGCTGCCTTGCAGCACTTTCGTAGTGCTGCCTTGCATCATTAGCCTCATGAAGTTGAGTTGCAGCCCGTAACAAGCCCATCCGTGCCCCCCCCGTCCATATCCTTAGACAGTACTGCCCAGGGCTCTTAGAAGCTGGAGGCGAGGCCCGCCTCTTCTTGCGGATCTTTTCTTTAAACCTTTTTAGGCTGTTGGGGCTCATGACTTTCCTCGGCTAAGATCGAAGGATACAAAACTGTACAGTGTTAGTGCATGCAGCGCACGGGGATTCGTTGTGCGTGCACGTTCGACTGGCTTACAGCAATAGCTGCAGTCGAGCAAGCGCCATCGATGTCAGCTGAGGACCGTCATCACCTGCAATAGAGCCAAAGTCTTGACGAAAAAGCTCGCAAAAAGCAGTTGATCCCCCCTATATCCTCCTGCCGTCCTGAGCAGACCGGTTCAAAGGTGGTGGGGATATTAGATTGCCTGCGGTGGGCTTCAACGCACCTTGCTGCATCTAATGGCAAGGAAACCAGCATCTGTGCACAATCAACCCTTTTGCTGCGATGCCTAATGTTGTCGACTGTAATGTAGATAGTCGCTAAACACTTGCTTGGCCCTCTATAATCAGCCTGGGAGTAAGTGGAGGTAGTAGTGCCAACGTCGTACAGACCAAGCTCATGCAACAAGAGGCGCTGCATCTCGTTGAACGCAGCCCCCTTTGTCTCAGCCCCAAGGCCTTAACAATTGGGCTGCTATGCTCACAACGCCTAGGACATGAAGGGAAGGTTAGATGCCTTGGAGGGACATTTTCTAAGGCACTTTAAGTAATGTTACAACTCAGGTCTGTCGTAGGAAAAGGTCCTTACACACAGGGAGCACCGGATGCTTCATCGGAAGCAAAGGAGAGAAACGAAGCCCACAACCGCAGCAAAGCTGGCTAGAGTATACCGCTGATCAGTAAGGGATTCTCTGCGCAAAAGACCGGAAGTCCTTTCTTTATCGAAACTTCAGCTCTCGCATAATGGAGGTCGATCAGGATATGCCCTTCGATGGGGAGGCAACTAACCTCTGTGCGCCTCGTTGCATTGTTGCAAGTGCAGTTTCTGCTCTCCATCTAGCTGGAAATGTCTTTACAGCAAATAAGATTAGCGAATAAAGCCTCTGCCTTTACAGACTGTCTATATATGGCGGACAGCAATGGTGGGAGAGTGGAGCAGTTCCTGGCTTCACTGTAGTTGCACTCTCCTCACGATGCTTCGGAAGAACACACGTTGATATTGGTATCTTCCTTACCAGGCGGCTATATCAAAGCAAGAGTACTGAATGCACTCAGGAAATCCTGAATATAGAGGCTCCCCCTCATGAACGATGATGCAGGCTTATTCCCAGGTCAGCAAGGGAACATGATGTGACAGAACAGAGGAAGCTTACAGAGGGAAAGCTACGTATAAAGTATTGTGTCAATAAGTATCAGTGCCTGGTGAGCAGACGTCCAACAGTGGAGTCGGAACACCTATATAGATGGTTCATCGCAGGGTCGTCCCTCCAAGAGAGGCAATCGGTAGCCAGCTGGGACGCGAAGAGGAAACAAAGAAGAGGGGGATGGAGCCCATACCATGAAGTTTTCACACGCCAACGAGAGAAACAAAAGCTACTTCCACCTCCGTAACTGGGAAGGAAGAAAGCGTTTTTACGAGTGATCTAGATATAGAAGCTATGGGTAATGCGACTTGGCATACCAGCCATGCCCAGGAAAACACAGCAAGCGCCAGTCACCAACAGCCAGTAAAGGCGGCACTCAGCAAGCTGCTCACATGCTTATTTTGCAACAAACAAGGCTGCATAATCCCATGTCTGGCACGCGTGCAAGGTGCTAAGGAGCTGGAAGTGCAAGGCTTTAAGAATCAACGGGGGGTAACAAGCAATGCAATCAGGGGCACGCCGTGGCCCCCAAGTTATGTGCTGAGACAAGGGTGCCGAACAATGTGATTGCCCTACGGTCAGACTCCCCTCGGGCCAATTCAGCGCATATTAAAGTTCACCTTGGTGTGCAGGATTTGGTAGCTTTGCTAGCGCTACTTGCTGGTAAACGGAATAATACCGCAGCAAGGGCAGGAGGTGCAACCTACCAGTCCACTCATTGGTTGAAGCTGTGCGACTGGACTTCTCATATGGCAGACGAGAAACTAGAACCGGTGAAACTATGAGCATGAATTGCTTTCTCAGTTCCGGAGTGGCTTTTGTTACCATGGCAAGGGACGCTTATGTACGGATAGTTCGCCATGGCTTAACCCAGGCGTGCTACGGGCGCCTCAATGGAAGGAGCGCATGCAGCCTCCAGAAGCCACCATTGAAACTCGCGTGCCTAGAAGCAGTGAGAGAGAGCACTTCTTATTCCTCTCAACAGCATTTGCATGCCCTACAGTAAGAGGAGTAAAGCCAGTGTCCCAAGGAGGAGCGGGAAGGCTCTTCCTCAGTGCACAAGTACGGCAGTAAATGACCGGTAAATGCATGCACTTTGTCGTGATAATCCAGTGAATGAAGACTGCGGTTTTGTGGGATTCGATCAGATTAGCAGATTACAACACAGCAAGAGTGGCCATAACTGGGAACAACTAAAGGAATTGTCCTCAGATGTACTCAATACCAAGGAGCTTCCAGCGGGCCGGTCACCCGCTGGATGAAAAGTACACCACAGCGAGCTCATAACCTCACGCTTTGTTTCAACGTATCGGCTACCCGCACGCCTTGAAGAGAAAATAGAACGGCAAACAGAAAAACTGACTGTTGAGCTTTGACCTTTTTATGTAGCTAGCGCCATTGCGCAAAACCCGGTACTGCCGAAGACTATGAGCGGCGGTGGAGCATGCACGTCAACAAAACCACGGCGAAGGAAAAGCTTCCGATGCCCGGGACTGAGAAGCTATTTCTGGGTTTGCAACGTTCAGCAATTTATATGATTTCGCTGTTGTTTGCTTCTACAGCCCAATGGATCCCGACGATAAGCACAAGACTGCACTCCATCCCCACATGCGCAAGCTAGACCAGGCATATATGGCCTCCCGGCTCGTGAAAGGACCTACTGAGCTGCAGCGACAGACTTCTTCGGCCCAATCAATGAGGGATGGATTGTTATATACACGGATGGCGTGCATATGTTCAGCGAAGTGTAGAGTACTTGCAGAAGCTGCAACGTGCTTTGCAGTTGTTACGTTAGCAACAGTGGTTCGAAAGAGCATACAAGTGCTATTGTTGTATGCAAACTATTATCCTTTTAGGGCTGCGTGTGTCTGCGGCAGGAGTCGAATCAGATAGCCACGGGGTAGGGGCCATCTGGAAGCACTCACTGCACATATACACTCCTACTGGTTTCCAGAAGTTCCTCGGCCTAGCATCGCGATACCACAAATTCACCCTGGAACTCGAGCGTAACGCATCCGCTCTGACGAATTTACTCAGCAACTTAGTTTGAGAGAGAGAGAGAGAGCGAATAAGACTTCAGAGGCGCCATCAGACATCTGGTCTCATCTCCTACACTCGCAATATGTGCTTTTGTCGGACACTTCCTAGGAAGAACTGATGCCTGTAGCATGAATGCTGGGGTGGTTCTGCTCCAGCAAATCCAAGATATGGCAAAGCACCAAATAATCGCGTGGTAAGCATGCCGTTCATGGAAAGCGAGGAGAAGTATCCGATACTTGACAAGGAGTTCTACGTTTTGGCGGCGCGTAAAAGGGTGCCCGCCGGCCTCCCTTATACGGCAGACACTCTACTGCTCAAACGCACCATCAACCCCTGGCATATATCGCAAAGGCTTTGCGAGAGTACGGTAGTGAAATGGTTGTGCGATAGGTTGACTGGCTGTACCAGTACACCTTCAGAGACACGCTTATCCAAGGGGGCACTTACTTGGGCAGTGGCACACTCCGCCGGCTACCTACAGCACAGTGTTCTGCCACTTCTCACCTTTGCGACGATTTCCGTTTGCTTTTTAAACTGCGTCTTTCCCACTATGTAAGCACTGATGCGACTGAAATTCTTGTCAAATTCAACAACGGGAGACGGGCTAAGCCTTACAGTATAGACAGCGGTCTCCCATGATGCCAAAAAGAGAGGTATCCTATGAGTACACGTTCCAGGTCCGCTCCGCATCGAAATTTTACTCGAAGTGCACGTTCATGCTTCACTGGTTCATCGTCGTGTCAAGACAACGGCATAGTGGGTTGCCAGGTCATCATGCTGGCCTCTGGGGCGCCCCTAAGGAGGTGAATATTCCCTCACTTGCGCGAAATTTAAAAAGCAGAAAGTATGAACACTCTCAAGCCTGATCGCCTGCCGAATCATCCGCTAGAGGCTACGATAGCACCTGCATTCTTATGGATTGAGTATACATGTAAAGCCACTTCAACCTCCTTTTGACGTCAGTTACAGCAAAGGAAATGACCCTATTATTCGCCACTCACATCTTCAACATCTGCAGTTTTCAGAAGGGCGTCGTTTTGGGCAGGGAGCTGAAGTTCATTCGGGTCTTCTCGGAGCAATTTATGGCACAAATCCAAACTGGCCATAAAGTGAACCCGGCAAAAACACATGGGGGCAAGCAGACAATATGAACGAACAAATAGCACGTTTGTGCAGTAGTCGATACTCTATACTCAGCAAAACCGTCTTGATTTCTCCCACATGGAATGGGTTTAACTTACAAAAGTGCACTCTTCGATCCTCTGCTTTCGGGCCTCCCTACATCGAAAGACAGTTGTCCCATCCAGCATTAGGCGTGGCCGTTGCAATCCATGCATTCGCGTACGTCCGCATCTGCCAGTGTTTACGCGAACCTTGGAGCAGCGCGGGAATGGAAGGATCGAGCAAAAGAACGCGAGGCGAGAAGCTACGACTAACGCCTTGCAGGACTCAATTTCAATCAAGGCCACCTGAGTTTGGTAAATTCGCGCTTTTTCGAATCGCACAGGAGAGCGAGGAGCCAAAGAAATTTGGCACATTGTGGGTATACTGTGCGATCTCGCGATAACGTGTTGGACTGCATCGCAGGCTTATTCCCACCATGAAGATACGGCCACCTCATTATTGCTGGCTTTGTCGAATGGTTAAGGGAACCACAAAACCTTGGGGGAACTCTCCCCTCAAAAAGCGCAATGGCATTGGGGGGAACGAACAGCTGGAGGCTGCTGGGGGCTCTGGTAACACGATGAACGATTCACGGTATCCCTGTACGGCAAGGAAATTGGGCTTAATGGGGTGGTAAACGAAAGCCCAAGTCGGTTTCTGAAGACTACTTGTACAAACCAATTCATAAAGAGCACCCGCACGCCGCCCTCGACCATTTGGTGGCGGCAGCAAGCGTGAGCACACACAGCGCAGCTTTAATTTGGGAAGCGTTAAGCCATTTGGGGTTTGCTTCTTTGCAACACGCAAGGAGCGGCTCATATCCTGCTATCTATGGGAATGTCTGCGGCAACTATTTTTTCTTTGTGCCCTTCGCTACTACCTCTGCCTACAACTAGCATGGTATGGACTCCAAGCCTTTGGCACTTTCCTGGCAACTCCGCTGGGGAGCAGTGGCGTCTTAACCCACGAGGGGAGCTGGAGGTTTTCCGGAGATTGCCATTTCCTTTCCACTAGTCTTATTGATTTAGAGAAATGTTAACTGGAGCAGCGATTGCTTTCTAGTGCAGACTGGATAGACTGCAGGGCCATAGTTGACAACGCAGCAGCATCAGTGGTAAATGCAGAGCCAGCAACCGCAGCGGAAGCAGCAGCAATAGAACCGACAGCAGCTGGGTCAACATCAAGAGCATTAGCAACGGCAGTAGCATCTGCGGTCGGAAGAGTTGCTGGTGCTGTTGTTGGTGCCGGCATATCGGAACGGTGGGAAGTGGACCGCTAGAAGCACCAGCTCGAATAACACCAACAATACAGCATCAGTAACGCAGCATTACCAGCAGCAAAAACAGGGGCTGCAACAAGAGCACCAGGAGGAACAGTAGTAAAAGAGAGATGGGCAGCTGAACTGTGCGTTCACGATAGCCAACCGAGGTGGAAAAAGCAAATCGCCGCAGAGGCAGCAAATGAATAGTTTCTTATAGCGGACTGGCAGGAGCAGAAATGGCAATTCCTACTGCTGCTCAAAATGCTGAGAAGACCTTCCAGCTGTCGCCAGCGCGAGAAGAACACATGCATCGCTGACGCAAGCCATGAACCAACAAACAAATGAAAACAGCGGCAAATATACAAAGACAAAAAGAAACGCGTATTAGATAATGTATCGAGGTATATTAAAGAAAGCGAGCTTATCAACATTCGCGTGGGCTCGAATGCAGTGCTTGCCTACTTTAGGTTTGTTGATGAGCTATATTTACACCACAGAGGTGTAAGGATACTCCTGTTGCCTGCTGAATAGCATGTGCAGCGAGTCAGGTTTTGCAAGTCTGTACTGATTAGGCTTCCTTCACCAGTAGCAGAACCTGCAGCACGATCAGCAGGAACTCTACCACCAAAAGATGCCCCAGCACGTGAAGCAGCAGCAAAAGATGCAGCACCAAGGGATATGGCACCACGATATGCAAAAGCAGGCGACGTAGGAAGGGGAGTTGATATAGCCACAGAAGCAGCACTCGCTGCGACAGCAGCAAGTGCGTCATTAGCCCTCCCCCGGCTCACCCGTCCTTTACTGGGGGACCAGGAGAACGACGATTTGCATTGTTTGGAGAGTGAGGGGGGCATTTACAATTTGGTTTCTCTAAAGTTGGAAGATGCGCCTCTGCTTGCATGCAGGCTGGCTACTAATGGCCAGGCAAGTGTTTCGAGATTTTCTGCGCTGTTGGTGTACGCAAAAGAAGGGGCTTGTCAGTGCTTGTAGGAGGGCCTGCCTTGCACCACTAGTTGCAGCAAAGTGCATTACAACACCGACAGGCTGCATCCCGCCCGCCAACCCCAGCTCCAGGCTCTATGCCCCCTGCCCCCCAGAATGCCTGGAGGCTAGGGGGGACGTCTGCTGGTCTACGGAAAGTCTTTTTAAGTGATTCGACCCCACTGCATGTCGCGAAGGTTCTTAGATAAGGTTGGGAACACTCACTGCATCCGGAGTTCATATATAAAATATCCGTGTGTGCAGCTTCACAAATTTACGACCGATGAACCCGGAAATATCCCGCATCTGGATTGGAAATGCGCAGTACCATCGGGCAAAAAGGTGCCCGTTCGGTCTATTGAAGCTTAGAGACGCTTAGTAGAAGACTGGATGATTCAGAAAAAGGTAAATATTGTATTTGATAACATAATAATACAGGGAATATCGCCCTTTGAGGCAGTACGACTTTGGAATCGAGAAGATGAATGAAACAGCCTCGTTCCACTTCAGATACTTAATTAAAGGAATACTTTGAATTTGTTAACCATTTCCCGAAAAGCTACTGCGTCTTCCGAAAAGGTACTGCACCTCACTCTTCGGAATGCACAATCTTTGCCGGGTATCGAGGAATGAGACTAGGTTTAAGACTCTCCGAAGACCGTGAAGCTGGTAGGGGCAGCTTCTGTAGCTTCTTTTCATGACTACACTTTACACTGCTATTTATTGAAGTGGCAGCTCAATGTTTTAGAAACGGTGGCACCTAGCAGCTCGGATAAGACTCCGCAGGCAAACTGTAGTCGTATTCCATTTCAGATACCCGACATAATATCCCTCAGTGGCTGAGCGTTTCTTTTTTGATGCGTATTTTAGTGGTCGTTGAATATGCATATATGATCTTGCACGGAGCAAGTGAGAGTTCTCTTGCGCGTTACTGGCGGGTTATGGATGCGACACTCACCAGCATTTTGTTGATGCTTGGAACTGACTGTTGTGCTTGAAGTAATGCAGGCAACAACGTGACTACAGCTAAGCGCTAGCGCACGAGATCCTTTGCGAATACACACGTTGAACAGATGCATTGGCCATAAAGCGGCGGCGGAGTTGGGTCCGGTGTCTCCAGGACCGCAAGCTGCACAGCAGGCCATCTATGTGAATTGCTTTTTATTTGACTATGCATCACTGATACATTCCGCGCTAACTCGTTGATGAGGAATATATATATGCGTTTTCAGGTGAGGACGCTTCTGTTGACAGAATGGGCTGGGGCTCCGAGGCCGCCGCTGCACAGCCGCCCGCCAGCTCCTCTGCGTCACCGGTGCCCCGTTGATAGCATTTGCAAGTTGACAAGATTGACGGCAACTCTTTAGATCCCAGTCACGAAACCTTCGAGCACACTAGCAAGCTGAGGGAGCTGTATATTCTGCCTTGCGGGGGTACCTGCATGTGGAGGGGCGGCCAGCATTTGGCCCCCTAGTGGACGAAGCGCTCGCCCTCTGAGTGGCTGTACTTTTGAATAAATTAGGAGACCTCAACAGTGCTTCTGAAGGAGTCGCGGGGAAAACCCCACGAAGCGCAGGAAGGGCTTGAGGGGGGCTCGCCGCATTGTCCACTGGGGCCGGACCTGCAGGGGGGTTGCGTCACTGCTATCCGTGGACATTTCACTGTTGTGTGCCTATCAGTAGCCAAGTCGAACCCTAATGGGCAAGGAATTTGGTGCTGGGGGGCCTTTCAACTCAACGAGACAGCATAGCCGCGTGGGTAGTCCACACCAGCAGCGCCTCCAAGAGGCTTCGCGTGTCATGACATGCTGAGTAGAGCAGGCATCTGTAGATGCCATGATTTGCTCTTGTCTTGCATGGCGAGACCAGCGTCTTCAGTGTTTAAACTCGTCTTCGTCTTCTGGGTCTGCTCGTTGCCTATTGAGACTTGTCGAAACGCCTCGTAGTGGCGGCCTGAACATCATAGGAAATTCACCGGGGTGGCAGAGGTAGACGAGCCTTCCTTTGTTTGACAGTTTAAGTTGCTTCCCCGGTAGCTGTAGGGATGGAGGAGGAACGGTGCGACTTCAGCGTCATCCGTGCGACTGTCACGGAGACTCTTGCGGCGGCTGCAGCACAGGCTGCTAGTCAGCACCCAACGGATCGTGTAGACCAGACTGTTACTCCTGATTCAGAGAAACCTCAAGAAGACCAGCAGCAGCAGCAGTATGACAGATCACCTGCCGAGAAGAGGCATCAAGGGAACGGCGTTGACACTGGGGAAGGCGGGTACCCTCCGGCAGCGTTGCATCCACCGCAGGCAGTGCTTTCAGTAGCTGAAGACCCAGGAACCAGCGAAGATAACGGATCACAGAGCGTCAGTGGAGCTGGAGGCCTTACATCAGGGAGTGAGACGACGGCAGGCACATCCGGACCTGTGCCGGCAGCGGAGGTTGAAGGGGAGGCTGCAAATGACTCCAGCCCTCCCGAACCCTCCGAAGTGGGGGCCGCACCAAATGGTATCGCGGAGACGATAAATGGGGCAGCAGCTGCAGAGTCAGACAGCCTTCCAGGGGACTCAGGCGAGCCCGCTGCGGGGGTGGACGACGTCGGGGAGGCAGCAGAGGCGGAGAGCGACGGCAAGGAAAGCAACGACAGCGTTTGCAACGAATGCGGAGGCGGAGGCGAAGTTGTATGCTGCGATGGCTGTGTTAAGTCCTACCACGCGGACTGCCTACCAGTAGTGGCCAGGCCGCGCCTACGGGCCAATGCTGACGATTGGTTTTGCCCAGACTGTTCTGCGGCGGCTGCAGCACCGCCGCCACCGGCAACGGCTGCTCCTTCTACTGTTACCGTCAAACTGCCTCAGACTTCTTCAGATACGCGCAGCTCGAAACAGAATATCGCCCCAGCCCCTCCTCCAGTATGTCCCCCTCCCACCCCAGCCACCCCCTGGGCCTCGGTTCCGTCTTGCGCCCCTTCCAGGAGGAGGAAGACCAAAGCCACAGAGGACTACGAGACCCGCATCAATGTGGGGCCGAATCATCAGGTGAGTTGGCTAGGAGTCCGTTTGATGCAGTGCGGTGTTACTCTGACGGCGAAGCCAGCTGGCTCAAGTATGGGCTCGTATTCGAGTGCTTTTTACGGCATGTTCTGTCGCCTTTCATGAGAACAGGTCGTGAAGTGTTTATCTCTGCCACTGCAGCAAACATCAACAAACAGCCACAGCAGAATTGCATCGTGATGGCGCTGCCTCAGGTACCCCATCTTCCCGATTTTTTCTTGGCGCGAGGGGATGGTGACTGTCTTTCGACTCTTGCGGAGCATTCCCTAGCCGATGGTGCACAGAGTCAGGCATTGGGGCCTTTGCTTGTCTATTCCCCTTACCTCATGGAGCGTTCAAAGCAACAATGCTTGGCTGAAAGAGCCACAAAATCGTGCATTACTTCGCAGAAGGACCTGGCTGAGTTCCTTATCAAGTGGGTTCGAGGTTACCGTCCTACTCCCCTAGCGGTGGGAAAGCCAGCTACGCAGCGCTTGCCATTGGTTGCATTGCTGCCTTCTTTTTTCAGCAGTGGAGGTGCAAGCGCTGTGTGGCTTGCTGCGCCACTGCAGGTGCTCAAAAAGGTGGAAGGTCCGCCCTGGGTGGCAGCCTTTCTCTCCCGAATTTGCTTACAAGCTGCTACACCGTGCCAACTACGATCCGGAAAGAGCTTTACGGATGATGGATGACTCTGCATTTTGGTGAGGCTGATACTGAAGGCACGCGCGACCGTCGTTTTGCCGCAGCAGCCAACACAGTGCGGTTGTCTATGTCATATGGTGGCCCCGTGTCGGAGCTGCTCGCCAACCGCTTTGAAGTACAAGGAGAGCAAAGTTAAGCTCTCGAGTTTACAGTTCCCTCATATCGAAGTGCACATCTGCGAATTCGTGTTATGATACGTACGTCACTTAGTGGCGGAGGTGGATCCACCGCGACTGGGTTCCATCTCGCAGGGCTCTGAGCTGCGGCTGCTGTGGTTCCTTGCAGCTTCCAAAGCGTGTGCGACCCACCGCTGCGGAAATACGAGAATAAGTGGAAGAGAAGAGACAAGCGTGGCACGTTCCCGAGCTCGCCATACCCTCCGCCAGTAGTGGTGCGTGGCTACCTCAACGAGAAGCAGAAGCAGCTGCGCATGGGCCGGTAAAGAAAAAGGAACGGTGTCTTGTATGCCGTGGAAGGGAAGGCCAGAAGCATATCAGGTTAGGGGGTTCCTGGCTGAAAGGTTTGCCTCACGAACCCCCGGGTAGTACTGGCACGTCGGAAACTACCGTGCACATACCCCATGCAAAGTGGGTATCCAGTCGTCGGCCACTGTTGGGGGTATCCGCTTTTCAAAACCCCCTGAAAGTAATATGTGCCAGACGGGTTGGATAAGGGGTTGCCGATTGGACGGGCGCAGCGTGTAGGGAAAACTCATTGTTGGCCGCCGGTCTTTCTGTGTAACAGTCGAGCAACCCATTGAACTATTGGTCCTACTTCAGCCTTGGCGCGTCCTTGTACCGCGACCGAAACCGTAGCTCCTAGTTTTCACGCAGGCGGTCACTCACTTGCGAACAGCTGTGCCAAATTTGGCGAGCGCCGATGAAATTATACTGACAGTGTCTGCTACTAACAGGATCCGCTGGGCGAACTAAAGGATAACTAGCTAAGCAGCCTGCAGCGCTAAGTATTGTTATATATTCACGATAGCTGCAAACACTAGTACCTCGCTCTGCTCATCCTAGATCACGCTGCTACATATAGGAGGAAATTTGAACTGAGAGACGCCCATATGGCAACAAGGAAGTTACACAAAGGGTTCTGATGGAAATGCTCCATTCCCAAATACCCAGATGGGTTTTTCACCTAATCTAGGGCTAACTGCCGGCAGCTGACCGAACAGCAAGCTGCCCGACTGCCCTTAGAAGAGACGGAACTGTTTGCGCACATTTCCGAAGACTTGGTTGCTTTCGACTTTAAGCACGTTGAAGCGAATCGTCTTCGAGAGGGGCCTGAGCCACAATATGGACAAAAAAGTTGCTGCCTTATGAACCATTCCATGTGCAGCGCATGGAAGACAGCTCAGACAGAACCCTTCCTAAGGCAGAATCTTCCCCACGTGCAAGAAGCTCACCTGCACTGTCCCGCAGTGACGATATCACCTTCTTTGACTTGTTCGAAACATGGCGAGAGATGGCATGTCACGTTCTTATGCCGCTTCTCAACACGTGAGTACTTTCTCACAAAATGCAAGTACGTGCGGCGGATTACCACACAGCGCTTCATCTTGTTAGAAATAACCATCCCCCTGAAGGTGTCGCAAGAGCAGACTCACAGTGAATATATGTTTGCTCAATCACCACCCAGAAAGTAGGCTTCCCCAGAGATGAGAATACGGCCACGAAGCCCGGTTAAAGCACATTCTTAAGGATTCACGCTCATTCTTCATCAGCTTGAAAGGCTGACACTTTCCCAGCGAATTCGATCCCACGGGCCACCACACTAAAGACCCGCACCCCGCAATCCTAGAAACTGGTAAAGATGAAAGCACTGCACTCGTCCCTCTGTGTGCGCATGCATGTCTTGCTACGCTCAAGACAAATCTAAGTCACGCCTACTTGATGATGCGGCCACGAATGGACACATTGCCAGTGAAGGGGCACTTCTTGTCGACGTAGGTGCCTTCCTTTGCCAGGCGAGGCGTGGCGAAACCCAATCCTACCTCCTAAAGACACAAGACCCGAAACATGCCGAATAACACAGCTACTGAATCCCAAGGGATACAGCAAAGGCAGCAGCAAGCAAGCCGCGTGACGACCTGCAGATAGTGGCGTACCCTCCAGTATCTCGCCTTCCCCCTCTTCTTGGAAGATTGGGCAAGGGCCAACTGAGAGGCCCCATGCTGCCTCTGGAAGGCCTTCTCTGTCTGCGGCGACAAACACACGCACAAGGATTCACGCTTTGTTCTGCACAGGCCCTGCAAACTGACCTCCCTCTCTATGCTGGCTGCTTGCTTGTTTCCTTCCGATACACACGTGCAGACGAAGTTGGTGCCTTTTACACCCCACAGCAGAGGAATTCGCCTATGCAGCTCTGTGGGGAAAAGGCCCCCGCAAACAGCCGCTGTTCAAATTCCCTGCTGAGATGCAATGCCCTCATCGCGTAACATCGCAACACGGGAATTAAAACTATTAACACATAAGTGGATCCCATAATATGATGGCCCGATGCTTCTGTTACTCCTTCGACCTTCTGCTACCTTCGAATGTCCCAGCGTCCCCCTCCCCACCGACCAGAAGCTTGCTAAATACATGCTGACCATGGTTTTGGAAAACAAATCCATTCGGATTCTACACTGACTAAACAACCATATATACATCAGAATGCGGGCTCTCCTAACACTCGCAGGAGGTCAAGCTCTCCCTTGAACGCACCTGCACATCCTGCTGAGTTGCCGACATCGTGTACTGCCAGAATTTGGTCAGTTCCTTGTAGCTGGGCCCAGCTTTAAAGATTGCACGACGAAAACAAAGCCAACTACAGCAGTCCCACCATCCCGATCTTCACCGACGATTGTCACAGCCCCCACAGCAAGGGGTGCGCTGTCCAGCCCCAACCTACGTGGATACCTCTTCCAGAGTAAAGCAAGAAAGTTAGGAACAACTAAGGTAAAGCTGTGTAGTTTTCTTTTGAATTTATCAAATAAGTATAGCTGAACTCTTGGGGATTGATTTTTGCACGTAGCAGCAGCGAAGAAGCTATATGCGCCATTCCCCTCGTTACTCTACATGCGCAGCCCATCCAGGGGACTGCTTATTTCAGCATATACCAATAAGCCTTAGCTTCCTCGCGGAGTGTTCGTTTCTGTTAGTGCTGTTAGCGGGCCAACAGCTTCGCCCCTGAAGAACCGGGTGTGCATACGTTCCGGTTAAATGCCCATTACCTGGTATGGCAAGTTCCCTCAGAAGAGGGTGCACACACCAATGGAGACCGAATGGTGTGCGTATTTGTGTTAGTCCAATTCAGCTGACTGTTACAGGATTATCCATTGCCCACGACGTTGGTTGATGCGTTGAAAAGAGAGTTTTGCATCCTTCGGTAACAAGACCCTTTAACCTTACTCGAAGACCATTGTGAGCGGCATAGACTCAACTTTCTTGACAGCATTTCAAAGAAATATATGGCCAACCATCCTGACTCCAGAAGCCATTGATACAGCGGCAGTAAGGCATGGGCTTGCTGTGAAAGGGATGCGGCTACTGTGAGCTTCGACACTTCTTTTTGCAACTCCTGCTGCAAGGCAGCCTTGAATACGTGCACAGCGGACACACAGTTTGATGCATGCTGGAATAAGGAATACAAGTGTCAAGCACTTACTTGACCTTCAGCACAACTTGCTCTCAAGTAGAGACGCTTACACTGGCATCAAACAGATAACGCTATGGCCTTCAAGCCCGGTTGCTTTGCAAAGCCATGCCCGTCAGGGGTGAATGCATACATCTACATGTGCGAGCATCGTGGGTATTGCGAGCAACAAGTTGAAGAGTTATCTGTGTTGATACTGCTTACCTCCACAAGAGTTCCAGTTATTCTTGAGTGGGGGTTTGCTGAGCTGCGAAAAGGATTGCAGCGACTCAGAATGCAAAGCAAATCCAACAATTGGCCCCTTTTACAAATACTAAACACGTAATTGGCTCTGTGTAGCAAATGTGATCACAAGCATCAACAAACCGCCCCAATCTAAACGAAGCCATCCTTTCCCCACCCCACCCCAGGACAATATGCTGCTGTGAAACATTGATAGAGAGGAGATACTTCCAGAGAACCATTACAATAAGAAATTCATTTGTGTTGCAATTCGCGGCTATCCTAGCCTAAGGACTTCCGCCCTTAGTGCACCTCTCTGGCTTTCTGGCACACGAGGGAGCATGGTGCTTGCGCAGCGGGCTTTGCCACCTGTGGCACGATTCCTCGAGTACTAGAACTCAGCTATACGACGACAGTACAATGCGCTGCGTGACGCTGATCCGCGTGTCCCTAGTTACTCGCAGGCTCAATTTGGAGGACCCAGTAAGAGTTTAAGGACGGTTTACATTGCGCCCTACACTGCAAGTGCATGCAGCAAAACGGCATTGGCCGTGCATGCGTGTAGGACTTCCTTGCAGCACTGCCTAAAGGAACGTGCGTTGCACCTTATCGCATGCCTGCCCGTGTCCATACCAGCACAGGCCCTTGGACAGCACCTGGAAGGTGTAGCAGAGGGCAGCTGCCTTTGGCGACTCCTCTGAAATATTTTACTTCACTGCAGCTCACGACGGTCCCCAGTTACGAATGCATCATGCCACTGTCCTATGGTAGTACCCACGATTCTCAATACGGCTCCGGCCACACGGCGTCGCATGCAGGAGTGTCCAAGCCCCCTTTTGATTCGTGCATGAGCATTGTGGACAACTATTAAATACTACCTTGGCATTATACCGCCTGCCTGTACTCAAGTACAGAGACAAGCATTAAGAACAAACAAAGCATGCAACAACGTCGCTGCGCCCCGCTATGTGACGCTCAGTGGCACACGCCTCAGCAAATAGGCAATCATTGTGTTCGGGGTGGGAATGGCTCCCTTATACGCATACGCGGTGTGGGCTGATGTGCATGGCCGCGCGAGACTGCATGCTTCAGCCCTCTGTAGCCGACACGGCATGAAAAGGAGCAAGGCTGGTTTCCATGGAACGCCCAACCCTATTTAGAGGGGAGAAAGCCGTTACAAAAACTATAATTGTAGTGTTTTTGCTTTGGTTACACAGCCAGTTTGCTCTGTTTGCTGATTGCAAGGGACGACAACAGTGAGAACAGAGGCTGCTGGGGGCCGCAGCCGCTGGCCGCCCCACTCCAACGCGGCTTCCAGATGGCATCCCATGGCAGCAGTGCTGAGCCAAAAGTTTGCTGGTCGTTTTTGGGGATCTCTTTCTAAGGCGTTTTGCTATCCTCCGAAAATGGCAGGTTCGTTAGCAGCTGCGGCAGCAGCCTATAATTGTTTCCAGACGCATAAGCTGCATACCCTGATGCGCTGTGGGGATGACTGATGTTTTCGATGGCGTGCCCCGTTTCTGTGCATTCCGTCCGCAAGGACTGACGGTTGATGGATATTTCTGTTTATTCATTGATTGAATGCAACTGGTCTTCGGAAGACTTACTGAGATGCGCTATTAAAAGCCGAACCGTTCTGCTTGTATGGGTGGGCTGTGTGGCGACGGTGCTATGCCGGGTCTTGCGGGTGCTGTTGGGTCGGAAAGGGAGGTTTTGGTTGTTCAGAGTAAAGTTGACATAATATTCATCATTTTATGATGATGGGCTTTTCACTGTACACCCATCCAACACTGGGCTGAGGGGCGGACCCCGTGTGGGGAGTTCACCAACTTGCACTTTCCCTGCGTACTCCCTTTTGCTACTGTATGATTCAGAGCGCGGCGGATTCGGACGTGGCTTTGGACGTGGTGGACCAAGGGGACGCGGCAGAGGTCGAGGCCGCGGTAGAGGTCGTGGTTCAGCTGAAGATGACCTGAAGGACTGGGTGCCTATCACCAAGCTTGGTCGTCTCGTACGTGCGGGAAAGATCACCTCCATTGAAGAGGTGTATCTTCATTCCCTCCCTGTGAAGGAGTTCCAGGTACGTGCGTTTCTCGTGGCCTTCATACAGTGTTCTTTGTGGCGTAGCCTGGTGAATGACCTCTTTGCGTTTTGGGCTCACCATTTCTACGCGCCTATGATGACAAACGTATTCCCCTTCCGGAGAACTGATGGAGGAATTCGTCCAATTGCTGTCTGATGCGCGGTTGTGACCCACTGTGAATGAATGTGCATTTGCTCGTTAGTACTCCAGATAGGACAATATCTGGGGTGAGGGCTTTCGGCTGTTGATGAGTGTGCTGTATTAGTGCGCGGGACTAGGATTTCGAGTGAATATTTGTTCTTATTGACTATTGGCTGTGCAGTTCCTGTGCGATTTTGGGGTCATCATACGCGTGCATGATGACAAACGTATTCCCCTTCCGGAGAACTGATGGAGGAATTCGTCCAATTGCTGTCTGATGCGCGGTTGTGACCCATTGTGATGGGATGTGTATTTGCTTGTTAGTACTCCAGATAGAACAAGGTCTGGGGTGTTTAGAGGGATTTCGGCTGTTCGTGAGTGTGCTGTACCAGTGTATGGCACTAGTCTTTCGGATGAGAATGTTTGTTCTTATTGACTATTGTCTGTGCAGATCATCGACCATTTCTTCCTTCCTGAGGTCACTTCCAGGCCACTCAAGGATGAAGTGATGAAAATCATGCCTGTTCAGAAGCAGACTCAAGCTGGACAGAGGACTCGTTTCAAGGCTTTTGTAGCTATCGGCGACAGTAACGGGCACTGTGGTTTGGGGGTGAAGTGTGCTAAGGAAGTCGCTAGCGCGATCCGCGGTGCTATCATCGCAGCCAAGCTGAGCCTCATCCCTGTCAGGTATGGAGGTCCCTTCTGAACCTGGTGAATATGGCGTGCTGGAGAAGCTGTTGGTACCAGGCACATAACGTGTGGGGTCTTCGTTGTGCAGGCGTGGATACTGGGGAAACAAAATCGGTGACCCCCATACGGTCCCCATGAAGGTCTCAGGGAAGTGTGGGTCCGTGCGCGTTCGCCTCATCCCCGCCCCTCGTGGTACGCACATTGTAGGCGCCCCCACGACCAAGAAGATTCTGGCGTTTGCTGGCATTAAAGATTGCTTCTCCAACTCCAATGGTTCAACGAAGACGAGGGGTAACTTCATGAAGGTACGAGTTGTGAATGCATCAACACTCCCTTTAGGTTGCTTGTATGCTGTTTTCGTAAGGAGATGTGGCTTTCCTCTATGGTGTTCATGTAAATTGTCCCGTGCATTACTGCTGACTGCAGGCTCTCTTCAACGCTTTGAAACAAACATATGGGTACTTGACCCCTGACCTCTGGAAGCCCAGACTGTACACAAAGTCGCCATTCCAGGAATGGTCTGACTTCCTTTCTGGCACAAAGGATGCTCTTGTGGCCGCTTGAGACCATAAACGTTTTGTTGGCGCCTGGGGCGGTTAGGAAGGCCAGCCACCTACATCCGTTCCTTGCGAAAGTTTCCTAGTTTCGAACCTTTCGAACCAATCTGAATCGGGAATTTCGTGGAGCGGGCTAGAATGTAGCTTGCTTGCATCGCAAGGGCCTATTGGGGATGCCGATTTGCAAAGAAGTGCACTAGCTTTTCTAGGAAGTTTAGAAGTAGCAGTTTTCATCAGAGGAACTTAGTCGGGTAGGCATGTACGTAGCGTGATTCAACTTGTTGAGTACGGTTTACGCTAACTTGAGCAAGAGTCTAGGAAACAGACTAGCTGTTAGGTTGATAGGAGTAGCTTGCAGCCACAACCACAACCGTCACAGTATTCTGCGAAGTTGTGGGGTAGCGGCTGCGCCGAACTCGGGATTTTAATGTTGGAATTCACTCAAGAAACCAAATGGTGGCATTCTGATCGAGATGATTTGATTGGAACACCACCCATTTTCGGCGAGTTTGTTGAGAGTGAGCAGCATGCTGAAGGGAGCACAGGCTTCTGTACTTACACCTGAGCGCTGTGCTAGGCGTTGCCACTGCGGTCAGTCAAGTGTATTTTTCTCCTGCGGAGTGTTCCAGAGGCCTCATTTGTGCCTAATTATATATATCATAGACTTGGTTTTTGCTCGTTGCTTCACGCATATTCAGAAGATGGTGAAGGCAGCAAGCGTGTTACTCCTCCCCCTCGTGGCCGGCCACGTTTCGGCCGTGTCAATGGAGCACGAACACACCACGAAACGACTTCATCACCATTCGTCTCGCCTAGGAAGTGAGACCCATTTATGCTGGAAAGAGCGCTTGCAGTATTGAATGAGACGTGCAGGATACGTTGGTACATTTCTGGAGCTTCTCAACCCAGTGCCTCAACTCTCAAAAGACCCCGAGAGGCTACTAACGGAAGAGCAACGTTCGTTTCTCGAGACTACGGCAGGTACGAAGTGTTGCTGCACCTTCGCCCAACCCTCCTACGTACCAATGATTATGTTCCAGATCCTCGCAACGCGTACCTGGTTTGGCAAGGGGCAATGAAAGTCGCAAAGGAAGCCGGAACTCACGAAGAATACGTCAACCCCGAAGTTCTATTGCCACGGGCACTTCATCAGATTGTAAGTGAAGTTGGCTTTGAAAATTCCGAATACAACTTAGACAGTTATCTTCCACAGGAATCAGCCACCCGGGCAGGCAAGTAGAGAAACACTGTAAAGTTGCGACCTAGCAACATTTCCGGCGCCAGAACAGTCCGGTGACTTCCAACGAGCTCGCGACCTCCGCCAGGAGGCTGCAGTGGATATGTCGCTGGCAATGAAGACTATGGGGTACGCCGTTCAAAAGGGGATCTTCTGCAAAAGCTTTCGAGATGAAAAGCTCGTCACAGGAACCTGCTTGGCATTGAAAACCAAGATAAATTCTGGAAAAAATGCATTTCCAATGTAAGGGCGCTGCCGCCACGCACTGAAAATACCAGCTTACTTGGGATGCACTACAGGGGAAATTGATGTGGAATGGGCGCGAGGATAGTGTGAGCAAACGCAGCTTGTCCCTACTTGAAACCGTCGAGTCCCTGTAAGCTTTACTCGGCATGCTTTAAACGCGCACGCATTCTGACGATATTGCAATCAGCTTCCATGGTGCCGGAGCTCGGCTCCTTCAAACTCGTAGCCAGCGCGAACAAGTCAAAAGGAAAATAGACAAAATTGCTGCTGTCCACACTAAAATCGACGAGCTTCGCGGGCATGCCCCTGATACCGAAGAGTTTCGCACAGCTCTCGGGAATGTATCGCAACTGCTCCAAGAAGCCGAGCAGGTGTGTAACGTTTTCGACTCGCTCTTCCACATCCACTAATGCGGCAATCATTTAGGTAGCGGCATAAACATTATCTTCGGCAACAGCTACGGCAGTGCGAAGTGGCATCTTTCTCGAAACTCGATGTATATTTACCTAATATTTTTTTTCAAAGTGTATGCAATTGAATTTACCAACATGCTCTCAGCCACAAGAGAGCACGACACTATAGTTCATAGTCAAACACTTCTGTACAATTATGCCCACCTTGAATCGGGGCAGCGCACTGCGCTTTAAGCGAAGCAAAGATCTGATGCTATGGAAGGCGGTTTTGTTAAAAGCCGCACAGAGAGACCCCCTAGCATTTGTACTGGAGCACTTTGAATCACAAAGATCCCAATGGTGATACATTCACCACTGGGACCTCTTCGCCGTCAGCATCCTCTGCGTCTTCACTTGTATAGCCGCCTAAAACAAACGAATGTCACACGAAGTATACAGACTGATGCTGCAATCTATACGAATGAGGATAGTCAAGCAACGATAGCTGGGTTTAACAAACTTGCATTTATAACTCACTAATAGCGTCACAGATGAGTATACTACCGTCCAAGGCACCAGAATATGCTTCATTCTTCTCATCATTCCATGCGACGCAAACAATGTCATCCCTATGGCCGGGCGCAGTTATGTGCAGCTCCGCTCCTGACATAATATCGAACGTGCAAAGTACCCGGCCCATTCCGTGTAGAAGATACTCGCCGCTTTTTGACATGGCCGCTTGAACTCCCCACATCGAAGCAGATCTGTTGCTTGTTAGTGTTTTCGATTTCTCTGGCCCTGCTGGGATTGCGGACGTTCGGCTGCGGCGAGGTTCTTGCACCGACGTAAGGGCAGAGTTACTGGGGATGTTTAGAATCATGTGGACAAAGCAGTGGCTGCCACTTAAGGCATTCCATAACCTTATGCGCCCATCACTTCCGGATGAAACAAGGTAAGTGCCATCTGGGCTTGGCACGAGGCATGTCACTGCTCCATCGTGCGCACTGATTTCACGCCACACGCTTTGGCGCTGGTCTGTACTCGCTGAACCTCCGCTGCTATGCAGAAACGACTTTGAATCGATCCACCTGTCATCGGCGTTTCCTAAGAGTCCTTCTGCTGGTTCTCGCAATGCAGATGAACTTTTCCGGGAGATTCCAAGGCCACAAAGTAGCTGCCTTGACGCAACGGAAGCACTCGTGGAATTACTGCTCTTGCATATGCCAGCCGCCCCCGAAAAGTCGTGTTTGTTCCGTTCAGAATGCAGTGAAGCAGCATGGTATACCGGATTGCATACCGTCTGCCGTGCCTCCCTAGTAGACTCATGTGCACCATTTCCAGAATCATGCTCTCTCCCTGCGGTAGGTGACTGGCAAACGGCCCAACGAGTTCTCCCTGCTTCTCCACCTTGATCTAGAGATTTTTGTACAGTCGTTCCGTCAGCAGGGTCCTGGAGAATTTGGGTATGGGCAGGGAAACTGATGTTTTCTGAAGGTACACGGATGGTCGGTACGGAACCTGCCAGCCGGCATTTGGGTGAAGGAGCTGGGGTAGCCGAACGAAGCCGTCTTTTTGGCTTTCTGTTACTTACGCCGCCGCTTGCCTGCAAAATATGTTCCTGTACGCCATCACTATTATTAAGGGCTTCATCACACGGGATGTCGCCGATCTTTCCCACGCTAGATAATGCGGGAAAGCCGCAGTCGCCTCTCTCCAGCACTGCTGTCGAAATTATGGCCCCCCGTGCTTGCTTGGTGCCGAAAGAGTCCAACTGTTGGCCACTCAAGGAACCAGCGAGTCGAGCTATTTTGCTGGATGGAGGGGGGCACTGCCGCTGTGCTGGTTCTTCTAACCTTGTTCTCTTAACTCCGTGACCCAAATTCATCTTCGCACCAGCTAAGTTTCGAATGCGCTTCTTCGACTGATTAGGAATCTGGAGATGAGGTGTTCTGATGGGGCGAGCCTCTGAAGTAACCAGAGGAAAGGCTGAACTCATAGGTGACGAATTCGGTAAGGAAAACAAGGGATCGTGTTCAAAAGCAGCATCGGCAGCTGCCTTCGCCACGACGTCCAGCGTGGCCCCCTGACCCTTTAAAGTAGTGCCGCCACGTCGCATACATGGAGGGTTTTCCAGCGTTCCGTAAGGCAAAGTTCGCGTAGGAGAGCAACGCCCACCCACAGCATCGGATGTATAAAGTAACTGGCGAAAAGCTGCTGATTGCGAGCATCTTTTTCCTGCCACAGAGGTCGCACAGGCCCAGTTCTCTTCAATCAAGCAAAACGGGCTAAAAGCAATTTCCATACCATAAACTAGAGTTCAAACCCGCAAAACGCATGCGTGCGTGCACGCTCTGAGTTAACTACATATAAGGATAGCAGCTTATGCGTATATGGAAGCCATGGAAGCCACATATTGTTCCCGCATTGAGTTCCTGGGGTGAGGACCAGCCTCCGGCAGCACAATCTGTAGGCACCCCCAAAACAGCGAAGTGCGACATTCAGGAGCTTACGAAAGAAATCGAGATCTGGCTTGCTCTTGTCGAATACCATGAAACAAGCATCATTCCGCCGAATATCCCACTTCCTAATCGACCTGTCGAAACCACAACACAAACTCAGAAACTAATGCACTGCACGAATGCTTGCAACGCCAGTCTACTCGTGTGTTTACTAACTTGTCAGAAGAGCCTGAAAACAATTGGCATGGGAGAACAGGATCCCACGTTACGGATAACACCGCCCCTGCACGACAACCACAAAAAACAACATACTAGGACCATGCCGCCACGTCCAAGAACTCGCCGTACCCAATGGCGATGTATGACAACCTAGTAACACGCATCGTCGATCAGCACAGCTGCCTCTCATGAAGGTGCCTGTGGTGCCCAAAAGGTAGTGCTCTGGAGCGGATATGAAGGGTAGTGTGCAACCCACCTCCGTGTCCCGGTAGCGTCTGCTGGGCAGCTCCGCACCTCACGTCAAATATACGAATAGCTCCATCTTGGCAGCCTGTGGCAAGTGCTAGATGTGCCGGGGAGTCTACAGACTGCCCCACAGAGCCCGTACGCGAAATGCCCTTAGTGCTAAACGCGGTCTTCGATTGAAATCCAACTCGGTCGAAAGCACAGCACAGAATGGGACTCTCCACATGGATGTCGAGAACGCAGTCCCATGCCTGTGTATCCCATATCTGATCATTTTGCATGACACACAAAATCCATCTCGCTTCGACACAGCCAATGGATGGGTTAGCCTTGGGGTTTGAAGCTCACGAATTTAGGCCCCGTGCATCGTGTGTGTGGAAAGCTACGTCGCGCCCAACTTGGAACACTCTATTCGGCTTTCAGGTGGCGACATTTACAGGAGCTAGGCATCAAGAGCGCAATGCACAGCAAAAGGCCCTGAGGCCAGAAGCACCTTCAGAAGCTTGTCAAGCCCAGTGGAAACGAACAGCCCGTTATCCCCCGGCATGAACTCGACACTTGTGACCGTTCGTGAATGGCCTGCTTGGACCCTCACTGAGCCGGCCTCACTTGATGCCGAAGTGTTCCCTGCGCCATTCCATGCTGAGCATCCCCTCGCAACTCCCCGTCCGGCCGCTGGCTGGAAGTGCAAAGGAAGCAAGTTGCGTTTGGGAGGTCTGTAAGCAAAGCATCGAAAAGTCGGCTAGGTCGCATATTGAGCCGCATCCCGTTGCTAAAGTTCCCTGTGAGCAGCTCCCTCCGCTGGTCCATGCCGTCTCCGCTGGGCCCACCTGTCAGGCCTTCTCTGCACGTAACCAATGGGGTAAACCTTTGGTTCAGGACCAAAACCACCATTCAAATTCCAAGCAGCGTCTGCCTCCAAGTCGTACAGGGCAATACTACCATCCCTGCTGCTACTAAGCAAGTATCGTCTGCATCACACACCAAAGAGATGAACTCTTCCACCCAAATTTCAACGCGCAGCCTTGTGTGGGATCCATTCTTCATGCGTGAATATGCCGAGCTAACCGGCAGGACCAGAGTGAATACCGGTGGGGACAACTGTGCTCGCCTTGTGTGGTCCAAAGATAGGCGAGTAACCGCCGCTGTATGGAGACCGGAAAGAGAGCGGTTGGGAGTTAGCGATAAGGACTGGATGGCTTCGGTCTACATACACCACAAGAAGACCTGCAGACTGTTGGGCATAAGTGTCCCCAGAGCAACATGACGCGTCAGCTTTCCAGGATGGGACTGCTGACACATCTTCTACGTCCCACCCCTCTTAAGCCAATGCCACTGAATGATACGCATCATAGAGGAGAGGTGCATATTAAGAACCTTGCCTCGCGAGACCGTTGCAGCTCGTGCAGGTCCTCTAGCCGGCGGATGCCAAAACGTCGGTAATCCACGAATACATTGCCCGTAGGCCCGGTTCCCCGAATACCCCAGGACGGTTTTGGGAAAGAGTGGCTTGAAAGTCTCGGTGGATTTAGCCCTAAACTCGCTCCTGCTGAAATCCACGGTGGCGATTGTCTTGCTCTACCCAAGGGCATACAGAACTGAAGACTGGGGACAGCTGCTGCTTCCACATCCGAAATCAGTCTAAATCCGACTTTGTGGACAGGTCTCTTATTCCTCAGATTGACTGCAGCTAAACAGCTGCCACTGTCTACAGCCACCATCACTACAGTTCAATGCGGGCTCATTGCGCAAAAGTCAAGCAGTGCTCAGCAACTCAGCCGGACAGAGGCTAGAAAGTGTTTCCCTGGATATCCTTCTTCTCAAATACAACAGGATTCAGCTGTAGCTGCAAGCCACAAAAATGGAAGAACATGCTGACAGCAACAGGATCGTAAGTACAGTACGGATGATGTGATTGGAATGGTCAAAGGACCAGCACACTACTTACCGAACACGGCGCGCCCACTTATGCCCATTTGCCAATGAAAAATGGACTTGAAACATTTTACAGGAGAATTTAGGTGTGATTGCTTTCTTGAAGGCTAGAACGTTCTACTTCGAGCACAAACGACGTGTGCCCTACTTCGGGGCTTTGCTTCATTGCTGTTCCTCTTAGTCCATTGTGACATGCACGACGTACTTCCATTCAGAACAGAGCAAATTTGTTCTGCATGCGGAAGGAGCTCTCACTTTTGTGGTGGTTAATCCAATATACATCCACTGAAATCACGCTGTTGCAAGGGCCGTTGCCAGGGACAACAAGGAAGCAGACACACGCAGTGCTACGTGGCATTCATGCCACTCTGTCCATCAGTGCAGAAGTGGGCGGAAACTAGTGAACAAGGATTTCACTAGACCAGTGATGTTCTTATTCGCGATTGTCGAAGGCAGACGTTCCAGGGGGATAAACCCTGCACGTTGATACCGCCGCTTCGGTATGCTGTTTTGAAGTGTTATCCTTAATTTGACGGCTCTCATTTGACTGAGCTCGCACTCTTCACTCTTCTGCTATGTTAGGGGTTGTCTGCAAATGCTTCATCTGCGTCTATAACACAGTTGCACAGGAAGTCAATCTTGCTTCCCATATTGTATAGACTAACCATGCTGCAGCGTGCCCGTCAAAAGCTTCATCCTGTCCCCCTGCACTACCAAACGACAGTTCAAGGTGCCCTGACACAGCGGTTTCTTTCTTGGAGGTCTGCATACATTTTGACGAGTGCGAGAAGGAAAGGGCACTATAACTATGCAGGGCGGCTACTCGGAAGCAACCGGAATCCACCCTATCACTGATGCAATGCTGCAATGAGCTTCCCGTAAGATTTTCGTTATTCTGGCAACCAAAGCCATTAAATGGGCACCGGGTAATTAATTGGCTGGCATCTGTGGCGCTGGCCCATCTGTTTGCGAACAATAATACCCCCCCTCACCATCTGAGGAGCTTTCTTTCAGGTGCATGCTGAGCGTATCTAGAGTGCTATGCAGTCCTTACTACTGTATGCCTGCTCATATGCACAACCTGCTACTATAGGTAACACACATTTAGTTTTCATGAGCCCGATTATTTGGGGGTACTGCTTGGAGTGAAAATAGGTGCGGTCAGCCACGGCTCACGGATTATATGGGGTTCTTTGCTATGGTCCCCCAAGAGCACCAGTGACTCTGCAACACAACTGAAGCATGTGCGCACGCCGATGCTAAAAAAAAGCTGTGACTTTGCCCTCCCCCCACCCCAAATGCCGTTTAGTCATCGTGGATCCAAACGTATGGGTATGTACTCTAGAGCTAACGCCCCTTCTTGGGTTACGCACAACCGTGGAGAATGCCTTAAAGCAGTTCATTAGTACTGCTCCATAACTATTGAAGAAATCAGCACCCAACTGTTTGCACCCTAGTGGCCCTGGAGTGGCAGCTCAATTGCTTCACTCCATCGGGCGATGCGTTGGCATTATTTGTATTATAAATACATAATACGGGAAACACACGTTTCAGTCATGGCTCGATTCCCCGCTTTGCGTAATTGCGCAGGATGGCAACTTTCTTAGGGCCGATAACAGTGTCCACATCCAGGACTTTTCCACTGATGAATGCAAGGACCCCGTCCTTGTTCGTCATATAATCTTTCTTGATTATTTCAATGTCCGCCTTTGTTCTATCGGCAAGCTCATTCGTCAGGGAATCGTCCTGGCCGAGGCGCTGAGGCAGAGCACAGCGGCAGATGCAACATAAATAGGTAAACCCACAACGCCGCGGTCTTCAGTAGGGTATGCTAAGCTTAATTTTTCGCTGGGGAAGCACCCCTGAACTTCGAAGATCCTAACGTCCGTGATTCACGGCCTAAAAGCATACAGCTGCCCTCTAACCTGTTCAACTTCAACTTTGAACCTTTCCTCCTCCTTCAGGCGAAATGCTTTCAGCTCTTCCTCTGCGGATGCACGAGCATCTTTCAGCATTTTAACACGATCTGCAGAACAGTACCACACAGCACTTGCCGCTTGCTGTAGCGACACACGCCATTCTGCATCCACAGCGTGCTCTCTACAAGCTCTGGAGGACCAAATGAAAGACAGTAGATTTACTGTAGACGGCTTCAATTTGGAATCGCTACACCCCCAAGAGTATGAGCTAATCGACATTATGCATCCGGAGGAATGACTTGCTAAGAATATACGTTCTAGTACACCTTACTTTCTCTCGCCTTGTGTACAATCTGCTCGGCTTCCTCCTCTGCCCTGAGCAGTTGCTGAATCAAAGCGTTTGAAGTCTTCATATTTTGCAGGCTATGGCACCGACGACGAGGGCTTCCGGATCGAACAGCGACACAAACCTGTGGGCTGCCACAGTCCGATCTCCCCAGTTATGAGAAAATTCCAGTGCTCGTAAAGAGCAAGCAGCAGATGATGTAACCGGCAGCGTAAATCAGCGCTTCCGTGATTGCAGTAAACTTCACTCTGCCCTCCAACAAAGCGCCCGAATCCTTTACGGTTTCATCGGCCGCTGCAAATCGGTCTCTTATACTAGGCAATGCACTGACTGCGTATTCCGCCGGGAAGAGAACTTCGAAACGCCGGGAAGAGAACTTTGAAAACTAAGAGACCAGCAGCGGTTTGTAATCCCCGAGTCCTCAAGCAGCCGCGATCCTAATGGTAAAATTGCCCGGCAAATGGTTTCTCGGCTCGTTAAAGGCATCTATTTCCACGAAATTCCCACATGTGGGATTTCTTGGCAGTTTGGCGCCCGCTTTTTCCAAGGGCCAGTTGGCACTGCTGCGTTCCCCCGGGGATGCCGTTACGCCAGCTACCCAAGCCTCGCCTCTAAGGAGAAATATCAATTTAATTGAGCTAAGGAACAGCGTACGTTCCGAACACGACATGAAACTATCCTTTGAGCACTTCAGTGGAAAACCGTAGGTACGTCGGCATATAGGATACGGCGGACCCAACTGTTGCCGCTCTAGTGAGCGCATGCATGCATTTGTAGTTGTGGGCTGCAAGCTAGCAATACCAGGCTGCTGGTTCTTTCGCCTATAATATAGACTATGCAACTGTTGAGCCATGTTTGAAATGCGCCACTTAGACGCCCTTTTAGATTGACTCATTACTGATTCCCCACGATCCCCGTGCGGCGTGGTGGATACTGCTATACTACTCGCGCTCGATATTCTGAGCTTAATTATGCATCTTGAGAGTGTCTACAGGAGCTAGAACAGGTCGTCGATGCATTTCCTTGGGTAGGGACTATCGTCGTCGCCGGGACATGCTCAAGGAAACTTACTGAGTGGAGGTTCGCACGAACTTCGGGCTACCAGGAGTGATGGGATATCGCTATGACCAGGCACTGTGCAGCTGCTAGATAGACCATACAATGGCCTCAGAGGAGGGACCAGAGCCCTCGAGCACCAATGCGACGGCTGTGGCCGTTAATGCCGGAGGCGACTCCAGGAAAGGCCGGAGCGACAACAGCGTTGGACACCTCCTTGAGCCCCTAAACTTCTCAGCTCTCGCTGAAAGTCCTGATAGGGGAGGTATCAATGGCACTGCAGGCAGTGCAAAAGAAACTGGCATTGTTTTTCGCTTGTCGGAGCAACTCGCTGCATTGGCTGCGCTCCTTCGACCAAATCAAACGAACAACGAGAAGGTGCCAAACGAATCTCCCTCTCCTGGAAGCTCTTTACTACATATTCAGCAGGCAGAACCTCCGCTAAAATATCTGACTTTAGCAGCAGGGTTGTTGACCTGTATTTGGGGGTGGCGCGCTGCAAGGTCGATAGAACGTGTAGTGGCGCGGCGCTACGCTGACATTGCCTACCAGATTCGTCGGCCGGACGCCTTAAGCGCCCGCATAAGTGCCTTCAAATTCCTTGTACTGGGTGGACTTGTCCTACCGGGATCAGCTGTTGCGTTCGCTAGCCTGCAGGCTAACGCTGCTCAGCCGGCGTGCAGGGCACGCGAGTCGCAAGAGGCCCACGAGGCTCTAGAAGCACCATTGAATGCATCTGTGCCTAGGCGCTCCGTCCTTACAGAAATGCTGCCTGTCACCGTACAAGCTGATATGCGCCGGCTGGTGAGTCTGGCTAGCAGTACAGGCTTAAAGGGTCTTCGTTCTTTAGAGAAGATAAGCGTATCTGTGGGTCTAAAAAGGGCACTCCTTCAATTGATTTGAGTGGTGGTTGTGCTTATGCCTGTTTGATTACTCAGGTTGGAGCCTTTCACGCAGGCCTCTCAGAGCTCGTTGAGGCTGTGGCCCCGTCCAGACAGAAATGGGTACAATGGGCAGCGGGTGCGCGTACGTCTCACGTCGCTGGCCTACAGCGGCCCTCAGCTTTAAGTTCCCGCATAGCCACGTGGGAGTCTGGCGTTGCAAATGACTGAATTGAACAATTCACCTCACACAGCCCATTTGGCGCCTTCCGTTTATACAGTCTGCATACTACCCAGCACAATGCATAGCTCTTTGCGTGCTCGTTCTCTGTGCAATGGGTTACCCAGTAGTTTTAACTTGATTTTTCGAGTCCTCCAATTCAAGTGCCTCTGTACTTTGCCTATACAGGCAAAGTACAGATTTGATGTCCCCCAAGAGTGCTGGATGACCGATAATTAGGCGGGCACCTTGTGTTCGCGGTGCGAGGGCAGGGCTTTTGCGTGTGACATTGGCATGTACAGCACCAGCCCTGCTAGACGAAGACGTATCCGTGGCCCCTATATCTGGGTTCTAGGGCAGAGTGCATGCAAGTAGAAGTAGAATCACGCAGTTCCCACTTGCTTTCGAACGTTCAGCTGCTTCCGCCTTTGGAGGGCGGAATATGATGAAGGGCGCACGCCATTCCCGCCTGAAACTTGACTTAATGGCTCGATTCGATTCCTGTTCAAATGCGCTTCGTGCCAGTATTGCTTACTAAGCATGATACGCCACGAGCAAGGCAATGCTCCCGCGGCTCCAAGCCCACAGAAGCGGGTTCTTCACTCCACCAATCTTCGACATTTTCTAAACAAGTAAAAGAGACACCTCAGAATGGCACTTTTCGGCTAGTAGACGTTTCTGCACTTCAGGCACAGGAAGCAGAAGTGGATGCCTGTAAGCACTGCCAAGCGGTCGTCCTACCTGCATGCGATGGGGGCCCCAGGGGCGGTTGGTTACTTTTCTTACGATCTCCGCTCCTGTATCCATTCATTTGCTGGTATCGTATTACACTTACGCGATTAAGACTCACCTTAAAGGGCAGGGATGACTGGCCCTCAGCAGGGATGCAATTGACTTGCGGCGAAGGCACCAGGACTATCCCACTTTTGGTGTTGCCTCTTCATTATTCACATTCCGGAGATGACGTGCTCTTCAGAGAATACATAGTATACTTTTAGGCATAGGGAAGTTAGGAATTGGTTTGCGCCCTACTCGGGGCCGTAGGTTGTTGGCCTGGCTTTTCCCATTTTCCAGAAAGTGCGCAGGCCACAGCTCTGGCTACCCGCAAGAAGCCGTTCGATGCTGTGTGCGTGAAGACGGGCTTTTATGGAGGCAAAGCAACCCTTTGGATGCTGCTGCCTTCTACGGGAAAAGGCGGACACTGCTTCGTCGTGGCCCCGGTCGACGCTTTTGTGCCTTGCCGCTGATATTGACTAGTAGATGGCTACATAACAGCGCACCAATTTGCTGTGTTTTGTATACTTGACACTTTGGGGATGTCTAGAACTAAGACGGATTCGACGTCCCCGATGGTTGCCGATGCGTGCGGGGCTACTGAAGGTGCAACCGTTTCTGCAGCATCTGGAACTTCCAGACAGCGCGCACTATCCATTAAGAGATCTTGCTTGGGTGCAAGTAGCTGCGGGCTACAACGACACACAAAGGTCGAAACAGCGAAACACGAAGCAGCGAAACATCGACAAGGGAAGCCGACGGGGGTGTCAGGGGCTGCGGCAGGCAGCGGACCGCTGCAGTCACTAAATCGTAGACGTTCGCGAGGCGGTTCAGTGACGTTTGCTGCTGATGACTCGGCACCATGCGTGGCGGCATCGACGGCGTCTCGAGCCTCTTCTCCTACAAATGAGAGCCGCTACAAAAAAGTTCCAGCGGGACCGAAGAGCTCTCAGCTGCCGGCTGGGACTTCCATGAGCAAGGAGGAATGGCCGGCCTTGCCACCGGTAGCAGCACCGCTGTCCTCTTCGGGAACACCCACAACTTCGCTTCGCGTGAGCCACCGAAACTGGCAAAGCAACTGCATGCTGTTGTACAGGCACATCATGTCGCACATTTTGGAGTGGCCGACGCTGTCTGTTCAGTGGCTACACTCTTGCAATCCGTACGTCTTTCACGCGGAATTGATTGAGCGGCACATTGCTTGACCTTCCCTTTCCCCGGGCACTATGGGGGGTCGTCTCAGTTGCCATATTCCTGCTCACTTGAGGCTGCCGAGGATTGTCCTGTTGCCCTCATCGAATTATTCACGCCAAGTTGATGCGCATATTCTTTTGCAGACGCTCAAATGGCGAAATAGGACAGACTTTACTGCTATCGACGCACACAAGTGGTGGCGCGGCAAATTATTTGTTACTCATGGAGGTGATTTGGCGCTGCTTGAAGCTAGTGGAGTAGCACCAAAGCGCTTCGGCGATCACCATTATCCTGGGATGCGGCGCTTGCATGGTATTAACAGCTGCTCTCTTCTGTGTTGCAGGTCAGCTTGCCGTCCGAGCCTATTGACGCCTCTGGTCTCCACTACGAACAAAGACAAGGCAAGGCGATTGTATTACCCATTCAACATTGCATTTTCCTCCCGCTGCACTTAGCGCTCACAGGACATAGAGGCAGCGGGCGCTGCATGCTGTACCAGTGCATGGAGCAGATGTGGAGAAATGAACTGCTGCTGTTCACCAGACTACCAAGGCTTTGAATTTGGCGATGAGGACACGCGAAAGTTCACCATTACCGCCCGAATTCCTCATGAAGGCGAGTGCAACAGGTATTCCTTTCTGGGCAATTTTTTGTAGACGCTAACTGGCATGCCAGGGGAAGGCTCTTATACACTTCACTAGTTAATCATGCATTGGTTAGTTCTCAATACGAATGCTAATGGCCATGCGTACTGCACAGGGCTCGCGTTTTTCATGGCAACGATACACTCATAGCGAGCAAGGCTAACGATGGGTGCGGTAAGCATGAACTGCTTGTTGTTGGGTGTTGGGTACTGCATCTCGCATTTCCCGCCGTCGTTACAGCCCGTACAGACCGGTTCCGTATACTTTCTGCCTGCAGCAGGGCGGTCCTTAGGAATGGGAAGGGTACGGCATTGTTTTCTGTTGGCTATTTGCGTGCAGTTTACCTGTTTGATTCGTGTAAGTTTGGCCCCGCGCTGTGCATGTCCGATGCGGAGTCTGAGGACTGCCAAAGTGTTTCACAGCGGAGCCAGATGGCCACCGACGCGGAGCTTATTCTGACAGGCCATACGGCTCAAGGGTGAGGAGAGCGCTGCACGGCAGCCGGCGGGTGAGCTCTTGACTAAGTGAGCTCCATCGTAAGCTGTAGAGTCCATGCGGTGTTCTCTGCAGGTGGGGCCTGGAGTGGAGTCCCACAAGAGAAGGGTGGCTGGCTTCTTCAGGGGATGATGGCCTTGTCTGTGTTTGGGATACGCGGGCATCTTGTGAGTTGCAGTTGTTACTGTTCCGGTGGGGTCTCTATAGTATGAATGTATCTTTTGCCTTCGGGCGCTGTAGCCGACTTGTTGCTTTACCCTTGTTTTGGGCTGCTCATCCAAATTGAGGCGGACTCGTTTCGCTTAAACTGTGAAGCGCTTGAACGGTAGGTTATTATCAGTTTGTATTGCGCATGGCGCAGGTGGCAAAGATAAATGCCTGAGCCCTCTACACCGGCTGGCGGCGTCAAGTAATCGCAGAGCACTGCAGGTATGCAGGGAACTGATGAGGGGGGGAAAGCTGTCCCCTCTTATCCTTATATGCTGAGCGTGCTTTGCTTGCGAGGCAAAGTGAGGAAGGCAAGTACCCTTCAAGATTCACTGGCGAGTGCCTTCGTATGCAGGACGTGGCGTGGAAACGGGGAGATGACGCTGGAGAGGTAGTTGTGGCTGTAGGTGACGATGGGGAGTTGAACATGTAAGTTTGCCCTGCAGGTCCTCCTTAAGCGGCTAGCTGGCCTTCTAGGTACCTTGGATTTATCAAGCATTTGGAGTTGTGCAAGTCCAGGCGAGTTTCAACTTTGTGCTACGTGTGCTTTTAAGGTGGGACTTGCGGGCGGGCACGTTGCCAGTTCACCGGGTGAGTTGTTTGACCCTCTCTAAAAGCCAGAGAACGTTTCTATGGGCAGGCGTTTGACGCGAAACTTTATCTTGCTCATCCTGTCCGTCCTTCGCAGCAACCCTGTAACCATTCGTGCGCCAATGTGCTGGCTCTGAACCCCTTGGCCCCCAACGTGTTCGCCACTGGAGGAGCTGACGCGGTCCGTATAACTGGGTTCTACGAAGGAACTTGAGGCTTCTGGCTGGGTGGCTTACACTATTTGCGTCAACTGCAATTGCCCCCCCAATTATGTCTAATATAATAGGGGCTGAGAAGAAAATATGGTTTATTGGCGTTGCCGCTTTTGATGCTTGCAGGGAGTGAGCGTATGGGACTTCCGAGACTTACGCCGGCCAGCCCATCGACTGCTATACCTAGAGAACGAAGCTCTAACAAGTCTTAAGTGGCATCCACAAAACAAGGCAGTGCTTGCTGCAGGTACAGTTGGACGTTTGCGTTTGCTGGCAGATATGGCGTGGTTTGCTCATAGGTGTAGCATGCTGCGCGGTGTGCCATTGTGAGCTGCCTTCCCTATCGAGCTCTCGTGTTGTCGTTACAGGTACTACTGACCGCTTCGTTCGGATCTTCGACTGTTCGTTGATTGGCGCTGAGCAGTCTCCCGAGGAAGCTGAAGAAGGCGCGCCTGAAGTAATATTTGTCCACGGGGGCCATGTTGCGGGAATCACAGAAATTGATTGGAATCCGTTAGGGGACAAATTCCCGTGGGTGAGAAAGAATTTAAGCTGGCCTTCCCCGTTTGGCTCATAAGGGCCTGAATGCATGTCGATTTCGACAGGTGCATCATTTCCGTTGGTTCTGCAGGTTATTGCATCTGCTTCTGAAGATAACGTTCTTCAGATTTGGCAACCGGTAAGCCGAAGAGTAAAGTGTAAAACAAGTTAAGCAAGGGTGCCCTGTGCGCAGGATGCGCGGTGCAACCTCGGGAAACCCATGGCAAGCTGTCTCAGAACATTCATGGGGATTGCACACATCAAATGAAGCTCCGACGTATTGGAGATCATTGGTAGTAGGTGCAGGGAGCAGTCTTTTTCCTTTTCAATGTTGGGCTTTTGCTGCAGTCTGTTAAAGCTTTTGAGGCGGAAGAGGCAGACTTTATATGCGATGAAGGGAGCATGGATGAAGAACTGCTTGACTAGGCTTCTTCATGATTCCCTCCGCCAGTTGCCTTGGGAGTGCTGCGTGGCCATGCGGAGTGTCAAAGTCTAAGGAGCGCACAGGAATAGTACTCGGCCTTTAGACTCAACAGACAAGCTGCATGGAAAACATCCCAGCCGTTCCTGCTGCGCGCAGCTGCGCGCAGCAGTCCGCTTTGCAACTTGCTCCGTGGAGCAGTCCGCTATGCAACCTCCGCTGCCGTGAACCATTGTTCCTGTTCATAAACTGTGATTCAGTGGTCAAGGAAATACTGAAGTTGGGGTGTGCTGAGGTAGAAGCATCTTCACTTCATTTAGAAATTCAGTTGGCGGTCCGGCTCCGGTGTTGCCGTAGCAGGTAAAGTACCTTGGGCCTCGCTTCCGCAGCGCACCCCAAGTCTTGTATTCAGCAGTACAGGCCCTAGAAAATATAGACTGTCAGGCATTTCAGCGCGTAGGGCTTTTCTGCAGTGAGATGGCCCAGCACAGTTGGGATCGCTTTAGGGATGCAAATGTGTTGGCACGCCGCACCAATAAGGAGGTATCGACCCTGCTTGATCCTTGACTACGCTTCGGGACGTCTGCGCAAGAACGAGTCAACCCAGACGGCCTCCTGCGGGAACCGAGAAAATGGCAGCAACATCTCGAGCAGGAAAGGTGCTGAGATGAAGCAGTACCAGTACCTGTTGCCTTTGCTAGTGTACACCTGCTCCGCCAGTACATCCCACTTGCCCGTCCTCACTACCTGCTATGGGCTTGTGAGGGTCCATTTAGCAGATGCTCGCAAACAGCTAACTGGCAGTACCCCGTTTTGCATTTCAATGGCATACCTGCATTGGGTCTCCTCTCGTTGTGGGCTCTACAGGTTGCCATGCGGCCTCGGCGTCCATATCTAGCTCGGCGTGCCTAATCGCTGGAGGAAGTGCTTGCCTCCAGCGGCCCCTGAGTGTCTCCTCTGGCTCCCGAGTTCGTTTGTTGCTGCCTGGCTCCTCGGGGGTGCTGTTCCTTTGGTGGCTCTCTGGGGAAGTTAGCGACGCAGGGGGGATTACTCCGCGCACCGAGCTCGGTGGCACCCCTCCCGTACCTCTCATATTCCCGGGATGAATGGGGGAGCCGGTCCCTCTGCCATCTACATGTGCAGTTTTTTGTTGTCCCCTTGGTCTGGCGTCGTCTTCACTAATGGGTGGCTGCCGGAACCGAGTTTCCCTGCTGAGGTTTTTCGTCTGCACCAAAGGTGAAGCGGCGTGCGACGAGCCTCGAGCGCGCAGTGAATGAGGAGAATGCATGGACGCGTGCGGTGTCTGCAGTTCCCGAAGAGCTCCCAGCAGACTGGAATCGGCCGGGGTGCCGTGAGCGTCTCCAGCAGTAGCGGCAAGCCCACATGCCTCCCAGCTGGGTCTTTGGACACTTGCTCTCTGGGGCTGTGGGAACTGCTGTTGAATTAACTGCGTCAAGTTAGCCTGAATGGCAAGTACCAGAAACGGAGCCAGAGGGGAAATAATGTAGCGTGTCAGTGCTTTCGCATTAGGGACAGCAAATCCCCCTGATATCTGCGGGGTAGCACTAACGATTAGATGCTGTAAGCTCACGAGTTTGTTACACTTATTCGCGATGAAGCTGAGGCTTTCTTTGTAGCTGGAGATATTGGCGTTAGAAGACGCAGGCGGTAGCTGTTGCTGTGCACGCTCGGCAATTCCAAAGGCTGGGTCTTGGCGAACTTTTTCAAGGGCTTTTACTCTCTCAGTTGCCAGAAGCAGCTGCCTCTGCTTCTTCATTAGCTCTACTGACAACTGCAACCAGACCGAGCGAAATATAAACGCATCACCCGGCATGCACCCGACCCTTCGCAAGCATGCATGCCCACCTGACTATCGACCCGCTGCTGGTTGACATATCTAACTTTCGCTATGCCGCTGTGAACCATTTGGCTGAACTCGCTGCTAAGCATGTTTTAACTGCCGCACACCCCATCGGGGTTGCGTGCGCTTCAGGTTATGCTTATGTGTGCCTTCGTGTAACTTACGGTTCTGGCTTCTGCGACAACGGTCTCTTCTTCCCTGTGCGCTCGGCGTGCCTCTTCGCGTAGTTGAACAATTTGAGCTCTGAGCTCCTCTACTGCTGTCTTCGTTTCTGCTTGTTTGCGCATGCGATACCCACAGCCACGGCACAGTACCTTAGAGAGTCATACAATGGTAGGTGTCGTACACACGCGCAACTGAAACAGTGAATGCACCGACGTGCCTGCCATCCACGAAGCAGCTCACCACTACTGCTGGCAGCACCTGAAGCGATTTGCTTCAATCCAGCGCTCGTCGCCTCCGCACTGCCGCATGTGCATTGGTAACCTCGCGAGAGAACTTGCCACCGGTCAAGCCACATCTGGCAACACGCCAATTCACATTCAGACAGCTGCGAGCTTGTGCTAATAGAATCAATCCATGCCAAACGCAAGCGTAATTCCCCTCTGCTCTTGGGAAGTCAAGCTGTTCAGCAGAACTTCCCGTTCCCTAGGGGCGAAGGGCAGCACTAGCAGCGGCATGGGAGTAGGTGAGAAGGGCTGGGAATGTAACGAACCTCAAATACAGCCAGACGGCGTTCGTGTACGCTTAAAAATGCCACTGCTTGCAAGGCCGGATGCTTTAGAAGCTGCTGTGTCAAATCCTCCGAAGCCTCCGAGGGGCCGCTGCCGTCCTGTACTGGAGCGGGGGCACCGCTAGCAGCCGAGGCCTTGACTGTTTGAATGAGATGGTCAACCTCCTCTTTGATTGCGGTTTTCGCTCCTGCGCGCAGCTTCTCTAGCAGGGCGGAGGTCATCTCTGATGGCCCTCCGAGGGTTCGAGAAAGACAGGAAACACAACACGCATTTACGGCGGAACAAAATGCTTCGCCGGCCCTCAGGGCTGCCCAGTCGCAGCTAAAAGATCCGTCTGGTTGCCAGAATGGTGACTTTGACTCGTTCTGTTGAGGTAACAACGGCGGCCAACGGACATCCTTTGACAAAGAAAGCAGCCCAACAGTTGAATGCGGCCCATCTGCAACGCCTGTGTTTGCTTGCATTTCTCTCGATTCTCCAAACGTCCGTAATACGGGATGCGGCCGTTGGAGTTCCCTCACAGCCTCAGAAGGGCGTATGGTACGGTGATCAGGCAGGTATGCTGCACCCGTATCCAAATGACTGTTGGAAACGCAGTTGCATGCAGCAACGGGCTCTGTAGCTGCAGGGGTCGCTGCCATTGTAGACGCGTCTCTCCCCTGACTTGGTATGCTGAGGAAACCAAGGTGGCTATGAGGCCAAGACAGTTCTGCTCCAATGCCCCAAACTCAAACACTTGTTTGTGCGAATAAGATTGTGGCGGGCATCTCGCCAGTCCATTTCAGCGTCCTGCCAGCTTTGAAGAAACGAACTTGTTACCATGCACCCTGAGCATATGAGCTGAGTGGGCAAGGCCGCAGTTCCTGGGTATCACTTCTTCTTGTTCGCTCTCGCTCTTTAGGAAGGTAGCACACCACAAAAAGCCTACGCCGTGAAAAGCCTGTGGACGGGCCCCAAGCACCTATTTACACCAGTGTTCGAATGGTGTGAAGAATTCAAGGTAAAATTTCCATCAACGGTGAAGTCGCAAATGAAACATGCAGCAGCAGCTGGGTGCTGGGGCCCCTTTGCCCTTACCCCCCCCTCCCTCCCGCGGGAACGGGAGCTGGGGTCTGGCTATGGTAGCTCCGTTTCTCCTTGCTTAACAGGCCCTTTTAATGTATATATTTTCAGGGGATTAATTTTAGGAGAGTTGAAAAAGTGGAGGCCCTCTGCAGCACAGAGTCGCCATCGCTTACCCACCACCCACCCGAAGCAGCAACCCTCAGTGGCTGAAGGTCAGGTGTTGCTAGCTGTGGCTTGGGAGGGGCCCAGGGCCCTGTAGCCAAAGGAGCAGTCTACGCTTCCATCTTAATCTTGGTACTTCTTGCATAAAGACGCATGTTAAGGTATTTGTGTCTAGGAAAATATTCGGACACAAAGAAAGAATTGGGGCCGAAGCGGAGCCCCCTAAAGCCAGAAGTCAACAAGGCTCTGACAGTCCGCGACGCCTTGACCCATTGGTTCACATATATTTGATCCCTTGTTTAGCGGAAGCAGAACCTAATACATCAAATCGTGTGAGTTTCAGGCTCTATCTGGGTGCTTCTGTAGGGAGGCTGGGGGGGTTTCTCACGTTTTTTTCCCTGCTGGCAGCAGCAATCTCATGTTTCTGTTTGACCCGGCTGAACAGGGATGCGAGGCATTTCTGTTGCTGGCGGCTCCAACGGGCCTGTTCCTTCGTGACTTGGCCTTTCTGACATTTATACTGCACTCACCGAAGGAGCTGCCCACACAGTGCACACAGTTTATTGAGGTAATTGCCCAGAAAATGGCCTGAGCACTCGATTTCCCAAGAATCTAGTGGCGGGAGTTTTTCGATTCTCCGAGTCCTCAAGCCATTTTTACCGCATCCAACATTGTTGGGGTGGCTGGTGCCTGGTGCCTACGTCCCGAATACCCCATGGTATCATGGGGAGCTCCCGGAGAAATACTTGCAGGTGCTGCTTCATTACAGCTGCGCACGAAACTTCGTTAGCCAGTTTCTTCGTTTGGTCTTTTTCCGCAGGGCATGGCCTTGTTTCATTGAAGTGGAGGGATCCGTATTTACTTGCCCACATCAAGGCTGCAGGCACTGGAAGAAACCCTCTCTCCTCCAGGGCATTCGCAGCACACCGTAACATTCACAAGCAAAGATGGGGGAGGCTACAGAGAGGATCCATATAAAGAATTGCTACGGTAAGTCCGAAGATAGTTATCGGTATTTCAAGCACAGTTTAACTGCCGCTGGACCACAACAGCTCCTCTGTTTACATTTCCAGTACGCGTTTGCTTGCGGCGTTCTGGTTTAGAGGCTGCTGTCTCCCGTCAAACCGTCTCCTCAGTTTTAATTGGCCCACCGGCAATTAGTATTCTGTTCTTGTCCCTTTATGCGCCTCAGCTGAGCCATGGAAGGTCCCCTATTCAGATATTCGCTTGGCGAGCAAGCAGACGGAGTCAGTCGGAATGGCCTGCAGCTATCGATATGTTGCTGTAAGTAGCAACAGACCGAGCATTTCCTGTAATTATTCGTTCTTATTTCTTAGAAAGTTTTGCTTAAGCAGCAGGAGACTTAAAGGTGCCGGTATAAAATGTAGTTTCGGAACAACACGTAATGCTGTGTCGCAGTTCGTTCCCAAAGAACTTAACAGTCTGAGGTAGAGGATACGTGGAGTAACCTTGCTAGTTATGCTGGCGGTCTCATTTACCACCAAGAAAAACGCGTGTACCGTGCACGTTGTCTTGGTTACAGGCCCCGTGGGATGTTGGTGGGGGAGGCATGATGGGCCTCATCAACCTGGCGGACTGTGGACGAAATCCTCCAGTGACGAAGATAAAGGGCCATACGGGGTCTATTCAAGACCTAGCATTTAGCCCTTTCTATGAGTCGATTCTTGCCTCCGGATCAGAGGGTGGGTGGACCACCCTGGAGAGTTGTATGACTGTGTCCTGTCGTGTTCTCTGCTGTATGCTTCTATAATTTGGAGCTTGCATCCATATTAAATTTTCTCAAAGCTCTATTACAAGTAGCTGGATGCTACGCTCAATCAGTGCGGTGACCGGGGGCAGGTGGAGTGTGGATTTATGGTCGGGGGTTGTTCGTTCACTTCCTTGGGGGGCTGGTAACTCTGGTTAGGGGCCTCCAACAGACCACTTTGTTGAGAGGTTTCCGTGCAGACATGACGATTCGTATTTGGGACGTCCCCAGCGATCCGCCTACTGGGCATGAGCTAAAGGACCCCGTGGCCATCCTCACAGGATCTGCCAAGAAAATCGTCGCTACAGAATGGAATCCTGTAGCTGATTTCATCCTCGCGTCGGGTTGTTTTGACGGGGCTGTTGCACTTTGGTAAGTAGTGGCCGGAAGGAGAGGCTTTCCCGGACCAGCGCTTTGTTCCAATGTAGCGAGTTGAATAGTGCTGGCAAGCTGAGCTAGTGCTGTTCAGTGAAGTACTCGGTGAGCATGTACTGGCGAACGCCTGCCTCTCCCGCTCTTTGTGGGGAAGAAACTTCCCGGAAATTTTGACCACAACGGCAAGCATCGGCAGGACGCTTTCCCTATCATTTGATACCATAGAGTAGCATTCAAAGATATCAGCAGCGAGTTTTCTTTTGTGGCTTTTTGAATGATTCAGGGACGTTGACTCGGCTTCCTTAGTCAATTCTATCTCACTGAGCGACGCAGTTCTGTCCGTTAAATGGAGCAGCTGCGGGTCAGTTTAAGTAGCAAATCCAGCTTGTCTTCACTGAGTTTGGCCATTTTTACTTTCCTCCATATGGCTTTTGAGCAAGTTTGGGTGAAAGCCTTCAAATTTGATTGGCTCCTCCTGCGATGCGATGTCCGTGTAAAACAGAGACAAACTGGCAACCACAAGCAAAGACAAAGCCCTTAGCATAATTGACCCCCGAGCAAAGAACATTGTAGCTTCAGTCACATGCCACGAAGGCCCGAAAGCAAGCAAATGTTGTTGGCTCGACGGATTCGCGGGGGCTGCGGGTCACGTGCTCACTACTGGCTGCAGCAAGACAAATGTTAGAGAACTGCACGTCTGGGACATAAAGAACATAAATACGCCGTAAGAGGAGGCGTACTATAAGCGATTGAGAGATGCATCTACTATTCCTGCAGGCAAATATATATATCATCAACTTGCCTATCAGCTGTGGGATTCAACGTGCTTTTGTAATGAAAGTGGCTGGGCTACGACTGTGACAATCGAGTTGTATTTACACAATGATGGATTTAACTAGATAGTTTGTGCTCTTTTGGACATTCCTAGGCTGCTTCGCGTGGAAATTGACCGTGGTTCGCAGCCATTATATCCAATCTTCGACGAAACTCTCGGAATGGTCTATGTGGCAGGGAAGGTAGGCAAAGCTGTTGCTCTATACTAAATAGCATTCCCATTTGCTCCAGGATGTATTCTGTACCCACACGATCCCAGTTTCCACTTCTGGCTGGAGCCTTTCTTAGTTAATTTCACTTTGTTATCAAGCGCGGTGCTATTTCAGCTCCATGTGATGAGCCCCTTAACGACTTTATCTCACGCATTTTCAGGGGGACGGGAACCTACGATACTTCCAGTTCTTTGGCGGAGAACTTCGTCGTGTTGACGAATACCGATCAAACGTGCCAATTAAGTCCTTCTGTTTCATTCCGAAGCTGTGAGCAGGTGTTGGTCATTTGTGATGCCCCAGCTGCTTATTCGTTTTATACAGCGTTTCCGACTGGACGTTAGCAACACGAACTGGGCCTTTGGGCTCTGGCTGTAGACAAACTCACTCTAGCGCGTACACCAGGAGAGTACCGTCTTCATACGGGGACGTCAGTGGTAGCCATCATTCTCTGTGCGAACTGGTGTATTGCTGAAGTGCCGTTGACCAGAAGCGAGCGGAGATAGGGAGGATGCTCAAGAACGAAAATGGAAATGTCCTTCTGCCCGTTTCATTCATTGTTCCTCGAAAAAACATGGACGTGTTTCAGGCTGACCTGTACCCGCCAACCCCGGGGGTCGATGCAGCCCTGGTAAGACAAATTGTACTTCGAGGCTGGAGAAGGCTAAGTTTCAGTGGCACTGCGCCCCCATATTTGACAGACCGTGTGCTTAGCAGAAGTCCTGAAGGGCGCTAAAGCGTTGCAGGATACGGTCTTCTCAGTGCCTAGAGAGGCATGTCGGGCATTGTGCATTCGCAGACTGCAGCTCAGTGGCTGTCGGGGAGTAATGGAGAGGTCAAACGTATAGTTCATCAGCCCGGTAAGTCTCCCTTCCGAATTGCGTGTCCCGTTTAGTTTTCATAGAGCCGCCTTTCACTGTGTTTTCTTTGGGAGTCTGGCTACCCTTGCACCCTCAGCGTACCCAGCGTGCCTCTTGATTTGTCAGGAAATATTCCACAGTTCAAAGGTGCTGCCAGGAGCAACGCAGCTCAAACAGGAGAAGTCCGGAGACTTGAATCTGTCAGAAGTGTCTCTGGACAGGCGCCATCTGTGTTGCAGAAGACTGTAGAGAAGGCTCAAGATGAGACAAAGAGAGTGAGACGCTTTGCATCGGCTGTTGCATCAGATGGTGTGGACCCAATGTTTCAGTGCATGTGTGGTGATGATGAGGCTTGTTGCTTAGAGCCTGCGGAGAGTGTGTGGGTCTAATATTTATCACTGCACGTGTTCTAGCGCCTTGAAAATGTTTAGGTCGTAAGGCCAGCTGTTTCTGATTCTGTGTGATTCTGTGGCACAGCTCGACGCTGTCAACAAGTCGCAGGAAACGCAGATTCACCAGTTGGAAGCTCGAATCAAGGAACTTGAGCCGGTGCGACAGGACACTACTGGGCGTTTCGAAACGGCTTTCTCCACGTAGCGTTCTCAGCATCGGACGCTTTGCAGGAGGTATCTTGAAGAACTTGTTCAGAAGTTTGTTGAGACTGTTGAGCCCATTGTGTTTGCGTGTCCCAGCTAGAGGCGAAGGTGAAGCAGCAAGAAGCCAGAATCAAAGCCCTTGAGGTGAATATTGTTTCTACTATTGCATGCGGTCCCTGTGCACCCCAGTACGCGCGCTTCTGTTTTCTTTTAACCAGAGGAGTATTTGCACTGGTTGGCCTTCTGGCTTGCTTGGCGTTTCGCCGCTGGCTAACTGGCTTGTGGCCGGTGGGCTCTGATGGGCGCCTACTGTGGGCCAGTACTTGCTTAGCGGTGCTGCAAGTAGGGAAGCGACTCGGGTCGGAAACTAGACACCGCATGGGGGTAGCTGCTGCTTGTCATGCGACTCAGAGCCAGTTAAATGATTCGGTCAAGAAGAGCTCTAGCAACAGCGTAAGCCCGTTACCCCGTTGGCCGTTTCTGCATAGGCAGCGCTTCAGTCTGCAGATAGTGTAAAACGTTTTTGACCCAAATCCATAACGTAGGAACTAGTAAGTAATGTTCATACGGAAGACATTTTACTTGAACGGGGCGCTTGAGCGGCGTGTTGAGTGGCTTCTGCAGTCTGAGGAGTTAGAGGGAAAGATTCAACAACTTGAAGCCGACAATGTATCCCTCCGTGCCCAGCTCGAAGACAGCGCCTCGAAAGTGGTCCAGGCTTTGAAAGAAGGCAAGGCCAAAGATGAAGAATTGCAGAAGCTACGTGGTCAACTGGAAGCATCGGAGAAACAATTGGCGGAACTGAGCAGTAACATGGCAAAGGCCGAGGGCACACTGCACCGAGCTGCTACGTTGTCGGGACTGGATGAAGGTGTTCGCCAGGAGTTCAACGAAGTATGATTTTGTGCCATTCCAGCGAGTTTCATTTGATAAGACTTTTAAGCAAGCGTTCTTTTCAGCGTTACCTTAATGGCTGATATGCTGCTGTTCTGTGGTTTGGCCAATTGCTGCAGATGAGGGACTTCTTCCGGGAGATTCTAGACGGCACATTAGTTGAGCTAAACAAGGAATAATATGCACTGGCTGCCATGTATCGTTGTCCAGGATGGCATCGAATGCATGCAATGGCAGATGCCGATGCGCCCTTGCGCTTAGTCGAGTATTCTTCCCATGGCTCTGAAGAGGTGCTTGCCAATTCCCGACAATCGCTGCATATTCAAAACCTGGTCTTCTGGGGTAAATCAACTGTCTGTGTGAATGCGCTTCAATGGGCTCTCGAGTCAGGCGCGAAGATCACACGGCTAAACCACGCGTTTGTGTGTGGAGGCAGTTGAACACTCTACGTGAGGTGGGTGTACCTCTGGTGTGCACGTTTTCCCAGAGGTTTTTGTAGCTACTGAAACTGATCTATGCTTCTCAATTCAGCATGGCGTGTGGTGCACAATATCTGTGCAGCAGCAAGCAATGTTTGCTGCATGGTCTGGCAGGGCTCCGGACATTTCCGACTTGTCCCATGCGAATTACCACCAGCAAGTAACGAGTTGGCCTACAGCCGCAGGAACCTGTAGGGTCTCGCCGTTTAGCAAGGTTCATGTGGTGTTCGCACGCGGAAATGCGTCTCTCCAGGCACACTGATCTTTCTTGCTCTTTAACTCCTTTAAACGGGAAACATACAGGTGTATAGAGGTTCAGGCTGCGCAAAAACTTAGCAACTGCTAATTATTGCAACTAGAAAGATGCATTTTTTGCAGAGCAGCGATTCTGCATTCACAGCAAATGCCCCACAGTATTGTAGGGCCATAAGGAATTCGAATAAATGCTTCCCTCACAGAGGGGTTAGCTGATCTTGAGGTCCGTCGCAGTAACCCGTAACCTAGGGGTGGAGTCCTGGTACTGCATCATTTGCTTCAATGGCCCTTTCAAGATGAGGGCATGACACGGGTGCAGTTGTGTGAAGGCGAAAAATAAAGCCACCACCTATTAAGGTCTGGAAGGATACTATTGTATAGCTTCGCAGCGGGTTCCCTCAAATGCAGTTAGCGGCAGCTTTGGGGGATGAGAGAGCTAATCAATTGCACTGTTGATAATATGTGAAATGAATATGAAAGGAAAGTATTAAGGTGTAAGACAGAATCGTTATAGCGGGCTTGACTACACCCGTAACCATCAGGTGGTGATCCTGAAGTACGGACCTCCCGAAGTTAAAATGGGTCTGTCCTTTTCATATTCAGACAGTGCGGTGATACTAATATAGGATTCCTTGTATTTTCATCTTTTATTTTATTTAGGGCTCTCGAACTTCGGCACACCAGGGCCGGGCAGAAGTCGCTGGAGAGCCCCCGTGCCCCTGATCGATACGCTGTTCCCCTCCCCCCAAAATCGAAAGACCTCCCGTTCTTTTTGATTTTCTATGATTTAGCCTTTCCCTACGTATATAAATGACAAGGACTGGCCACTACTCCTGATTTTGTCCTCATGGCGCCCCTAGGGTTCCCAGCTGATGTATATTGCAACGCTACTCTAATATTTGCCAAGGCCTAAGCTTAGTCGTCTCTTCAAATAACCGCTTAACCATGTTGAAGCTGAGCACTTTCTTGCTAGGGGCTCAGGCTAACGTATGATCCTCACTTCTCTGCGGTCCTACTTCATGAGTGAAACGAGAAGCAAGATGAGCGTTAAGGCAGACTGAGGGCGAACTCTCCTCAAGCTTCGAGGCTGGTCTCTACTTCACATGCGGACAGTGCAGTTTGGCGTAATGAGATTAAGGCCTTGTGAGACGTCTGGCTAGCTGCGTCAGCTGTCTCTGGCGTGCAACGGGGGATTTGCCTTGTTCCTGTTGAGCCAAAAAAATGGCGTTCAGCAGCAGCCGCCGGCTTTGCGCCTGGCGTAGCCGGCTGTTCTTCCTTGTTGTCCATCTGACTGTGGCCCTCGTGTGGACTTCAGAAGATCAAGAGGACTCGTCGGAGTCAGGGCAGTCTAACTATGACGAAGGGGTGCGCACAGGCTGTCTTTACCATACTAAGCTGGCTTGACGGAAGTAAAAGGGGGGAATGACTGCTACACAATTATAGTTATAACATAGCTTATTCCAGGAGAAGCTGAGCGGCAGTCGAGATTAGGTGTTGTCGTTCACGTGGGTGATGTCAAGCACGCGAGTTTCTGTGTGAGTGAAGTCCAAACAAAGTGCTTGCTGTATCTCAGGCACATCATATGGCTCCGCTTTTAACTTCAAATCACATGCTGGACCCTCAAAGCAGATCTGGAGAGACATCTGTCACGGAACTCGGTGAGGCATATATAAGCCGAATTGGATCACTTCTGTAGTTGAAAAGGCGAGCTTAGGCACCGTCAATTCGCACGTGAGACGACATAGATTTTTGATTGTGAGAGCAGTAAATTTGAAAAGCATAGGCTGAGTGATTCGGGACACCTACTAGGATTTTTCATGAGGTACTAGAGGAGTGAGGGTGTGCGGTTGTGCGTGTATTATGTTTAGTCCAGTGAATACACGCTAGCAGCAGGCGCCTGGAAACATGCAAACCAGCTTATGATGCACCAAAAAGCCACACTCAGGAATTCCGTTAATTTGGGTTGCTCGGAACGCAGATGTATGCAGGTTTTGCTCTGCGTATTGTGGTGGTACAGCCGATTTGGTGGAGCGCCTTGAGCATGCGGAGGATGAGATGTGGACGACCTTAGAAAGGGACAATGACCTCATGAAAGAGCTGATGCAGATTCCCATGAATTCGTTGGAGCTAGGGAAACAACAAACCGATGCAATAGAGCGAGTTATAAACGGGCTCAAGCGGAAGATCGCGATGTTCAGGTGGCAGTATCGCGAATTACTGGAATTAATAAGCTCCACTGCCATTCAGAATGCTGGTGAGGAGGTGCAGCATTTTTTGTGTGCTGGTCGTTGTATCTCACGTGGGGTGCCAAGGCAGCTGACAACGAAGGCGCCAAATTAGCCGGTTTAGACACACTTAGAATGTGTTGAAAACATAGTGGTGATTGGTGCCTAATGCAAAGGAATGAGAAGCGCCCATAATTGCTCTTAAGGCATAGCTGTTCAAGTAAAAGCATCCGGCGGGAATTAGGGTTTTGCTCATCCAGCTGCAGAGGCCCGTCCGGCCCCTCGCCTTCGGTTGAGCTGTTGATATGAATAGTTGACAGCGCAGCTTGAGTGATTGGGTGCCCTTATGCTTCTAATGCTTGATGCAGGAGCAACCAGGGAGCGACTGGGGAAGCTACGGATGAGGGTGAGCGACGCTGTGCGTATGGTCTCTGTTATTGCACTGGAGGAATTCGGAGCATTCTCTAGTCGCCTTAAGTCCACGCCGAAAGAGCGAGTTTTGGTGGCTCGCGAATATGGTGCTGAGATGGCACTCAGTACTCATCGAGTGGAGCTCATGGAAAGGAAGTACAAACAGGTGAGAGCAAAAAGGCACTTGAGGAACCAGTGCCGGCGCAGAAGGCCCAGCTCGAGCCCAAGCAAAGCAAGGTGCAGGGATGCTGGGTCACGAGGAAGGGATATATTTTGAAAGAGGTTCATGTTACTTTATGGGGGTCTAATTGAACGCCAAGCACTTTTATGAACGTGTTGCTACTTTGTGAATAGGGTCAGCTTCCTGTATGTGAGTTGAATTGTGCGCAGCTTTGCGACGCCTATGATAAAATCGTGGAGCGCGTGCAGCACTGGGATAAGGAACTAACCGCACATTCCATCCGCATGTCGGAAAGGGCTATGGAGGAAATGCGTATTCAGATGGACAGCTACGCTAGTGCTGCAGGGGCAGCCATGTCCGTCAAAGAAACGGAGTTCACGCGTTTCGTGAAGAATTCGAGAATGGAAGAGCTTTACTTTCAATCAATAATGGAGGACTGCGCAGAGCAGCTCAGTTCCAAGGGAGTTGCTGTCATTGATGTCAGCAAAGCAAGGGACCCAACTAATCCAGGGATCGCCACAGCGGGTGGATGGATCAGCAAAATAATCGAAGCTGTCTCTTCATTAAACTCTTCTTGGGCCATGTAAGAATGGCATCGTTGGCACTGGGTTGCAGAGCTGTGTTGTTTCACTCTTCGCAGCGGTTGCGCAAACCAGCATGTTACGTATTGCTGCAGATAGAGGTCGATGCGGCATGTTGAGCTGTAGGTGAATTTTGAGCAGTTATAATCTGAGGGGGAAGCATTTGTAATGACAGGCGAAGGGGCCTCCAGCATGTAGATGCAGATGCGCAGTTTCCTGATCTTCACAAGGCTCGCCACCATGTTGATGAACAGCAGCATATAATAGTGGTTGCTCATTTGTATTTCGTTTGGTGCTCAGATATCCTGCGTTTGTGCATGTGGACGAGCAAGATACGAGGTACCCAGGGGGCTCTGGCCGACCGCAGCTTCAACCGTCAGTGCGAACGATCCAGGCAGCAGTCGAGCCGTTGTTTAAGGAACCAGGCCTATCTCACTACTCCGTAATTTCAATTAGCCAGTTATTGACACGCATTGTTGTCGCATCAACCAATGTTGCTGGGATGGCAGTCTCGCCGGTGTCAGTTTTTGCATCGACTGAGCCAGCTGTTGTAACTTCGGCCAAGCATTTTGGTTTTCACTTCACTCGACGTCTAACACAACTCAAGGCTTCAGATTTCAGCATCACGAGCAGCGACCAGAAAGTTCTCATTGCTTATGTTGGCCAGACCCCACGTGAGTCCACGCCGCACACGAGAGCTCTCTATCAATAGGATTTGATCCAGTTGCCCCCCAAACGACATGTAGATATCTGGCAAGGGATGTTCTTTGCATTCAGTCAGGCCTTAGTCAGCTGCGTGCGGGCGTGAGAGATGACCCTCTTATAGTGCTTATTGGATGCAAGCTTAGAGTCGTTCATGCGGAGCTGAAGGTAGTAGGGCTCCCTATAATAATCCTGCGATATGGCACTACCCAGTTTTATATTTGTTGCTTCTTGAAAGGGCTTTATTGTTTGTCATGCAGTGGCCGAATTCAAAGGCATCGAGATGAATTTAGGTTGGCTTTCTCAGTTAGGGACTGCCATCGTTTCGTTTTTGTCATTTGATGCAACGGGACCGTTCGAATTGCTCGAGTTGCGATCGCGAGTTAGGAATGAGCTTGCTTATGTGGCTGCAATCGAACGCAACACAAGTACAAGGCTACTGTCTGGGGCCTTGGTCAGCAGCTACGATACGCTATTGGCTGAAGGAGATTCTGACCTCGGATACTTCAAGCTCTTTGAGAGGCACAACACGGCAGTTTTTGTGGGAATTACGCCGTTGCCACCTTTACAGTTGCCACTGTCTTCTTTCCTAAGGTAATTGAACCACGGCGCACAGCATGAAATTGCTTGGAAGCAATTCTTCAGCAGAAACGCCTTGTGGTTTTTTGACCTGCAAAGCTGACTCCGTGTCGTTGCGTCTCAGGGCGGCTGCGTTTATTATGCGAATCGAAGTCGCACGCTCCGCTTATGGCCAGAGGGAATATGTGGTGCCCTCGAGGGATACCGTCCTGCAAGCCTTGACTCATCTGTTCCATTACCCTATGATGGGGGACGCTCAGGCCCTCGTTCGCACGCAGCTGAAGAGAGACACACGGTTTCCATTCCTACGCGTCAAGTCAGGCGTCTCTTTGGGCTACCTCATAACATCTCAGCGACGAATTCTGCTTGGCAGGGACCACCTTGCAGATCTCAGAAGTCAGCACGTTCGGAGGAACTCGATGGTGGCAACTCTGACGTCGTATGTTTCCACGGACTTCATCCCACAGAATGTGGAATCTCTAAGAGGCAAGCTAGATGGTCGCCTGCTCTATGTGCAGGTTTGCATTATCGGGGAACAGTGCAACTGATGCTGGGAGGCGCTACGCTCGCTGGACTGCAGAAGTTTGACTACTTCGCAAGCGAAGGCCACTGGGCTGCCGTTCCCATATCATAGCATTGCTCATCTGATAGTGCAGTGTGACCACTAAAGGTTTAAATATACCGGCAGCACTACCACGTCTGCACTTTCTTCAGACATATGCTGCTGTACACAGCTTTCATGCGCTAGTGGCGTTTTCTTTTTCACCTATCTGGCTTGTTGCTGAGTGCCCGTTCACACAGTGGGGGTAGCAAAGCAATTGGCATGCATCCTCGTAAAAATCGTTGGAGGGGCTGCATACACAGCAGCAAAGGGGGTTCCCTATGCAAAGCACGCAGTGATAGAGTAGGCACGGCCGCCGACGCGGACTGCAAACTGCGGGGCTCAAAGAGCTATAAATTCGGGAACATCACCATTAATGGTCCTGCGCATTGCCATTTGTAAACTGCCAAGTTAATTAAAACAGTTCAGAAACAGAGAGGCGAAGGAGACAGGTGGAGCACATCCTTCCGTTACATCGCAATTCCCCCGTCCCTTACGGAAGCCGCAGAGTCTGTTGTGCAAGAGACTGCAAAATAAACTTCCCCTCCACCTACCCTGCACATGCCCCGGCTGCTGCCCCCTCAGCACCCCTATTGACCCTTGGCAGCCCCTACATCATCAGCATTAGCTCCGCGCTGCAGTTTTGGTGGGGGTAAATCTGGCTTTGGCTGCGCACAAATATTCCATGACCACACCAGAGATGCCATGAAAATTTTTGGTCCGCGCTAGCGAAGCAGGGCACCACAGTTCATGGACAAGGCGTACTCGTACAACCTGCTCATTACAAGCAGCAGACAGAAAATGACGCACCTTGCTCGTTTCATCTAGTACTGTGGGGTCACCTCGTTGCTGATCTTCACTGCTGTTGCTCCTTCCATGCTGCCCGCTGGTCGGATTTGACCCAGATACCACAGTGGTCGACACTGATGCCGGGGAAGTTTCTGCACTTGCCGGTGTTTGCTGTTCGCTTCCTAGCTTCCCATGCAATGCATCCATCACCACTGCAGCGTAACATGCAGACGGACGTCCAAGGGGTGAAATCAGTTGTATTTCGACAACAAAGAAACAAAGCCGAACCCCAGCGGGAAGCAGCGCCAGCAGACGACGCGAACGGACCGTGCCTTAACGGCACAATTGAGCTATAAGTGGAGTCGCCCTTGACACAACTCAACTCGCTTACGCGCTTCTTGACTGTCACGCACCTTGGGATATGCCCTCCTTCTTCAAAGCGTTTGGATACATGTACTCCAGCACGGCATTTAGTTTCTGAAAGCAAGCGCACAGATCTTTTGAAAGTACTCTGACAGACTAATAGAATGGAACCAATGCTCGGCTGGCCTATTATTCTTGGTTAGATGCCGACGACCAACGGCCAAAACCGGGACTTCTTTCTTTTATAGCTAGCTATGGAGATGCTCGAAGATCATCTGTTGCCAGTGCCAACCAGTGCTAGCTTTCAGAATATGCAGGTTACCTGAGCTGGTGAAAACGACCAGCACCTAACTTGTTTAGTGGTCTTGTTCCACGCAAGGCCTGCGCATTAATTCAAGTGTCACAGACTAAACAGAGCGCGTTATCGTCAAGAGGCTCCTACCCCAGCTGTATCGTTCCATGCGTGTTTGCATCTTCCCAACCGTCTTGCTCAGCGGCCTAGGGAAAGCATTTTAATACGCTACGCTACTTCTCAGTGCACGCGCCCTCCTCCTTCCAGCCACTGTGATTGAGCTACTTATGCAGCTAGCAAATGCATACACATTGTGCAATTGCGCATCAAACTTGGCGCGTGAGGTTGTGAAGTAAAGGTGCTTGCTGCCTATGCTGGAGTACAGGGGATCAATGGCCAGACCTCTGTTTGGCTGCGCGAGAGCGCATCTATTAATGATATCAATGCATTCCTTTTCGCCACCGTGCTCAATCTCGAAAGCTAAGAACGAGGCCCATGCGTCACCCAACGAAGGGTCGAGAGTGACACTGCGATTCATCCACTTGCGGGCCTTTGCAATCTTCTGATCCTTCCAAAACAAACGGGCAACTGCGTGGATAACATTCGCGTCATTCTCGCACTTGGTGAGAGCATCCACTGCCCTATGGGTCTGAAGCATGCACAGATGTTCGAGCAAGGAGGCAGGTATTCACACATCTGCACGCAGCCAGTCGCTTCCGGGCACATATGAAACTCCCTGAATTGCCGCAAATGTCGCAAGTGTTTCAAGACACGGTGTATGCCAGCTGCTCCCAGCAGAATAACTCCATTACAAATTATTACTAGCTATCAAATGAATCCAAAAGCTACATCAAAGCGGAAAGGATACGAAGCTGAGCAAACTTGCATTCGCACTCCCCCTACTTGAGCATTTTCGTCTTCAAGGAAAATTGCCTCCGCCCAGATGATGCCAGCATTAGGACACGCCTGAATAGCTTTCGACGCAACGTGTTGTGCAACTTCTCGATTTCCTGACTCAATCTCTACTTGCACAAGCGCCAGCCAGAGCTCTGGACTGTTTGGGACGCGTAATTTAGCCTTTTCCAACACTGCCCTTGCCCGGTTCCAGTTCTTCTGGCTCCTCTCGCAATTAACCCAGCACAGCCACAGCGGAACGCTACGCGGGCAGCACACAGTACCTTCACGAAATACGTCAATGGCTTTCGCAAGGTTCCTATTTGTTGGGTGCTCCTCGTGCAGTTGCCCTCGAACCATCCACAGCTTAGCAAAGGTCTGGTGCTGCTTGACTGCTTCATCCGCCAAGGCAATTGCAGCGTCATAGTCACCCAGTTGACGCTCGAGCTGAATTGATTGCATCCACACGTTGGCTGTGTTTATGTTTTGTCGGGTACGTTTAAGGAGCTTCCTGGCACGTGCAAACTCATTGTTCTCCCTCTCCAGCTTGACAGCAGCAAGGGAAATCGCCTCGCTGTTCTCGTTGTGAGAAAATGCCTCGGCCAAAATGCGGCGTGCAGCGTTGATATCTCCCTTGAGCCACTGCTGTTTTGCTGCCATAAGCCACAAGACATCTGCCTTCGGGCAACACGTGACAGCTTTCTGAAGCACTTTCTCTAAAGCCTCTCGTGTGCCATGCTTAGTCTCAAGGTCAGCAAGCGCCAACCATAAACTCTTCTTCGTTTTAAGCCGCTCGAGAGCATGGGTGTACAAAGCCCTTGCCACAGTTATGGAGCCCCGGCTAAGGCACTCCTCAGCATCCTCGCTCCAAACGCGCTTTGCATTGATGCCCTCGACTCCAACCTTCATGGTTGCCTTGACAATTGCCTGAGCGGTCGTCAGAAACCCAGAGGCCTCAGCTTCTTCTGCCAGCTTCAGCCAGACGTCTCTAGTTTGAGCAACTCCACGGCCAATTAAGTTTTCCACTGCTCTCCCAATAATGACGTGAACCATCTTTTCGTTCCCTTGAGTTTCCTCCAACTTGCACGCAGCCACCCATATTTCGGGGGAAGTCGGACACTTTTTGCGCGCTTCATTTAAGACCTTCTGGGCTTCTTCGTACGTGCTGAGTCTAGCCAAAGCCAACCACATCTCATGAGACTGTGGGACGCATTCGACAGCCCGAGTCAGCAGAATCCGGGCGTTCCGCTCATCTTCTAAGCTGCATGCTTCTTTCCAAAGCCTGACAGAATTTGGGATGAATTCCAGCGCCTTGCGTAGCACTAAACGCCTATCGTTCAGGTCCTTTTCCCTTGCATAGGCATCCAGCCACAAGCGAACCTGTACCGATACAAAATAAACGCAAGATGTCGAACCATTGGCAACCCCCCCACGTAAATCATGCATAAATCAAAATGAAACAAGCTAGAGACGCCATCCGAGCACCAGCAGCCTGCAAAGGGCGGCGTGAGATATGAAGGGGTGTACAGCCTATCCAACCGGGACCGCAAGACTGGTTGTTGACGCCTACCGAGTGTGGCAGCACAGATACTGCCTTTGCAAGAACTGCCTTGGCGTTGCGCGGCTTTTCGAGCCGGGCAGCCTCAAGCCAAACGTCTTCGCTTTTCGGGCACCGCTGGCACCCTAGCGATATCAACTCGCGAGCACTCTGCAGCTTCCCTGATCCAAAAAAGGCAACACATCCGAACGTCTCGCAAGTATAGCGACGATGTGGGCACAAACCACAGGAGGAAACAACTGAGCTGTGCGAAGCCAACAAGCAACTAGCCAAGCTGCACCTGCAAGCTCCTCTAAACGCGCTGCTGCAATCCAGCCCGGCGCATGATTGGGGTTTGTAGAGATCACCGATTTCAACAGTGTCCTTGCTTTCTTTATGTCCGCAATATCTGCGTCACTTTGCAGCTGAGCGCAGGCAGAGCATCGGGTCGGAAGGAGGCGACTGACCATTTCAAAACCTTCGCATGTACGGGTGGGTTATTATGTGCCTTTCTGCAGCAACTGAAACAACAGCGCTTTCAGGAAAATCGCACCTGCATAGAGTTGAGGTCTGTAAGATATCCCTTGGGATCGATAACAGTCTGGCCCGAAATGCTATCCATCACTTTGTCGAGTTTAACAGAAAGCACCGTACCGCGGGCTTCGCCGAGGTCGTTCAGAGACGGAGTGCTGCTTCCCATCGGGGTGCGCAGACCCAGAGGGGTCTGAATGCCAAGAGGAGTCTGCAGGCCAAGAGGCGTAGACAGGCCCCCAGCCATCAGGGGTGTTGCCATCCCAAATCCGATGGGGGTGGCGGATCCAGATGAGATCGAGTTAGAGAACGACTCGCGATTGCGAGCTTCTAATATCCCTCTATCCGATGCAGGAGTTAGCAGCTGCTGCTTCTTCTGCTTCCGTTTCAACGTATAGTCGCCAATGTCCGGAATAGACTCCCATTCCTCTGCAGCGCCAAAGCAGTACGCCGACCACGCCATCTCCCCTTTTGCGAAATTTGTGTTAAGGCACAGGCCAGCAATGGGACCCCCTGAACAAGGTGCTAAGGGCTACTGTTCCTGAATCTTCGTGCTTTTCGATACAGCATTCAGGTTAATGAACCAACCTTGCGTGACACTAGTTAGTCCCTTTTTGAGGTCCGCAAACTGCTGGTGTATTGTTGGCTTCTCGGCTCGCAGCTTTGCAATTTCTTCCTTAAGTCTAGCCTCTCGACGGGACCGGCGGCGCCCATCCATCCGTTGGTCTATTGATTCATACACTTCATCAGCCATTTTGTCCTCCTCATCATACCTGCAGAAGCAGCACTTCCCATAAGCTCTTCGGATGCCACGTAGGCAGTTGGCTGTTCGCGGTGAGTTGCACAGAGCCTGGTGCCACTTTGGAAATGGGATTACCACTGCAGAATGCCTTCAAATGAGTGTACAGAGAATGCGGCTGCTGCTAAGCAAATGCAACTAAACCGAAGTGATGCAAGCACATCTCACTCTGCATCATTAAACAAGTTCTCGGCATAGCCTGTGAAAGGGTCAAAATTCGCGTCGCTCAAATCGCTTTTATCTGCCGCTCCCTGGGTGTAGTCGATGGAGTCGTCACGGCTAACACCCCCAGCAAACCCTGTCGCACCGCGCCCCCTGCCTGGAATATAGCCAGGCGGCGGTTTCCCAAAGAGCCTGCACAGCACAAAGTGGCACAGGTCAAATTGTAGGAAAAAGCACTTCTACAATGTTAAATCCACGGCAAGTCAACTGCAGTCCCTATCATTATCCGAGCAGAGTGGAATGATTAACTGCAGGGAGAAAATGCCCCCAACGAAAGAACAGCACTTACTCATTCGCTCGCCTCTGGCTCTCTGCGCGAGCTGCCGCGTCCCTCATTTCCCTCAGCTTTGCATTGGGCACAGTGGGGGCCGGAGCCGTCTCTGCCCTTGTAGAGAAGGCAGTAGCGCCACGGCCAAGCCCGGGGACATAATTTGGGAGTGGAGTATCATTCGCTCCTGTGGGAACGAACTTCCGCGCACCCGGAAGCAGCGACCGCGACATTTTCACGAATGCGTCAAGAAGCGAGCCCGCCCTCCAGAATACGTAGTAGTCAAAAAGAATTCATGCGCAGGTACGAACGTCAAACCGTCCGTGGAAATGCAGGTTAGCTTCAAATTAAAATCAGCAAGCGGACGCAACTGGACTGCAGTGAACGTTGCTCCATTTGTTTGGAGCTAGATGTAACACATGTGGCACCCTCAAGCAGCCAAGTATCCGCAAGCGCACCCACGGAGATGAGACTGAGCTGCTCCAGACTTACTGGCGGTCACCAACACTGATGCTCGCTTCGTCCGAGAGGCAGTATGCTTCTCAACAAAGACCTTAATGCCTCGATAAGAGTGAACCACACCGCTTCTCAAGAGAAAGCCCTTCAAATCCCTCAGGCTAGATGGGGCTCTAGAGCTGCTGCTGGGCATGCTCAGAGGGCATGCCAAAAGATATTGGCTTGTGTAGTACGCCACGGAAGCAGTTGTAAGCGGCTGACGACCCTACAAATGTCCTGCCGATAAAAGAATCACATTTCGCGTAGACGGTACCATGCTTTCCCAGAAAGCCGAACATTGTCATCATAGGTTATACTGCAATGCATGCGCTCAAACAGAGCAGCCCCCTTGCAGCCCCCTCGATACTGCGCTAACGCTCAAGTGCACAACGAGTAAAAATGCTTTTGCTGCCTTTTTAAGAATTGTAAAAGCATTTACAGCAGCTATTAGATACGAATAATTTCAACACCTGCCGGTGGAAATTGGCAGACCCACGTTTTCAAGTCGTGTGTTGTCCCGGCGCGACTGTAGGATTTGCCCACACTTTCAGAATGCTCGACTTTACATGATGAGAATGCTGTACGGGCAAATATAAGAGGCTAAAACCGCTTCGCAAAGGGCTCACTCTAGGCTTTTCATCTGAAACTGTTGCGTCCTATAGAACCAGGCGGCAGGTTTGGCATGGCCTGCCTTCCCCAAGCCGGTACAGTATTTAAAGTTGCCTGCAGGCTAGCTGTTGAGGGTAAAGTTAGTATTTACCTACTACCTACAGCGTTAGTGGATGCAGCAAGAATGTCTTTCGGTACGCTTGCAGCCGGGTTGTATGCTTGCATCCTCATGGGGCGGGGGCGGGGTGTGGGGAGTTGCAAGGGCTGCAGCGAAGGGCGTGCTGGTTCCTCCTCCACGTGTCCCATGCCTGTAAGCCGCTGCACCCGCGACATCTGGGGGGGGGAAGGTGAGGCCGAGTGCTCTTGGAAGAGCTTGTGTTAATTCGTTTGAGTCGATTGCAGCACAAGATTGCAACGAGGTTCTTCGATCTTACTTTAGGTGGACGCCTGTAGTAGAGTCAAAGACTTGATTAAAGAGTTCGCAAAAAGGCTCCTGAACTGCCCTCCAGCCTCAAGGCAAGGCGTCTTAAGCACAACGGCCCAAGGGCAAGGGGCTGGTGGGGGCACGGCGGGCATGTCACGAGTTGCAGGGTACCTTGCTACAGTTTATGCTACAAAGCAGCCGCACATTCATTCACAGCCAACTCCCTCTTTGCTACATGTGCTAACATTGTAGACTACAGCATAGGCTGCCTTTAACCGCTTACCTGTCCCTGCGCACGCTGCACGTGAATGAGTGGAGAAACAAATTCATCCCGTCGACCTTGCGACAATGACGGCCTCCTGTAAAGCTCGAGGGTGCTTGTTACACTTGCTAGCGCCGCATGCTCCATCCAATCAGAGTGAGCACCGAAACGCCCTAACACAGCGGGCACAGTTAGGCTAACTGGTGCAACGGACTGATTAGTTGTGAAGGATATGTGCGACAGAGGACGCTTGGATTGTCACACCAGAATCTTCCAAAAATTGAGGCCTTTTCTCCTCTAGGGTAATGAAGATTGACCACGATCTGCCCACCGGTCAGGATGGGGCGAACGGTTAAGTGGACCATTGCACTGGAATGAATGCAGTATCGCATCCCCACACAGCAGAGCGTGCAATAATGACTGCGCTCGCCTTTGCCGACCATGCAGGTAGGGCGGGGTTGCGGTGCCGGGGGAGTTCCTTTCGTCTATGTAGTTGTGCCTTCGTCCTCAAAATGCACGTAGAGAGCTACATCTGCTATTGGCATTGTAGCGTGGTCTTCATGATGTTGGTACTCGTATTCGTACTTGCTCGCAAGCTCGCTAGGGAAGGCCTTGTAAGTGTGTACAGACAGTCTACACTACAGTCTACCATTCTAGCGCTTGCAGCAAAGGGGCATTGGTTGCGCGCATAAGGGCTTGCCTTGCAGCACTAGCTGCATCAAGGTGCGTGGCAACCCCCCGTATGCCTTCCATGAAACACTAGCCCCTTAGTGGTGGGCCGCTGTATGGGCCGCTGTACCCAGGCTGCCTTGAGGCTGTGGGGGGGCAGCTCCTTTTTGGGAGCTCTTTCTCGAAGTCTTTGACCTTATAGCAGCTCGTGGCGGTCCTCGGCTAAGATCGAGGACTCTTGACTGTCATCCCCTTTCTAGAAGAAGCACGACCGTTGTGACAATGCCAAAGCGAGAAAACCACCTTTCGGGAGCACATCTGGAGCATGGAAGATTTTCTGCACGCGTTACGATGTAGAATTATTCTCAGGTGAACAGCCTACACCAGGGATGAGAAAACATAAGCAAGAGCCGCTATGGATAGAGCGCTACTTCGAAGAGCATAAATCCTTGGTTAAATGAAGTCAAACGGTGGAGTCGGAGTCTTTTTATGAATGGCTCATAGTGTGGCTATCCACTGGAGAGAGGCTGCCATTAACTGGCTGGGCCGCCGACAGGGCACCAAGGGATGAAAGGATGACCAGTGCAGTAACAGCAGCAACTTGAACTGCCAAAGCTAAGAAGGCTCACTACGGAGGAAGAGTGCTTGGAAGCGTTTCATGTACAGAGCGCATGAAAATTGGAGCTGCCAATGCCCAACCGGCCCAGAAAAGGATTAAAAGCGAAAACAGAGCAATGCAGTAATTCCGGGTCTTAGAAACCTGGGCTGGCCTACCGAGTGAAGCACCTGCTCTGTTTGCAGCAAAAAAGCTCACATAGCTAGAGTTTGTAGCCGCATGCAGAAACCTGAGAAACTAGAGGAGCACGACGTCGATTGGTGCGACCAGGGAAACAAACCAAGCGATTCGGGAAGCGCCCTGGCCTGCACTCAGCTCGGCAGGTAGTAATGAAGGAAAAAGCGGTGACACTCGAACATGTAGAACCACCTCCCAAATCTGTGTTTATCCAAGCAGGTGGCCAGGAGCAGTTACAGTTAATTGACACACGCTGCCATGGGGACTTGATGTCTAGAGCTACTGCGAGGAGGTGCATCCTGCCTGTTTATTTGGTGGCAGAGCCTCTGCTCCTATAAGTCAATGACGCTAGACAGGGAAAAATATTCGGGGGAAATATGGACATAAAATGCTAGCGCACTCCAGAAATTGGTCATAATGCGATTGTTAATATCTTGCCAATTAACGTAATAGTGTGGTTTCGTCTGACCCCTCTGCATCGGTGCATACTTGCCGAGGATCATTGCGTTTGGTAGTTGCTCCTTCCTGGATTGACCTTGCTGCCATATTGTGGGGATAGTCGAGGGATATTATGGCAATTCCCCGAGACCTTTTAGAGGACCAACATTAATGGTGTGGAGGCATCTCAACCAGACTGAAAAATCTCGCCAGAAAAATTCCGAAATAGCACACAGGGTACACGCCTCTTTGTGGCTGCGTTCAGGGGGAAATGCTTTGCAACTGCTAAATGCTAAATAATGCAGCCAAAGCACAAAATAAATGTGCTTTGGCTGCATTCTTTAGCATTTAGCAGTTGCAACGCATTTCCCCTTGTTCGTAGGAACTCGAGTCGACACCCTTGACGAGCGCTGTAAAAAGGAAAGCCATCAGGGCCGCTTGCTGCTGGTCTGCCCAATCACCGCAGGTGCTACAAGCGCATGCCTAGGGGTACTGCCAATATTTTGCAATGCGTGCAGTGTCCAAGATATGTGCACTACTGTTACTGGCCATTTAACTTATTGGATGAGGCTTTCTATCGTTTTTACCGTTTCAACATCCCTATACTATGAAACAGCAGGGTGGCAAGATTGAGCTTTGTAATAAGGAGCGGTTGTGTACTCACACCTAGCATTTTAGTGAAACCGTTGATACAGTGGAACAGTTGATACTGCAGGGAAACAGCTCCGTGCAGCACACGGCAGTGATGCCGACAGGCACAGTGGCCTGCTTCCGCCTTGGCGGCAAAATCCAAAGAATAGGATGACAAGCGGCCGTAGCAAAGATTTACACACAATATAAGGCGTCAGTGCCTATAGTGTGGGCATACGGCCTTTGACTGCTTTAGTAACTCATCATGGCAGATGATGCAAACAACCTGATGAGTTTCAAAGAATGCTTCAACGGAACCTACGGTGTTGCCTCACCTATGATGATGAATAAAGTCCCAAACGTAAACGTCACGAAGCTCCAGCATCGTTACAACACAAAAACTGTTCAAGCTGCAGCTCCTGGTACACCTGCGCCACCTTCAGTATGCATGCGTTAAGTAGGCATGTCAAACCCTCAGATGAAACCAACCAAAGTACATCATTTTGGTCACAGTCTGCAGCGATCGGGCGGCTAGCATCCTAGCAGCAGTCCCTACACTTCTATGCCGCGAAGCATGCAGAATAAATCCTTGGCCATAAAACCTCTGCATGTCTCGTCAGCACGCGCGTGTAGAGATTTATAGTCATGCCTGGCCTTCCCCAGAAGAATCACTTCGCTGCCGTTGTTGCAGAAGACGTAGTTGCCTTTGCAGCTGCTGTAAACGGAGCAAGCGCTCCCTCAAGCGTTGCTGCTCTGTCCCTGCATGCTGTGCTTGTTCCATTCTGTCCGAAAGAAACTGTTGGTGCAGCAGTCCTTGCGGTGGGCTAGTGCTTACGGGATGCTGCGCTGATCGCATTTCTCCCACGCGCAGCTGCTGACCCCTCAAGGAAGCCTGGAGTCGTTGTCTTCTTAGTAGCTCCTGAAGCTGCCTCTCCAGCTGCTGCTCTATTCCCGGAGTTGCAACACCTTGAGAAACGCATGCAGCCTGTGGGTTGTTAGCATGGCTGGCACGAAGTAGCGCTAGCTGCTGCATCAGTTCAGAATTTCTCTCACCAGCGCCGGATGATACTGGTGCCCATCTTTCCTGTGTAGATCGGAGCGCTGCTGCAGATCGTTCCTGCTGCAGCAGTTGCTGTTGCACCTGCTGCTGAAGCTGGTGTTGTAGCTGCTGTTGCAGTCGCAGTTGCAGTTGCTGCTGCAGTTGCTGCTGAAGCTGTAGTTGCTGGTGCAACTGATGTTGCACAAGTGGCTGCTGAACTGAGATAGTACTTCCTCTTCCACTTTGCGCATGTTCCTGCTGAAGCTGCTGCTGCTGCTGCGGTTGCTCCCTTACTGCCTGTAGCAGTTGCCAGAGAGAGCGTAGGGCGCTGGAGCTTGCCGTTGCTTGCCTTCCTTGCGACGGGGCAGACATGAAAGCAGGGGAACCGTGCTGCGCTAAAATGGGGAACGGCAGCTGCGCAGCAGCGTGCTCCCTTACTGGAGCTCCTGCTGCAGCGCAGGATACGCCAGTACCTCTATGAAGGAGAGCTCCAGATACAGGCTGCTGCGCGTCGGCAACACTCTTTTGGTGTGGGTTCACATCTGGCTGTCTGTAGCTCTGAAGCGCTGGTGGCCCTCCCGCGTGCACCGCAGTTTGTTGACGTGACTGCTGCACACTGGAAGACTTTCCATCTACTATATCTCTGGATGCTGTGCGGAACTGCTGAGGGCGCCGCCTCCTCGAGGGCCTAGAAAGTCGATTCAGCCAGGCTGATTCACCATGACAGAGAGCCTCTATATCTGCATCTTTTGAGCTAACGTGGGGTGCCAAGCAGCGGAATCGGCGCCTCGGACGGGCTGTAGCCGTAGGCATGTGCTTCCCAAAGACCAGGAGCCCCCTAAGAGCAGCTGCTGCATCCATTCGCGCTGACCGCACACACTGGCAGTCGCCGTCCTTCGATGAAGCTTCGGCTCTGCAGCGGCAGAAGTCCTTTTTGTCCGTGCTGCAGCCGCTTCCGTCGCCAGGTCGCACTTTTCCTCGTGAAGGCTGGCTCTTATGGCTACAGCAGCAGCCTCGTGCTGAATGACGCAGATGCTGTAAGGCTGAGACGCTCAAGGGCAAAGCTGACTCATCTGCTGCCTGGACACGCGACAGCAAGTTCAGGGCTATGGCAAATCTGGGTGTCTGGGCTGCAGCAGCAAAAGGATCCGTAGGACGGTCTGCTTCCTCCTCCGATGCAGCCTCATCCTGGGAGCCAGCTGAGACATCCTTCTCCCCGTTATCCGCGCGGCCAGCTTGCGGTTGCTCCAGGGTTGTATTGGCCGTCGACGCTCGGTCCGAATCGACCTGGCTCCTTCCTGCGGCTGCAGCAGAGCCTTCAGCCTTTCCACCCAGTGCTGACGGCCGCATGCGGCGAGTGCGCTCTTCCTCTCCACCATCCGGGAAAAGCTTTCCTTCCCCTTCAGGGGATGAAGCGCCAGCTGTTGATGCGTGGCTGCCGCGCTGCCAAACGGTATCGCCAGTGGCCGTGTCCCGATTCGCTTGGGTTGCCTGTTCAGAAGTGCCCTTGTCTTTGGAGGTTGAGGACGAATGAATAGGACGCCTTGCAACGGGCAGTACTTGTTTATGCTTCGGAGGTGCCTGCACTCTCCCTCCTGAGCATTCTACAGACTCAGAAGCCTCCGGGTTCAGATGCTCACGCCAGCCCGCTTTCGAGCGCATGCGCAGCTTCCTGCGGTTCCCTGCTCCCCATGACCTCATTCTCATCGACTGAAGATCCTCCAGCCGCTTGCACAGCTGCCGAGTCCGAGCAAGGAGGCTTCGAGATTTGTCAACGAACAGTCGCTTTAGTGCAGCCATCTGCAAATCTTCACACGCTGCCAGCTGCCGTTGAGACTGCTGGGCAGTTCTTTCTTCCGTTCCTTGCTGTGCGAGACGCTCCACCGACTCGAAAATGTAATGCAGAAGATCCCCGCCGAAGCCTGTACTATCCGGACGCGCTTCAGCGCTTCCCGCACCGACTGTTACCGCTGAATGCTCTGTATGCCCTTGCTGTCCATCTCCATTCTGAAGACTATGCTGCTCCTGGGCCTTTCCCCCCTCTTGCTGGCTCCGAGCCGACTCACCCTGCTGAGCATTACGGCGTTCTCTGAAGGCCTTTGCTTTGCACAGTGGACAGCTCCAGTGGGCATTGGGCTGCAATTCTGCGGCTGTCGGCGGAGGAAATGCACACCCAATGTGGAAAACGTGGCGACACGGCCTTGGAGCAGCTGCTACTGTGCTTAAGCCGGATGAGCCACCTCCACAAGCTGCACCTGGGGTTGTAGCAGCTGATGGCAGACCATCGCACAGGAGCAAATCCCCCTCCCCGCGACACAGCCAGCATAACTGCTCGTGCTGCAGTGGATCTGACGACTCTCCCCCCTCCCCGTGTCTTCTTGGCACTCCGCCAGTCGTCCCACTGCTACCGATGGCCGAGACAAACTGGCTGTTTGCGAGATTCTTCAGCACCAAGTCTTCTACAAGGGTGGCTCTCTGTTTCAGGTGCTCTTCGTCGGTGGCTGGCGGGACTGCAGCACAAAGCCTCTCAAGCGTCTCCATCAGCAGCACACCCACCGACACAGCTGCCATTCGAGGGGGCTTTGTGTTTCGTGCATGCGCCGGGAGAGCGGGCAACATTAGTTCCTTCACGAAGCGCTCCAGCGACGCTGCAGCTGCTTCATCTGGTGCCAAAGGCACCTCAGCAGCTTCAGCTTTTGTCGTTGGGCCTCTCTCCTCACTGCTTCCCGGAAAAGAATGCGCTAAGGCGCGTATAGGTCTGAGTACTACATCTAGCACTAGGCTATTCTTCTTCGCAAGAAGTAACAGGAAAGATTCCATATCCAAAGCCTTGCCGCCAGACCCGCGCTTTAGACGACGAGCAAACGTCTGGGACAGCAAGATGGCCGTCTCATTGAAGGGGGCATATTGACTGCTCTCATTAGCGCTTGCATTGCTGGTGGTGAGAAAGATGGCGTCAAGGAAGTCAGTTAGAAGAGGAAGCTGAAGCTGTTGTTGGCTGCCTAACCCTTCATGACTGCCATCCTGCTGCTCAGGCTTCGACGGCGTACATTTGCACCTTTGCTCCTGGTCTGCGCCAACACTTGATGAGGGTGGAGCCAAAGGGAATTCAGAAAGGAACGTCCTGTAAAAGAGGCGCTGAGCAGCCGTAGGTAAGCGCTGCAAGAAGCTGAGTGCGACCTCTGATAAACTGTGGACAGGCGGCACCGCAGGAGGTTCACCCGTTGTAGCTTCGCTGCCCCCATTTCCCGATGCACGTGTTTCATCTGCATCAAAAAACGGCTCTCCTTCGTAACAAGCATCATCGATGGGAAACTGCTCCAAGGGCGAGCCACTACTAGGGATGCCCTGATACTGCAGAGCCAGCCCCTGCAGCAGCCGCCTGCTGCCTCTTTTTATAAAGGCCAAGCAATGCGCAAGGAAATACTCTTCAGCCGCCGCAACCTGTGGGGTCCTTCGTTCTGACTCACAAGTCTGGGGGCCGCGCCGCCCTCCACCCGCATCTGCCCAGTTTTCCCCCTCTGCGTCAGTCAGACCTAGGTCTGACTGGTCCGTTAAGTAATGGCCGCGCAACACACGGGGTAGTGGCGGCATCGGAAATCCCGAAAACGGGCACTGCGGCAGCAAACCTTGTGAGATTTGCTTATATAATACGTCGTCCGAGGTTCCCGAGGGCTCTTTAAAATGCCGTTCGCCCCTAGAGGCGATATTTGCTTTTGGCGGCCGGTGAACCTCCTCGCTGCCAAGGGATGAAAGAACAGACTGGGCTGACACTGGAGGGAGGCAAAAACAATCCAATGCGAAATTCCTTCCGTCTTCTCTGGGAGGAAGCGGGAGCTGCAGACACTCGTGGGCCACAGCCTCCCCAGCGCGCAACCCTGCAATTCGCACGCATGACCACCATCCCGACTAATCTCCACTTTACGCAGCGTTCACCTTAGCAGAGGACGTGCTGCACCGTTGGAAAACGTACACGTTCAATATACTACGTAATAAGGGCTAACAGAGGTTTATCTTATCGGGGAACGGGTATCAGAGTTAACACAGCAAGGAAAATCGGGATACAGGGTGCGCCCCTTCCTAGTGCAAGGGCTATGCATAATGGCCCCATAAGCCTCTAGGATTTCAAAGCAATAGGGAAGATAGGAAACAGGCATTTGCCGCTGCTTCTTTACGTGTACCTGTATCGAAAGCACCATCGACGCACTGAAAATAGGCCTTGCTAAGATGCTCTCCACAGAACAGCACGCGAGGGTCATGTGCTGGGTGGGGAGCCCTCATAATGTCGAGGTCGTTGTCGTACGCGTTCACTCCCTGCAGCAGTCAGGACGCAAGCACCAGCAACCGCACTCGTCACAACAGCGAACTGCCACGACCGCCGCCTGCCCTTCTAGCTGCGTGGAAATGGCGCCCTTTTCCCAGGTGTAGCCTGGACAGTAATGCGCAAGGAGCGCATCGTGACGATCTGACACCGTAATAAAGTGAAGTTAAACTGCAAATAACGATATACGCAACATACCGGGGTTGAATAGGAGCCTCGAGAAAAACAATCTTCGTCCCACCGTGAGACAACAAAATCAACTGGCCGAGGAAATGAAGCATCAGATATGCCGAACATTTGCTGCAGTAGTGCCAGGACTTCAGCTACCACCTGAAAAGCACGACGACACAAAAGGCCTGAGGCTATAGACCACCGCTCTTTAGTCTTGTTACAACCTCCAGCGGTAAAAGAAGCAGCAATCTACCACGGGAAATGCAGTTCCTCGGCATCAAACAAACTCGCTGAAGAAACGACAAGCTCTGCCTAGAGATTTACCGCACCTCTTGGTCGGTGTGGAGACCCCCGTAACCAGTGGAAAATGGGGGAAAGCAATGCGCAAGAAGGCAACCTGGCCTCCCATACGCGTGTAGGTTCAGAAATTGAAACTTCTGATCAAGGCAATTCAGCTGTAGGCCCCGTTCATGCCAGAAAACGTCGTCTGGGTGCCACCGAATGATCACCTGAATTCACGAAGCATTCCGGCAACAAATGACCAGCCGGTTGCTCAAATCTCGATCACAAGCGTCACAACAGTCGGAGTCAACACCTCCCGGCTCAACTCAACAACGGGCTCTGCTGTTCTTCCCCCTCATTCCCAAAGGATAAGCTTAGGAGGCAGCGTGGCAGCCCGTGATTCGTGCAACCACGGCGGCACAGATTCTAAGCCTATGTGGGGCGGTGTCTACCACGCTGTTGATTTGTCGGACACAACAACTCTACGAACGGAAGCAGCAGCACTCACCTTATTGTGACACCCCATCCTGTACCGTGCAAGAGCGCGGCGCCTGTCAATTCCTAGGGGAGGTGAAAAGTCAATCAGGCCCAGAGTTGGTGGAAGCTGCGGTTCCGCTGTTGATGCACGGGTGCAGGGCAAAGGCGCTTGAGCAAGCTGGGAAAGTGGGACCGCCACTACGCAATACTTGGCATGAGCCCTGAAAAAAAATAACTTATTGGAAGGAACACTCGTAGCTTTGCCCTGTTAGCGACTGCTTCCGCGAGCCATCATCAGGATGCCTCAGATATCAGCCTTAAGGTGGTAAGGCCAGTGATGCAACCGCAGTGCAACACGAGGATGCACCGTGAACCAGAATATGGCGACTTAAAGGCAGGAATATGGAAATGCATAAGCCGCACGCAATTAAATAATGGAAGGCGCTGCGAAAGGGAAAACAGGCAGCTCCTTACCAAATGTGCGTTGGCGGCTCATCTTGTTTCTCCGCTTGTGGCAGTCCATGAGAAGTGTTATGGCGAAGGCGACGGTTCACTTCGACCCGCAGGCGTACTGGGTGGGTATCAAGGAAAGACCCATCATGAGTTGCCTCTTCATCCTGTTTATCGCAATCGTCATCTCCAACAGGGTCGTCTCTGTCTCCAGGGGAAATCCGCGAGGTTCCCATGGGGCGAGCAGGCGTAGTGCCTGGGCACTCTAGAATATGACGGCGGCGATCCTTGACGCTTATAGACTGCACAGTGGCTTCAGTTACAACAAAGGGGGACACTTGTAAGCACAAGAACAAGGGCAACCACCCCCACCCATCTACCACAAGTTTGTCCGCAGAACTGGCAGTAGACGCCGAAAACGGATAAGCATGAACATGCTGTTCCTGCTGCAGGGATGCTTCCAGAGCAGCTTGCTGCATGCGTAATCGTTGCATGCTGGGGGCCGGAGGCACAGATAGAGGCACCGGCGGGGGCCCCAACTGTGGGGCTAGCAGCTCCTCTCTGAGAGATGCACCTACCCCAGCAACTTCGTAAGGATAGTTCTTCACAGCAGACAAGGGCAGCTCTCTAAGGTCACCCACGTAGCCCAACCTAGACTGCAAAACAACCAGCAGCATACGAGCTTCTGCAGGAGTAAGCGGTGGTTTACGGGGCTTGAGGGCACGGCAATCTCTGTTAATGCTTTCTCTGCTGTTTGCCCCCACACTCTGGGCGCCCTCATCTGCCTCGGCCTCTGCCAAGATTTCGCACAGAGACACCTGTAGAGCATCCCACGCCGACCGACGGAACCCTCTGTTGTCGTGTAGCGACAAGGGAGGGACCAGCCGTGTATGCGCATGCGCCCCTGTCGTTGTGCTGCTCTTCTTCGGGCGGCTGCCCTTTAGTATTTGCTGTCCATTGCTGGTGCTGCTGCTATGGGCGGTGCTGCCTCGGGCTCTAGTGCAAACACCGGATGGTCTCTTCGCCAACTCCTTCCTGGTTAGCTGCTGCTGGAGAGCAGAGTCTGCTTTGCATGGATCTTTTCCATCCGACGCGAGGTCCCCTGTGTAAGGCTGGCTACGACTCAAGCTACAATGGGCTGCCTCGTTCGCTCCCCCAGCCGGGTCAATTTGCAAGGCGCCTCCAACGTATGTGAGCTCGCCGTCGGTTGCCCCTGCATCGCCAATGGGTGTTTCCAGGGTTTTACCGCAACCTCCCGGCTGGACAAGAGGGGCAGGCGACCCCCATAAACCCTCCCGTCTGCAACTGTCGCCGCTCCCGTCTGCTGCCCCCCCGGTAGTTCCATGCCTCTCATCAACTCGCCGCGAGGCCCCCCCACATGCCCCTGTGCAGCACAAGGGGCATCCGCCATACGCTCTGATGGCTTTGCGGACAAACGCCTCCCCCAAAGGATAGTATAGAGAAAACCGGGAGTTCGATATGCTCCTGTTCTGCTTGCGAAGGCCGCTCTCTTTCGACCCTGGGGCCCACTGGCAGCAAGGATCGCTTGCGTCGTGCTGCCCATGGGCGGCGTCCTCTTCTACCACTGCACATCCGCTGTCCCCTGACTGCAAAGCCGTAGGGTTAGCCTGATCGCTGCTGTGCTCTTCGGTATCTTCCCCGTCCAAACCACTGCAGGGGCAGTCATTCTGCTTGGGGAGGTCCTCCTGAATGGTAGGGAGATGGCGTTTGCCTGTGGGGTCAACGACAGCCTCGGCTGCTGCGGGGCCCGCATTTTCGTTGTTGCGCCTACTGGCCGACCGTTTTCTATCTAGGGAAGCGGCGAGTAATTCATCCAGAGAAGGGGCAAGAAACTCTGCAGCGGGGATGGTATTGGGGAGGGAAGCGGCGGGGGGACCTGCGCCACCTGCTTCGGTGAGGGGTGGGGGCAAGTGCAACAACTTTGCAGCCGTTCTTTCCCGTAGACGATCAAGGAGTTGATGGACCTTTAGTACAGAAAGAAAAGGTACTTCTTTCCCAGAAGCCTCGTCACTCCAACTGCAACAGTATCCACAAAGCACAAAGACTGGAAGACCCGCCCTTGTAACATGCCTTCTAAATTTAGGTCAAGCGTGCTAATCTCCTACAAAGTGGAGATGTGGCCTAAGCCCCATCCCTTAGGTTTTCCTTATGACAACTGTAGGCGCATAACAAAGCACCAGATGCTTTCCCCATAAACCCGCAGGTGCACTCGAAGCTAATAGAGACGCGCAAAGGTTCTGTTGTAGCCAGCATATGCGCTAGAGAAAAAGCCCGTCGCATCTCACCTTGCAAAGAGCGTCGACTCCCAGTTCTGCTTCCCAGCCACATCAGCCACCAGCGGCTGCAGCACCGCCGCAATGCCACTTACAGATCGAGATGGTTCCCGGCGCCAACGGCAGTCTGGAGCACCGCCGCTCTCCTTGGGGTGTGCCGTTACACAGTGCATGTAAGAAGCTCCCAGATCAATCACAACACCTGCATAGGAACAGAAAGCAGAGCGACACCTGCCAGCGAGCAAATGCAGAACGGGATGTAAACCTCTATTCACCTCTCCCCGCAGTGTACAGCCACAGCTACAGCCTCACGGACTGCCAGACCCGTAGAAACAGATGAATAGGAGAAAGAACATACGCTGGTGGGGACAGCACAAGTTGAAATGCAACAAAAGCCACTAATGAACTGTGAGGGCAGGGTGAAGGACGCCCAAAAGACGTGGTACAACAACATCTGCCAGCACCTCAGCTGGCTGCTCCACTAGCCCACGAGCTGCTCGCACACCCTTCAGTCCCAAAGGAACCCCAAAATGATACCGGAGCCCCAGCATAGACACGGTGAGCACTTACGTTCTACTTTTCGGCCGTCGGGTAGCACTCTCTCCGGCATCACAGAAGAGAAAGTGCGCCCCCCAACCCGGTGGCGCCCCTCAAACACAACTACAGATGCTCCGCACCTTCTGAGGTAAGCAGCAGCCGCCAGCCCTGCAACTCCGGCACCCACCACCGCCACATCGACCACAAACGATGGCGTCTCGCCCCTTTGCCTCTGCGGTTGCTGAGGCATCTGATGAGTATGAGGTTGCCTTCTATGCTGTGTGTTTGCCTCTCTTGATGCCTCTCCCTCCTTGTGGGACTGTTGTTGCTGCTGTTCTCCTTGGTGTTCGCGAGTGCCCAGAACCTCTCGGAGAGGAACCCCAAACCCCAGCAGATCTCTGGGCTCCACTGCTCCAAATACTGAGTCCCACAGAAACAGAACAAGCGATAGAAACCAACTGGAGGGCCAAAAAAACACATTGCAAATGTGCGTATTAACAACTCTTCACATCAAATGCATACGCACATGGCGCACGACTGTCTGTGCCCACTGCCACATGCACCCATGCCCATATAAGAAAACAATAAACGCCAAATGCCGCAGAAGCTGAAACCAAACGGGGGGCGAGCATAAAAGCTGAATCATATGGCACCAAAAGAGATGTATCGACGGGCACACATGCACTGAGGCCTCCTTTGGCGAATTCCGACCCTCTACAAAGCAGTGATCTCTAGGATGTCTATCCTACAATATGCGCTTGTATTCCTTACAAGGGCGTCTGCATAGAGGAACCTCTTCAGTTACAGCTGCCATAAGCCGCTGCGTGCCTCTACATCCGGCAGTCTTCTGGTTTCCTGTCTGTGGCTTCAAGCCCTTCGCAGCGCCCTCTAAACCTAAAGATCTTGCCATTTCTGATAAACCTGCCTGATGCTGCTGCTGACGTCCGGCGCCACTCAAGGCCGCAACGTGCGTAGCGACATTACCGATGCCGTCGGCAGTTGAACTGTAAGTATCTGTATAATAAGACGGGACAGCATCTGAAGACGCACGAGAGTAATCAGCGGCGAAGCGGGAGGGACTGGTTGGGGCACCACGCGATTCTAAGCCCTCGCTAGCCATGACCTCCTCCAGAAGCAGGGCTGATTCGGCCGCCTCCACTACCCGACGGCTTGGAGTGCGCTTTCTCTTCGTAGTCGACTCAGGGACGTGAATCTCAGGGCCTGGAGACGATGAACCCAAACGCCGCCGTCGACGAGCCTCAATGCCACGGGCTCCTTGATCTGACACCACGCAGCACGCTTGGAGACAGGCTGGCTCGATCTGCTTTTGTTGGGGCTTCTGCTGTTGCTGTCTGGTTTGCCGCTGCCCACCCTCTTCTCCGTCTGAACCCTGATGATCACATGGATGGGCGTTGGGCTCCTGCTGCTGTTGATCCTGTTGCTGTTCATCATCTTCTTCTCCCGAGTTCCGGTAATCACTTGGATGTGTGTTGGGTTTCTTCTGTCCCAGGGTCTGCTGTTGCCCATCCCCTTCCCTTCCCAAGCTTTGATGATCACTTGAATGGGCGTTGGCCTTATCTTCGGGGGCAGCAAGCCCGTCCTCGTGAGCCAGCATTGGTGCCGGGGCCCCCCGGGAGCCAGCTGCACGCCCCTAACGGCGCCACCAGCATCTGCCGTCTGTGGGAGTCTCACAGCCTGCACAATGGCAGGCCTTCTCATATGACTTCCTCAAGTGGCCTCATTTCAACGACCGCCGTCTCGAAGCGTGCTGACCTTGCATGGAAGCGTTAGACTGGCCTTATGAATAAGTATTATTCCCACGTTTCTAGAGTAACCGGCCGTCCTGACGTGCATCAGCACTCGACAAACGGTCATGGGGCTCCTAACGACAAAAAAACATCGAAAGGTGTGACTGTGCCATAGGCAGCCTACCCGCAACACAACGGCGAAGTGAGGCACTCAATCCTAGCAAGATTCTCGCAAGTTTGTCAAATTTAGCGACCTATTCAACATGGAATCCAAAGGGGCTGGAGGGTAAAAGGCACCTCTGCTGGACAATCAGCCGCCGACTTGCATTGGAGCGAGATAACGCCAGCTCGACACTAACGCTCCTCCACCACCTCAGGAGGGATTTGCGTGCTATCAAGCCCAAACGCTTCTCCTTATAAACTTTCCTCTGTTAAGTGGTAATTGGTGTTTGATGCAGTCCCTGCGACCCTGCATGCATTGAGGAGAGGGAGCATGAATGGGCCTTGACTGTGTGTGGGGGGGGGGGGGGGGGGGGCCCACGATGAGCGGAGACACGGAATGAGCCTTACAAACCAAATAAGCAATGCGTGAGCTTTTGTATTAGTTTGAAGCAAAGGAAAAGTTCTGACTACGGTTGATACCCAGACATGGGAGTAGACGTCAACGATCAGGAACAGCGCGTCTCAAATTTTCTGGTCAGCAAAGCCCATTGCGGATGATCGAAATTTCAATCTACTGCAGGCTTTCCCCGACTTTATTTGCCTTTACTCCCTTCCAGGTGAAGCACAGCTCCACTGCGGCATTTGTGCTGCACGGCTAGCTCGCGCTTGCCTACAGCGAAGGTCCATGTTTACTTGCCGTTTGCTGGATAAGCAGTCTCTGGCGCACTGTGTTGAACTTCTGTGAGGCCAGTGTAGCTGCATAGTCCAATTGAACTGTTATGCGCAGTACAAGTTCGCCCTTCTCGCAGGTTTTTTTGGTGGCGTACATGCAAACAAGCGTCTGCGTTCACGCAATCCTGATGTTTGAATGCCGGCGAAATACTGATACACTGAGACTTGTGGATGCTGCACGGATGTGCGCGACTACGGTCACACAGAAGTATTCCCACATAGCGATAGCCATTTGGGTAGGCATTACACACAGCCCAAGTATAGATCAGCATGTCGCAGATTGTTGTATTTGAAATCCAGGGGGTTAGTGACTGCGTCCAAGTGCAAGTGAAAATGCATGACTAGGGGGATTCTTTCGGGAGATGCCGCAAACCTACACAAATCGGCATCATCAGTGTCCCATTCCCCCATACTTACACCTGGTGCGTTTGGTAGCCGCGGGAACGTCTGGATGGCAGGGAACAGGGGACAGTGAGTCGGGCCCACTCAAAGGGCTAAAGAAGATCATTCAGTTCAGGAAGGTTGAAATAGAGCAGCATCGTTCTACAGCAGCAAGACGGGCTTTCCTGGGGAGTAGCCGTTTTATTCCCAAGACCTCCTGCGGGCAGGGCAGACTGCTGTCACTTGCGAAGTATTAAGGGGAACAAGGCCGCGTTTCCGCTTTGGGAAAGTGCGTACGAGCATATTTAGTAGCTCTTCACGTGTCGCTGTTACGAACCACAGCGATAGTCATATCGGTGGTCATTGCTTATATCCCAGTTATAAATGACCGTATCCTGAGCATTGTGTTTGGATTCCATTAGGCTAGTTCTTGCATTCAAGTGGAAATGCATGGATGGGCCAGATCTCTATCGTCACAGATGAGACACTGCCTTTGCCGACTCAGGTTTTTCAGATCACAGAAGAATAACAGGAGTGATAGTTCAGTTGATTGAATTATTGGAGTCACCTCAGCAGCTAACGGCCAAATGAACAGGATGACACTTTTCAGACTACTCGCAAAACTTCCGTGCCGGCACACGCGATGAAAGACGGAGCTGCAAGCTCCTTGATACTTTGCGTTCTAAAGCTATAGGCATATGATCAGCGCTTACAGAGTGATTTCACCAGAGAGGTGATACAGTGAGCTTTTTGCCGGCGTGGCAGCAGTTAAGTGAAACGGAAAGAGAGCTACAGCATGCACTGCCAGCATGTGGCAATACCGGCAAGTTCCACCAATCAGCGTGGGCTTAGGAAGCACTAAAACGAATTTCCCATGCGACTTTTCACAAGGAAAGGCTGGGCAAGATTACAACAATTTCGGGGGACATCAACAAGAAACAGAACAATGAATATTACAGGGGTTCGCTTAGGAGTCAATGACACGAGCTTGCCGGGGGAAAATCGACAGCCTGCTTGGAAAGTTATGTTCCAGTCCGCCCAGCTCCAGGCGAAGTCATATTGCTCGCCAAGCAATGAAGAATCCCTAAAAAAGAACACCTGCGAGTGCACGTGCAGAGCGAATGCGTGGGAGCTCTTCTGTGATGAGCCTTAATGTTCCAGATTTCACTTTTTGCCTTCTTTAGGTCCAGGGGGCCGTTTAAACAGCCCAATAGATCTCTTTGCAGCTGGCGCAGGGTCGTTGGATGCTGGGGGCTGCGCGCCTTCCGGCGGCTCAGCATTTGCTGAGCGTGCTTCTCCGATGCCTGCCTTTGGGACGGCCTGGGTTACCCCAGTATTTGTCCCTGTTTGAGTTGATTCCGACGAAGCAGCACTCCCAACACGCATTACTCTGCGCCTCGACCCTTGCTGTTCCAAACTTGCCTGGCCTTCGGCCGGTTCAAAGGGTGCGCGAGGAGAAGCGATTCTGGCAGTCCTCTTAGGTGCTCTGTCCTCATCGTCACCCGAAGAGAGGTGGCCAGACGACCCCAAACGAGAAGCGCTTCTAACGGTCCTCCGGCTGCTTGTTGGGCTGCCAACGCTATCTGAACTTAAACTGCTGTGCGATTGTAATGTGCGCACCCCTAGCCTCCTCCCGTCTTCCGGTGCATCGCTGGGTGTGGGAGAGAGCGAGATGCGTCTTGATTTCCCTTGAACGCCATTTTCGGTTGCTTCACTGCCCATAACTCCCATTCCTACACTAATGCGCCGACGGCCTGAGCCATCACCCGATCCTCTGTCGGTATCAAAACCAACAGGCGAAATGGTACGACCGTAAGCAGCAGTAGATTCCTGCAACTGAAGTGGAGATAACGACTTGCGGCTAGGTTTGCCCCCAGCTGCATCAACTTTCGAGAAGCTTGGGCGAAGGATGCGTTTCCGCTCTTCCGCTAAACTGATGCGCCTGGAGCCCACAACAACACGCTTCTGCGCAAGGTCCTTAGACGGCTTCCTGCGCGATTTCACTTTACGCTTGCTGTCCTCGACGGCCGCCTCCAGGTATTCTAAACGCGCCTTTGCCTCTGTTTGCCTCTCCGCGGCCTCGTCGAATGTCCTGAGGATATCCTCTAGCTCCTCTCCATCTGTCTTCTCTAGTTCCATCTGAACCCGTTCCGCCATCGAACGGGCTGCACGAGCATTCAGGATGCTCGTGATTTCCTTGTCGATATCCTTCCTGATACGGGCGTTCTCTGCTTCCGCCTCGTGCAGGATTTCGACGGCAAAGAAGAAATCCAGGATGTTAAAGGACACATCGCCTCCTCCTGGCGAGCCAAAACGGTTGCGCAGCACCTCACTCAACTGCTGGAGCTCTGCCTCAAGCTCTTCGTTCTCTTTGCGCAATGCGGGCATGTCCGAGCTGCTGGCCGCAGCCATCCTCTCGCGGTACCGCATGTGAAGCCGGCGAAGCTGCCCCTTAGGAATGTAACGCATAGATTGCACTGCTACGTACAGCTCCATGAGGGTGATTGGACTATCATCGTACACGTCGTCGTCAACAAGCATGTCTAGAAATTCCTCTTCGACCTCGTTGCATTGAGTGTCCTGCTCTAGGGCACCATCATCATCTCCATCCTCTCCCTCAACGTAGCACTCGTTGAAGAGTGAAGGCCTCATTGCATCGAATTCCTCCAAGTCGAGAGGCTCTCGATTGCTGGCGGCCCGATGCCTCATCCAGAAGCAGTAGCAGAACGCATAGCGAATGGTAAAATCCAGCCAATCACCAGGAATAGTAAACTGGCACCAAGAAATCACCAGTCTAGAAAGAGAGTCGGTGAGAGCAGAGACAAAATATGTTCTGTTTTCGTAATTTATTTTTCTATAGTCCGTAAGCTTTTTCTTCCTTTGAATCATCCTGCGAATGTGGAATACCCGCGACTTTGCTGCCGCCTCAAGCACCATCTCGTTGGTCATATAATTGTAGTAGACCTTGGCATGCCCTCGTGTGTATAATCTAGCGAGCGAGCGAGTCACCAGGTTGAAGTACCTCCAAGGTGAAGGCAACCTAGCAAGATGTGGGCGCATGAGAACCATTCTCCCAGCCTCTACGAATAGATTCCAGAAGACGTACAAATGAAACAACCCACACAGGACAATCGGAAGCGGCCCTAACCATTTGAAAATCGGAAAGGAGAAACTTCCCTGAATAATGATACAGTTAATAACATTGGTTAGCAGGCCCATAAACTCCACCCGATTTGTCAGGTTGTGGCTCCGTCGGTCGTACGGCTCAATCAGCAGCTGGATAATTAAGCACATGGTGACAATCAGGAGGTTGACAGAGTTCCGGAAAACCTCCTGGGTCCCCGATGCACTCATGTGGAGTTGTAGTGTCAAGAGGCATGCGCATGCCAGCTTTCGCGCCATTAGGAACATTTCCCATGCTCGATATTGAAATTCATAGCCATTGGAAAGAAAGCCGTAACGGAACCTTGCCTCCAACTTATCAGCGTTGTCGGTATAAAGCATCCATACACAAAACACGATGACGCTGCCAATGCCCCACACCAAAATGCCGCTACTTCCAAGGATGGCACCACCCACGAACCACGGTTCGCTGAGAGAACATTCTTGTTCGGGAAGGGCTGTCAAGAAGTACATGGCCGGTTCATCTTTGTACGATATGGAGACGCACCCCAGCAGCTGAGTGCACTCAATAACAAGGAACGGCAAGTTCCAAAACCAGATAACCATGAAAGCTGGAACTAGGTCACCAAAGAAACGGAGAATCTTCTGAGAACGCGTCGCCCCCGCAGGAGAGATGTAATGAAATAACCCAAGGCAACGCATATCTTGAATCTTCTCCACAGTACGCATTGCCCAAATGTCGCCTGCATGGACTTCTTGAGCATGTCTCAAAACTAGCGCAACTCTCTGGATCTTGGATCGCCTGTACAATTTGTAGAGAATTAGTGCAATTCCGCATATCACCGTGGTAATGCACACATCCAGAACCGGCACAAGCATTTGAGCAAACCTCTGAAGATACCAACACTTTTTGAAATCCAGCGGGAAGCCCAACTCGTCGAGAATGCAGAATACCTTCGGGTATTTGGTGAATATGAAGATTGGATATGTAAACACGGCCCTGTACATCGGGGCCCAATCCACCAGCGCAGACACACTATTTTCCGGGAAGAAGCCGAAAAGAAAGAACACGAACAAGTTAGACAACCAGATCCGGATTAAAATGGGATGGATGCAAGCAGGATTTCGTACGGCAAGGCAGCTAACTGCAGCTATGAGCCATGCGATAACGCAGAGAACAAGCCTCGATGTAATGAGGTAGACGACTTCAAACCAAATTGGCTGGCACTTAGTGCATACCCCTCCGTGGCTAGAGATGTCATAGCCCTTCTCACATGTGCTACAGAGGTATCCAGACCCTCCTTCAGCACAAGCATTTGACGGACCGCCATGGCATCTGTAGTCTACAGGACAGGGGTGAATATCGGGAACCCGATCGTACTGTGTGTTTTGGACAAAGGCAGCGCCACCGTTCTCATCAGCACCAGCGGCCAAGTCGAATACACCAGAAGTTTCATCCGAAAAATCTGCCGTGAATGGAAGCCAGTTAGGCCTCCAAGGTTTATCAGCGTTGGTCTTGAAAGTAGCAAACCATCCCTTCTGTGGGTAAGGAGTGGTGTGGTCCGCGATTGTGATATTTGTATAGCTGGGGTTTTCTTCAATCGCCTTGATAACGCTTTGCTTGAAGCCGCCGACACAAACGCCTCCGGTAATACATTCCACGCAACTGAACATGCCTTCAGAGTCATCCGTCTCCACTGCGTAGCGCCCCACCTGACAAAAACACTGGCTCTTGCTCACTGCTCCAGGATACGTCTCGGCATCCTTCATGCAACGGCCGGAGCATGGCGAGTTTTCTTGCAGTTCCTTGTAAGTGCCAGGAGGACACTTGCTACATGTAAAATATGAATCTGAGGTTACAGCGGCGTCTGACGAACGCCCATAGGCATACCCCGCAAGGCAAAGACACTTCTCGACAGAATCTGCGTTGACGGTAGATTGTGGAACGCTTGATCCCTCAATACACTGCTGTGGAGGCATATGAGTTGAATTTGTCGGCGGATCTTTCCAGTGGCCCGGGCAAAACATACCCGTGTGGCAAGGGACACAAACACCCAGTTCTACTACTTTTTCCAGCTGTTCTCGAGTTTCTTCTTCCAGCCATGGCAGCTGCCTTAATTGCAGCATGGATACACCCCCGGGTGATATTGCCTCCATTTCGGCGTGCCTGCCTAGTTCCCGAATCGACCTAGCGTGGACTACCGTCTCAAGAGCTGCAGGTTCTAATGAGGCTGGCGATGGAGGCTCTAAACCTTCGCCAGTCTGTTCTGTATTTCCAGCCTGTCCCGTCTGTTCAATCTGCTTCGTCTGTTCCGTCTGTTCTGCGTCCTCCGTACTGCCAGGAAGCGCCATGTACATGCCAGCTTGGCAGGTGCATTCATACGCACTTGTACTCGCTGTAATGCTGGTGGTGAAAAACTGTGGGCACTCCGTGCAGGCAATATTTTCCGTGGCATTCTTGTAGAAACCCAGCTTGCACTGTTCGCACATGTGCCCCACGGGCTCCCGGCCGGGGACACACAGACAGTGCTCCCGAGAGTATGCCCCCGTGCTGAGTGTCACAGCGTAATCCTGGCATTCAAAAATGCTGGCATCCTTGTCTCCTGGGCAATATGCATTCTGCGGGCATTCCACGTAACGGAACCTTTGCCATGTAAGCTCGTCTTTGACCCGGCCTACAACGCAACCAACTCCCTTGCCTGGCTCCACCTAAATGCGCGCAAGCATACAAAGACGAGGCAGACAATCTCAAAGGGAAATTTTCCTTTGACGAGGGCCAGAGGGTCCCTAAGGCTATGGTAGCTACACGAAAGGATGCAGAGGGATTTGCTGTATGCCTATCAATGGTATGCGCTTTAGTGGTATTGATACAATGCAGCTGTTCCACCAGTTGGTCAAGCTTTGACTGACATCAGTGCCCTCCCATGTGTCTGCCCAATTCTCGACGTCTGCTGCTGCAGCTGATCCGAACATGTAGAGATGGCAAGGCCAGAAAGAGTAGAAGTAAATGCCTGTGTAGTTCATGACGCTGTTGGTGTGCGTTGGGAATCTATCTTCCTTAGAAAATGAAAAACTGGTACAGTAGACGTTCTTTAAGCACGCCGCTTGACACTCTGCAAAAGACAACGCATACTGCATGGTAACGAATTCCGCCATATCGTACTCTTGAATTGAGCTGATATCCTCCTTGCAGAACACGTTAATAGCAAGCAAGTCTTCTGCGTAGAGAGATTCATAAGCTTTTTCAACGTCCTTCGCAAGCTCAATAGCCTCCAAAAACGTATTCGTCGTAGAGTCATCCGTGTCGCTTCCCTCCGCACGGTTGGATAGCGCTTGCAGGTTCTCTAAAGCACCGTAACCCGGCAAAGCAACGCAGTTTGTTATGCTGGACGACTTAGTAGATTTCGTCATGGAATTCGAAGGACAAGGCATGCACTCGGTCTCTGAGCCATCTATGTGCTGGAAGTAGTTGACCGGACATGGCATGCACGCTAGACTAAGGTCCAGAGGATTCCTGCTGGCAACTTTACCATATCCCTTGGGACACCTGTGGGCACAGCATCCAGGCAATTAAAACTCAGTTTGACACTCAAGGCTCTGGCACAGGGAAGAAGCGTAGGCCGCCTAGCCAACCCCACCTAATCAACCCCTTTCTACACTATCATACAAGCAGATGCCATCGCCCTGGAGTGTTAATGCTTTCGACACACTTGCACTGGAATACACTCTCGGCTCCGATCCCCGCCGTTATAGAAAGATCCTTGCAAGCAATCATGCCCAGCTGAAATCCTGGACAGTAGAAGTCCTCCTTGCACGGTACGCAGCCACCCATAGACACCGCGTCAAAATAATAACCGCTGGCGCAAACTTCGCATTCTGACTGTTGAGTGGAACCTCGCCTGCTTGAAAACATTGATGTGCCTGGAGCAGAAGTTGCAAGGAGCTCGCTGCTGGCCACAACACTAAGAGCCGGCTGTGGGCACTGGGTGCAGCCTTGGTCTCCAATGAGCGGTTTATACGTCAGCACGTCACAAGGAACGCACTCATCCCCGTCTCGGTAGTACCCAGCTATGCAAACGCAGTCGCTAAACTTGGAGCTCGCGGAAGAAGGTGTAGTTTGAAAGGCTGGACACTGGACAGGTGGAGACAAATCCCCTTCACAGTAAGTGCCGACCTGACAGCTTTCGCATCCATTTTCTGTCAGGTAAAATCCAGGCTCGCTGCAAAACAGACACATCACGATGCATAAAACCATATGGCAGATATAGCTTCCCCCCCTTGACGGTGCAACGCGAAGAAAGAGTCTCCTCACCACTGGCAGTTAAGGTCTTCCAAACTTGCCGCACCCGTCTTCCCACTATACATATGTTGAGGGCATCGCCCTGTGCATTTTGCATCTGCTGCTATCGCTTTGTACGTTCCTACACAGGAGCAAAAGAGCACGCCATGCCTCCTACGAAGCTGAAAGGATAATGAATATTTTTATATCAGCTAGTACTTACGAACCGCCATGGCACAGAAGCGTTATTATAGCTCACCTGCCGGACAAGGCTGGCAATATCCTAGAAGTCCAATTTCGTATCCTTCAATGCAGGTGCACTGCGACAGATTAGTTGATCCAGTCTGCAGAGTCGTGCTGTAGGCCTTGTGGTCCTGACACCGCTGAAGTTCAGTTTCTTCGTCACGGAACGTCCCTAAAGGGCACGGTTCGCACTTGTTGGAAGTCTCATTGAAATACTCTCCCGACTGGCACCCTGCCTCGAATTCAAATGACCACGTGTAAGATCCTAGCAAGTCACCACCTACAATCACCACCCTCGATGTAACTGTTGCCGTAAGCGTTCCCTGGATTTCGCCGGTTTTCGAGTCAAGAGTAAACCCAATGGATTGCAGAGGGTCCCCAGCTTCTGCGTCCTCTTTGAAAAATTGTATCTCCTGGCCTGAAGTCAAGGATACAGAAACATGTTGGGCCGGCAATGCTTCACTGATATCACATATTTTGTATCGCTTGTCATCCGTTTCTTCTCAGTACATTTGTGCATTATCCGTGATACACCACAGAAACAACAAGGGCGCACCTGTTACTAAAGGCAAGAAACGATATCGAAGACCAGCCTGAAGCTTCTTGCTGAAGTCGGGGTACGTAAAGTACACGTTGTCTATTAGCTGGCTCAGCGTGATATATGCAACTTCAGCCCGGCCAAGTTCTTGTTCGACAGACCACTGTTTGGACGTCAGAAGCAGGACTTCATCAATGATGCGAAGACCGGTTATAAATTTCGTCACTCCCAAAGTTATCTGTCTATAAAAAGAAATGCCCTTGTTGTCTATGCTCAGAAACGTGATGCGATCAGATATCAGCTGAGCAAACAACAAACGACACCGCCGAACTCGCACTGCCGTTCTTCTTTCGGTTACTTGCGACGGGCCGTCCAAGGTATGCTGCCTTCGCTAGCTCACCTCTCCGACAACGAGCAATGAATTCATGTTCTCTTGCGTCGAGTACGGGGTTACAAACTCAGCGACGCAAAATGGGCGATTCACACCCTCTGTATTGCGGAAATCTGACTTCTGCTTGCCGAAAACTGCAGTCCATTCCCGAATAACCTTTCCACCATGAGCTGTTTTGTCCAAGTCATCGGGCAAAATTTTTAGCCGGCCAATGATGCCTCCTACGGTATCCGCAACGAAAATAGAAGTTTCGTTGCCGTCGATGTTGGTGATTGCCTGAAAAGGAAAAAAGGAAAATGCGTGCCACAGGTAAATGCCACTGCACCGGCATGGACGTAAGAGGTTACCTTCGGAGGAAAAGACCGATATTTATGCTCAGGGAGTCTGACAACTGTGAAGATAGTCCCCACCTGAATACCCCCCGCAGAGAGCAGCGTCGGATTCGTCGGTTCGTAGAAGATGATTTTGGACGGATTCGCCAAGCTAAATGAGGTGATCAAGTGACTATCAAAACTGGTTATGAAGACTTGGTCACCAGCATGAGTCAAATCAGCCGGATACGGCACGCCGTGGTTAATCAAGGTAGGACCGCGAGCACTGTCCGGGTACAGAAGCAGCATTCGAGTAGCTCCTAAAACAAGGACCACCTGATCCTTCGTCGTGTCGCATGCCAGCACGTTCCGCAGTTGCTGAATCACCAAACCAGAAGCACACAATGGCAGAAGCCTCGGGCTTAAAGCCTCAAAAGTACACCAAATTGTCCACATAGCCTCCGGGTAGAGTTGATCCAGCACCACATATTGTAAATATTGGCAGCAAAAGTGCTTCTGTTCCTACCGGAAACTCTACGAAGTTCTCCTTGGGTGATGATTTAACTTGAAGTGTTGAATACTCCTTCGTAGTTCGCGGCACTCCAACGACTACCTTAGCTGTCCACAACCCTGTACCATCTGGCAACCAAACTTGAGGAAATTCCCGCACTTGCTGCTTTAGTGAATTTTTAGTGCCTGTCAGACAGGGCAATACGAATGTCCTCTGAGTATCATACATGTCCATCCCTGATTTCTGGAAGTGGGAGGTCACCTCCACCGTCCCCGCATCAAAGATCAAAGAAGCAGTTTTATTCTTAATGCAAATTTTGTGCCAGCCCTGTTCCTGTGCGGCCTGTATCCTGCACAAGCAATCCAATTGCAGGACCATGGGTAAACACGAAGATGCACAACCACTGCTGGCATCTGCTCCTGTCGATCGGAAATATCAATGACAAATTTAATTAAGTTCTGACACAGAAAGCACTACAGAAACAAAGTAATGAAAGAATTTAATGGTTGAGACAAAAAGCGCACAGCTTTTTCCTAGAGCAGATTAATGCGCTAAAATGGAGAACCCCCTATGCAGCCACGTATTGGTAAGCTGAAAAGATAATTGAATTTGCGCAAAGGTCTGCGCCTATTCATTCAGAGGCATGGTGCAAGCTTGGACTTACTGAAGAACCATTCGGCTTTCGGAAACAGAAACTGTGGTGATGCCTATGTCACTTTGGAGCTCCTTTAGCTCGAATATTTCCGAGCATTCGCTCATATCCCGATTAAGTCCAAGCGCCACCTCGTAAGTATCAGTTGCGTTAATAACTCCACCAATGACCACGTTGTCTTCGTGCCCTATAACTACGTTATGGACACCTTGCTGGAATCCTAAGTCAATGGAGAACAACATATCAATAATATTCTTACTCAATTCACGAAAAGAAAATACACTCCCCAATGAAGAGGCTGAGTAAACTAAGCACTCCCCCCCCCCCCCCCCCCCGCCCCCCCAGCGTGGACTGTGGCATCAGTTAGGAGAACTGACCTGTTTGGGAGAAAAGCGATACAAAAAACCACTTCCTGGACTCCAGATCTAGGGATGATCGGTCATCTGATGACGTAACTACATACTGATCCGAAGCAGGGTCCTCAGACGGTCCTGAACTATCTTTTTCTATCAGGCTTCTTCTAACGCTGATCAGGTCATCAGCCGATATGAAGCTGGGAGCAGCTCTGGACCGTGACATGGATGTCGCTCTCGATGCGGCCGCATCCCCAAAAGACCAGCACGCTGCATACTGCTTACCCACAGAAACCGTCACTGAGAAGTACTGCTCCGTGCCGGCTGCATTTACAGCATCAGGAAATGTGGTTACTCCTCCGCTCAAGTTATGGGCTGCAAACACAAACAAGAAGAAGCACACGCTTCATCCCCAAAGCATCGAGGCAGTTCATTGTCTAAAGACTAACAGCAACCGAGCTATCCAGCATATGGTAGTCTGCGCTGAGGAATCCTAACAAAATACTCACAATTTGAGCAGATGTCAGCCTCCTGTTCAGCCGCCGCCGTGCCTTCAAGGGGTGTATATTGGAAGTACCTTAAAAGGTTCCGATTTGACAAGTTAGTACCGCGGACAACAAGGTATTCTCCGTATTCTTCAGAAGCTGAGTGGGTAGTAACAACAGCAGCAAAAATACAAAGATGTTGTGGATTGCGAGACCTTCACTAAAGGCGAATAACAAGGCCAGCACAGTATAAACTGCAGCTACTGAGACTGTTCCCACAAAACCGAATATGTTCGGTTCCAATGCCTTACCAATAAGCTCGATACCTCCTTTGGAAGGCCCACGTGTCTCTAACTCCCCGGCAAGCACTAATTTGCTTCCAGAAGCATCGCATTCCTGCTCTGTTGACGGGCAGTAGCATATTTTCATGTATCCTTGGACTGTTGTCTTGATGCGTATTCCCCATGAAGTCCAAATCATTTCCGTATCACCTGAAACGCTATTCTCTGAAACGGAAAATGATTCAACTGTCCCCAAACTGTTCAGCGTGCGGTTCTCCTCCTCCATTACAAGATCAGGATCCATATCTTCCGTTCCAGGGTCCCCGCAAATGTCAGTTGGACCCCGGATACTGATGGCATCGTCTGTGCTGAGACTCTGGCCTATCAGCTGGACGCTGAAGTAGCTGCCCACCACCACGCGTGGTGCAATGAATGTGGGACCTGAAGCAGTAAGCAATCAAGCTTAACAAAACGTTGTGGAACTACATAAGCGGCAGATGGACTTGAATGCGAATGTCCTTGCCTCGATAGAGGCAACGGACTTCAAAATCAAAAAAATACAATCAGGCGAGGATGGGTCTATACATTTATCTGAATGATAATGTGTGCAAGCCTATATAGGCCCGTCCGCCGATATCTATGTCGCCTTCACGATATCTCAAGGACTATTTTGCTGGTGCACTGGCGGCGGCTGTTCAACTGCTAATGAAATGTACCTGTCACGCCAAAGCGGCCGAGCTGTACAGTGAAGTCATTCGCAGTTAAGCAGTCGCCGCCAGGGCACCAGCAAAATAGTCCTTGAGATATCGTGAAGGGGACATAGATGTCGGCGAACGTAGCAAGAGCCCGGTCAGCAGAAACGGTGCCAACGAAGCTGCGCATCTGCGGCTTCCCATCGCTCTGGCAAGTAAACCGGTTATTACTGAGCGGATCCAGAGCTGGCGAAAGCATAATAACTGGCTTGTCGATCAAATTAACCCCTTCGATATTCAGAGAAAATCGAACGCCGGCGCGGTAGCGGGGGAGAACATCCTGCTGCAGCGGCTTTGGTCCTGTGCCAATCAAAACGCTTCACAACAAAAATGGTCTGCTCATTCACAATTTCTAAGGCTATTTGCGGTGGCAGCAAACGCCAACCCCATGGCTGCGTGCATGTCTCCTATAAGCAGCTTTCCTGGCATCTTACCGGACAATTCCCAGGCTTGCACGAGGAGCTGAAATCGATCTGCAGTTTCGCAACCCAGCAGATTTCCATCGCAAAAGCAAACTGCATACTTGTCACCTGCCAACGCTGCTGTGTACAATTCATCGACAATGACGCACACGTCTTCCCATATGAGGATGCTGCCGAGTTCGCCGTCCTTCACAGCTGTAGGAGGTCCAGTGGCTGGTGCGCAACCGAATGCCGCGGGGGAAGAATAGTCATCCGTTTGCTGCTTGCAGGAAAAGTTATTGAATATGTCGCTGCCTTTGTAAGCGTAGGCTCGAATGCGATAGTTGTCTGCCTCATCGCCAACGATAATGCTGTTCATAGGGATTTCAACCGAAAACTTCTGGCCAATCACAACCGGTAAAACTGTTTGAGCTGTGAGAGGGCCTGCAATTCGATGAGACATGAGGGACAGCACAAACGAACCCGCATATATTTGTTACAGGATGCCTGCACTCAACTTCAATGCGGACGTGGGCCGCAATAAGAACTATGCAGTTGGGGAGAGGGCCGATACTACATCTGGACGTGCAGAAAGGAAGCCTACCATGAATGTTGAAGGACCCCAGACTGACACCCGTGGTGGCACCATCTTGTTTCCAGCACAGGTTGTATACTCCCGCTCCCAGCTCCACAAGGTCGTGGAACATAAAGGCAGATTCACGTGTTTCGTAGACAATGGGGTAATTCGGGTCGGTCAATGTAGTTTGCTCGCCAACTCGGGTGTCGCTGATGTAGGCCCCGCCAGATTGCAGCACTGTCCCAGCTACACTGCAGTCTTCCTGCATTAGGTTCGTTTCGCAACAGCAAAGCATTACAACATGACTCATGGTAATCTGAAACGCCTGCTGCGGTACGTTGGGACATCCCGCCATTCTATGACACCCGCATGGTTCAGAAAGCTTACTTCCTGAGCGTAAACTTGACTCGCCGCCCATTGCTCCCTGGTTGCCTCTGAGTCCACTGCAATATATTGGAGCGTTATGGTGCAAATGGATCCTGAACGGCAGGTAAATTCAGCATCTTGCCTAATTGGCCCGTTGACGAATATTTGGCCAACTTTGACAGCGTAGTTCGACGCTCTCTCGCAATGGGCTAGAACCTCAGATGGGTGTCCAAAGGGATCGGAAAGACCTGCCACCTTATCGTGACAAATGCATACAGAAAGGGGCCCTTTGCCCGTGTCGAAGGGCGCCCACGCAGCGTTGCCGTTAGTAATTGGTGAAAACCCTTGCAAGTTCCAGGATGGGTTTGTTTTAGCACTTTCACAGCTGACCCCTTCCTTTAACACCAAGTAGAACCCGTCGTCGAACGTTCCCACTAAAGACAGCCGAATATCCGAGGTCGCAAACACTTCTAAGTGGGGTGCGTGGGAAACTGGCCCTTTAATCAACAAATTCCCTATGCGCCATCCATAGTCTTGCAAAGTAGTGCACTCACGCTCGCTACACCCGCACATTACTAGCGAGTCGATATCCATTACTGCGCAGCGCAAACAATTTCAAACCACTAATTATTCTCATAAGTTAAGGAGATAGCATACGCAGGCGTTTGCTCTGCGACGCTGCAAAGGAGCACTCAGCAGACTCCGTCTGGAAAGGCAACGCAAAGAACTAACCTGGAAGCCTTCCTGGAAAGGAAACTGATATTTTCTCCGGTTTGACAATGTCTGTGACCATGATTCCTCCGTTTGGAACGGGGCCCCACTCAGTTCCATCTTGACCGCAACCGCCCTTAAGCACTGCGATGTGCGTGCTACCAGAAATGTTCTGGGCCTTAAGACCCTCCGCTCGGCACCTCTGGCCAACGTAACAAGATGCGTCTTGGTTGGGTAAAACGCCTGAGAACCAAAGTGTACACGAGCTACGCAATCTCTGAGCAGCTACCGACAGCCATAGAACTGGAGCGTTTCCAACATGAAAGGAAAAGGTGGCCTTGGCCAAGGAAGTAGAGGAAGTTCGTACCTGCAATCGACACAGTCCCGAACTTCGCCGAGTAGTCACTGATGGATTCAAGAGAAGACCCTGCATCTTCCACTGCCTTCCAGCAAAGCTCGAGGCCTTTTTTCATTTGGCTTGCTGAAAGTTCCAAACGGTTTGTCCATCGGAACACAACTGAAGCATCGCTGCCATCGACAGCCTCTGATATCTGGTTCAGGCCCACCTCACCCGTCCCACTATTTCCGCATTGTGATAGCAAGGCTACCTTATCTTCTGCTCGCCAATTCACGATATCTATTGTGACCTCGCAGGATCCACCGATAAGGCACAAGAATGTGTAGTCAGCTTTCCATGGGCCTGCCGATATTACAAACACAGAGAAGCGGCCACAAGTTTCTTGAAGGGTGCTGCGTAAGACCCCAGTTTGAGAACGCTCGTTAATGCTTGCACAGCGGATGCAAATTACTACGCACCTGCTGGCACTAGAGAAGCTATTGCCACATAAGGAACAGGGCGAGTGTCGACCGCATCTTGTGGAAGGCTTGAATCGTAATACTGGAGAGTGGCCGGGGCAGGAGATGACAGGGTGTCTGCTGGAAAATCCTGAAAGCTAACCGTGCACACGTCGGCTTGCTGCTCCAAGACGCAAGGAAGCGAACTTTCCCCTCGTGTCACCACCAGTTTCCGCCCGCTGTCTTGCTGCTTTAATGGACTGCTGACGGTAAACGGCAGCTTAATGCGCTGTACTAAAGACACGCGAAACTCGGTATTCCATACGTCTGCGCCAAGAGCAAAAGGCGCATCAATTCAACATACGATGTGGTGTAATCTTGTGTTACAACTTTGCCGAAAGATGAATGACGACAGACACCACCTCAAAGCCTCACCTCTTATAGTCAATTGCCCAATGTTAACCAGACGATCCGGCGTGCATGTTGTTGAGTCAGTGCAGTAGCATATCATTTTCTGCACCTGCCGCAGGCCTCCAAGAGCCAGTTCGCGATTCACTAGTGACGTGAATCCATACATGTGCCATTCAAATGCAGAACTTGTGTCCAAATCACCAGAGTTTGCTGCGGTCAATCGCACTGACATCCTGCCTCCGTTGGGGAGTCCCTCATCCACCGAGTCGTCTGCAAAACATAACATTGCCCACTGAAGCCATAAACAATGAGGACACTCACTGCAAACAAGCGAGCATTGGCAAGGCGCCTACTTTTTAGACGAAATCCCCCAACATTTCGCATGTTAACGTGCATTCACCTGCACAGTCAGAGCGGATGAGGAGCTGGGGAAGGAATGAGACGAATTCCTGCATTGGCATATCCCTGATCCCCAGGAGACAGGTAGTGTCGTAGGTACATTCATGCGACACCCCTGAGGCTGGAGCCCAGTACGACAGCCTTAAGATCTCTATGTCAAAATCTTCCGGGTTGGCGCACATCAAATCGTCGTAGCACCAGCAGAGAGAAAGTTCATGCACGCTTGTGTCTGTCCCCAGAACAACAAGTTCAATAACTTCTGACGTCCCGAAGGTGATTTGAATGCCGGTTCCCCCTAAGAATCAGCACAACCCAACATGGTGAGTTCGCTTTGCTACTGATTTACAAGCCGCCATTATCATGCACAAGAGTGTGTGAATATGGTGCCTTACCATTCACTGCCTCTACTGATTGCACAGTGAGGGGAACTGCAATGCTTGAATCTGCAGATGCGCAAGTTCCTTTCTCCTTAAGGTAGAGCTGTTGCAAGGAGAGTGGCAAGCTGTCTTGTGCTGCTTGGTCTCCTCCCCAGCCAATGACATCGATGCGGACGATCGGAGGCACGCCGGCATATGCAGTATTCGAACTGGCTTTAGAGTCGATAAAGACAAGTCTACCAATGAACGAGGTACTCCACGCGGGAATGCTGCTTGCAGCGATATTTGCGTGCTCGGTCCAGCAAATTGCCAGAGGCATGCCAACAAGTCCGGCGACTTCCAAAGAGCTGAATGCAACGGTAATCTCAAGCTGGTCGTTAAGGACAAATCCGCGTTTCGTTGGTAGAAGGTAAAGGGGGGTTGTGCACGTATCTGGCGAACTGCTCGTCAGCTTGGAAATGTACAACAACGAGTCCCTCTCCATTATAGCGGGGAGGCTTATTGTGCATACGGCACCTGAATCCCTTATGCACATCACTAGTAGCTCCTCCATAGCTGAGAAAGATTAACAAAGCACATGACAGGTTTGCTCCTGAAAATTGCTGTGCTATTGTTTGCTGTGGGCCTGCCCCCCCTTACTTGTCACAAACTAAGGCACCGCCTAGGTACGCTGTCCGGTGTGCTGAAACCGATGTTATGAGGCACAGAGGCAGAGGCAGCTGCATGGGGAACGTTCCTGACTCACACTGAACCAGTAGAGACCCGACATTGTCGGTGTAGTCTGTCACGTTGCACTCAGGCGTCGATTGCGTGTCACACCAGCACAATTCATACTCTGCAAGCTCCCGTCCCTCGGCTCTAATCGGCGAGGAAAAGGAATATGTTGTCCCGCTCGAGAATCTGAATCGTCCTGAGTAGAAACACAGATTCTAGCCACGCTGCCGTATCCCATATAGGCCGAAAACTCAAGCTTAATAAGAGGGCGGGGGGGAACCGCTTTATATGTCAACAGCTGCACGCGCACTTGCGCATCCTACCTCCGTCCGGGAGCTCTAGCGCAACCGCAGCTTCATCTCCACAGATTCCGTTGAAGGCCTGTATTTTTAAAACTCCCTCAGCCAGAAAGGAACCCTTTGTAATGACATCGATACCACAAACGGAGCCCGAGACACAGAAGGCAGTTATTTCGCTGACGCCTGTACAGAGGTAAAGCATAAAATGCAACTCATCCAGGTGGCAGTCAAATCTTGGAGATGGCCCTGTGGACTACTGCTGGCAGGCACAGAGCATGGCTCAACCGCAAGATGCCAGGTATAGATCATGCACTGTGCCTCACCGTATCCCACCGCCTTGCCAATCTCAAGGGTAAAGTCTTCCAGCCGGTCCGTGGGTTCCCGTAAACCGTTCCAACATATTGCCAAACTATCGTCCACAGGCAGCGGCGAAATAACAGTCATGCTGTCAACTGATAATAGCTCCTTGTCGTCCTGCTGCAGTAAGGATACAATCCCGTCCTCCAAACGCGGTAGCTGCTTCCGCCTGCCTGCCGGGTAACTGCTTCTGCGCCTCGGTCGCCTTGATTTACGCTCTACAAAGCTCGGTTGGCTTGCCCATCCTGAATTGAGGCACACGCCCGCACCATGGTATAAGACTTGATTTGACGCTTGCGCTCTGAGGCGACAGCTGTAGGATGCAGGAGCTGTTTCCAAAGTTCTCTCCTCCTATGGTGTTGCGGATAGAGAGGTATTACCCTCTTCAAAGGCGGCAGAAGTATAACCCTGGGGAAACTCCGTCACGATGCCAATGCCAGGACCCTCAGAGCTCTGAATGCACAGGAACCAGGTGCTTTAAACGCGCTTTAGCGTCCTGGCCACAGCACGCATTCATCTCGCTATCGTCCGGAAGGGTGCTGTGGGCTGACCTACCCCACAAGACTTCACAAAAGCCACTCGACTCATCTCGTGACTCATCGATGCCAGTTTCACCCCTGCTACTACAAACGCACAAGGCTGGTCGAGTCTGCACCGGATAGTAGGCAGTGGTTTCTTGACGACAGGGCCTGAGGCACAGCAACGGGAGAAATGAAAAGGAGACATAAATGCTCAGGAAGCACTGCATGCAGCACAGCTTCAAGACGGTCCCAACACACGATATGAGCGCTAAGGCCTATGCAAGGTGTGTGTGAACTCATTCGCTACTACAAAGGAGCGGCAGGCCAACACCGCTCGCTGCCTTGTTGAGAGCAGCGTATATTGCAAGTCAGTCTTAATTAGCACTTGAGGTGTGCATTAGGATCAGAATTCACAACATTCAGCGCCTACCGGCCCATGTAAGCATTCCAACTCGCTTTGTGCATGGCCGCGATCCGTTCTTCAAAGGATCGCCAGAGCAGGATGGCAGTGCCCAGCATAGAGTCACACCAGTGGAAGAGGTAAGCCACTTGTTCTGCTCAGTCGTCAAGCGAAATGTTAGACCATCGATCTCTGAAGCGGCCAAGGTCAACTTTGTGACACCGTTAGAGATGGCTTCGGTAGCCTTCACATACATTTCATCCGACGAGCTCTCAGGACAGGCCACATCACCTTCAAACGCATACAGACTTGAAGATGGATCGAGATGCGGTTCCTGAGTGGTATGAGCAAGACAATCAGACAGCAGAGCAGGGTTCCCCATCCAAAACCCACAGCCGCACCCCTCGCAACTATCACAGCGGTTGCTACTAATGCCTGTTAGGAAGGGAAAGCCACAACCCGCATTCACGCTAAACATGCAACAGTCTGTGCCAGACCAAGCAGCGCTGAATGGAGCACGCACCAAGTTGGCGAATGCATCGAAAGAGGGGCTGGTCTCGTCCTCGTCAGGACTGCGGTTGTCAAGAGCGTAATATTTGGAGACCTTTTCAGGGGCAATCTTAATTTCGCATTGCTGCTTGTCACCAACTAAACAAATTCCCTGGCCATTGAGAAGCTCTGCAGGAGCAGATGACCCCGGAATGTTGCCCACATACTGCCTGAAAAACAAAATGACGGTGCATGCAGGTATCTCACCTTCGCTTTACTGTTACGGCTACTGTTGCTGTTGCTGCTGCTTTCCCAGCAGCAGCAGCATGCAGTCCCCCAATGGAATGACCCAGAAGCCCCTGGTTTTACTAGTACGGCGCTGGCAAAGCATTGCATGCAGGTATGTGCTAAACCTACGGTGTACCGAAGGTCTTCAAGTCCGTGTCCATAGCCACAACACATAGCTTCCGACTCTCCGGTGGCAGCTGCGTAGAATAGGTCAATTCAGTCAGAGAGCTCGTGGTAGTCCACGCCGACTGGTGGGGCAAGACGACAGCAGCCGATAGCTGCTCCTCAGTAAGCGTCGTACATGTCGGAGTCCCATCTTGATCTTCTATCAGCAAACCCAACAATCGGTTACCTCCCATATTTTCTTGAGCTGCCACAGTCAGCTGAAAGGTGCACGTGCTAAGCTCAGTGCCCGAGCAGACGACCGCTTCATCTGCAGGAACGGTCACACGCACAATCGCATGCAGCGACCCTTCTACCTGAGGACGAGACCTTCGCAGTCACGCTCACTGCCCCCCCCCCCCCTCCCCTGTAGGCAGCATCTCCCCTGTGTGCGGTCCTCCTGATTACTGATATATACAACACCACCGCGCCGCTGAATATGTATGCTTACTTCAAAGCTGCAGCATGGAGTGAAAATGCTTACCAACGATGGAGAGGACGGGCCGAACCTCGATGATACCTAGGGACTCTGAGTAGGCGGAAGGGTCATCGTTACGAATGATTTGAGGGTTCCAGCAAATCTCGTAAAGCCCTGGCGAGCCCTGTGGGGCCCAGAAAGAAATACTCTCATCGGAGACAGGATCGCTTTCACCGGAGATAGAAGTGCTTTCATCGGAAACAGAATCGGTTTCCTCAGGGACAGAACTAATTGCACCGGCGACAGAATTGCTTCCATTGATGGCAGACCCGTTTTCATCAGAGCCAAAAATGTCCTCAATGGAATATCCAGATCCGAGTCCTTGCCGGAGTCCTGCCCTGGTACCCTCGTTTGTGCTGTGCCTGACTTGCGCGTTGGTGGACAGCTCCATCATCACCACACCCTCGTCCAGCTCGCCTGCTGATTGGTGCTCCTCGTCCGCTGAAGAATTTCTAACATCTGAACAAGCATCCACGAGAGACAAAACGAACATCTCCAGAGGTCGAACCAGTAGCAAAGCATTCTCTGCAGATGTAGTGCCGAAGTGTGCAGCGTTACACTGGCGAGCGCGCGGCTCTGTGCTACCCCTTTGAAGAGGTACGGAAGGGCGCTTTGCCGCGTACACCCGCTAGGTACCTATCCATCAGTACGTACCGACGCAGCGATACATGCCAAAAAGCTTCCTTGTGCCCGTGTCGCCACAGGTGTCAGCGAAAGTCACTTGCAAGGCAGCATCGGTGTCTCCGGTCGGCTCGGAAGAACCATGAGCGACGGGCATGAAGAAGCAAAGTGTCTTGCCCTCGCAATAAGCGTTCAGCAAATCCGCAACATCCATCTGCCCGCAGACCCCCTGCAGATCCACCCACTTGGCCTCCACAAACTCGGTAGCTGTACCCTGCTTGCAGCGCGTGCGGAAAAACTTGTCGGATAGTGCCCAAAAATGCACTGCGAACAAACAGCCAATCATAGAACCCGGGTAAGAATTACCATTTCGCAGAATGCCCCAGAGATTCAAAACTACAGAGAAGGCCTCCCAGTTCTCCCCAGAGTTGTTCACACTCTCAAGTTCAAATAATTCAACAGGGTCAATGTACTTTCAAATCTGTGTACTGCGGTTAATGCCATACCCGGCTCCAGGTCCTCCTCTGTCAGGAACCCTCCAGAGGTGCTAGAACCCAAGATAAGGAAGCTTGAAGCCCCAACCTTTGCAGACCGAAGCTGTGCAGTTCCAAGGCCCTTGGCGGCTCCGCACCTCTGCAGAATTGCCAGCCTACTGAAAGAGTGGTCTAGCTTTGTAAGGTTTTTGCCCTGAACGGTTATTGGACAGACGCCGCTGTGAGAACAGGATATTTGTAAGGCCTTCCTCGGATAAAGAGGTCCTACCCAAAGCGCCTGACCGATTTTTGTCGACTTCCGAGTGCCATCATCCCGCCAGCATATTGTGGAGGAGCCGTTCTGAGACAGCCAAGCTCTCCCAGAGCCAAACCTGTACGTCATGTACTCCACCACCTCATCATCAGATATCGGTTCGGCTGAGAGACTCAACGGCGAGCCGAAGTTTAGCTCGGAGTCCTCCAGGCCCACAGCACTATCATAGAGAGCGCTATTTTCATCGGGGCACTCGGCTTCCCCAGGGAGCAAAAACACACTGCTTTGCTCTGGAAGGATCCACGGCTGCAATGACAACATCAACACCAAACATCTGGAATGCTCACGGTACAGATGCATATGGGGAGTGAGACGCACGTGGGGACAGCGGCGGGGTCAGTGGGCTTGAGAAGAGAACAGGCCCAGCGCCCATCCTCTTTCGATAAGTGCTCAGGCTTTTCCTTACGCACTGACCTCGTTGACAGGAAACAGCGCAGGGTCATTTGGTGACCCTGCAGTCACGCCGAAGACGCAGGCACTAGTCTCTGTGTCGCTTGCCATGCACGGGACAAAGCCCAATGCCAGGGCAGTGCTGGAGATGGAGCCTCCAAGCTGTCCAGACGCAGGTCCTGAGACGCTTACAAGGGGTGTCCTGTGTAGAATGTAAAGCAGAAAGACCGTTTGCAGAGTTTCGGTGAAGCTGTAACTAAACTTACGGGGCATTCTGAGAAATCATCTGCAGTGCGAGGAGGCAGCTGCAGATCTGTCGCCACCTCACCAAGTTTTCCTGACGGGTGCAGATTTCCCTCCAAAAATTACCGTAGTCCAGCAGTACGTCGTCGGCTTTTCCGTAGCTTGCACCTCCAAGGACATAATGGCTACCGTGCCCTCTGTGCCATCTGTTCCTGTTTCAACAGATGAGCCGTCTTGACGGTTGCGAATCAGCACTTTTTCGAACTTCACTTCATGTGTTTTGTGCAGCGTGACGAGCTTGCTGCCGCTGCTACAGCTGGAGCCGTCTGTGAAGGTATCGGCGCTTATGCTGCTCCAAAGGCCTTGAGCCGGCACCCGACCCCCAAACGCCTTGGCAGTCGTCTCGTCCAGCAAGGCGCTCACTTCAATTATTACACTCGCAGCAAATGGCGACTTCCTAGAAACCGTGAGCGCTGAACGAATGACAAGAGATTTCACGAGACTTCCACTCAAGACGATGCAAGCATTCTTTTTCCTTAGAGTGTCTTGCTTTGGCAAAACACGCACAACGATTTAGCCTCACACAAAGGTGTAGAGTAAGTGAACTGAGATATAGGCCCCCGTTCTTTCTACAGGTTAGAGCTTCGTTCTGTTCCCACCTCTCACGACGGGTAGAGGCAGAAAAGTAACGCTTGACACTGTATAGCTAAAGTTTGCCTTGAAGGGTACGGATTCAAAATCCGTAGTTGACCCAGGAGAGCTGCTGGAATTCCAGCACAACTTGTATCCAAAGCCCGCCACTGCAGGTACTAGGAAAGTCGCTGCGCCTTCCTCTGCGGCTTCGTTCTCGGCTGGATGCCAAGGAGTCGAGTCAGGATCCTGCACATCCCGCCCCAATACAGCTACAGGGACAGCAGGTAAGAGGAAATTCACAGCATCTAGTGCTCTAAGCCATGCGTGAAGGGTCCGGGGCCTGCTAAGCGGATCCAACGGACTGTATCAGCCTCTACGGAGAAAGTGTGCGAGCCACTACTCATGCATGGTTGCAGCAGCTAAAGCTTATGAGCCTTAAGCACATCCTGCAGGCTACAACTGGAAGGGATCTATATGGACTCACATAGCAGTTACTGGAAAGAGCAAGCCTGGGAACGCTGTAATCCAGGGAATTCATTTGGAAGCCTGAAATTGTAACTCGGCAACGGCCTGCCTCCAGTTGTTCGCACAGTGTTTCGGTGGCGGTTGACTGGGTCGGTCCGATCCACTTTGCTGTCCCCAGACTCTTCACGCATGACTTAGAGTCGGGGTTTATGCAGTCGTTGTCTATTATGCACAGAGCTGCTGACCCGCGAGTCCCCAGAATACGCGAGTCCCGCTCCACTGTTACAGTCACTCTGTCCGAAGTGAAGCTGCTTACTACCTGCTCCGGACTAAGCCCCTGTTCGTCTGTTGGAGTGCTGAAGTCGATATCCCCAGGGTCTAGAGGACACGCATCCTGGGGGACCGCCGCCACACTCATGTTTGAAGGAACCATAGAGAGCTGAGTCAAGCAGCAAACGCAAACCAAATTTTCCTCAAGGCTCCATGAGGATGGCGCCTTTGAGTGAACTGTATGATGCAGACTACCAGCTATCAAGCAGCAGATCACAACGGGAACAGCGAACGGTTAACTCACACTTTGCAACACTTGCCCCTTCGGACCTAAAACTGAGCTTGGCTCGAGGATGCCGGTCGCCGTGCAATTCGCAGCTGTGTCGAGGCTGCATATGACTTCAAGGGTAGAGGACGGTAATTCGACTCCTGGGAGCCTCCCAAGGTAGCTCCTAAGACAGTAAAAAGCAGGCTTCATCTTTCATAATGCAGGGCGGAAGATTACCTCTTCAGCGCTTAAGGAAGTCCATTTACCTCACACCAATAAGCAGCACAATAGCTATCGCCAGATGCCCCTAGCTGATGAGGCATCTGTTGAGCTTACGCATTCACGGAATCCGCCGCGAAGCTGGATGGCGTGAAGAAATGAGCCCAACATATAGACGAAGCTTCCTGCTGGACTGCAGCAACAACAGTTCCTAAAGTCTGTCCGTCGTCCGTTTCCTTGGCCGCCGTGACCGACATGTAGGCTGTAATCACTCCCCCCCGTGCGTCACCAACGTAATTGCAGGCGTCTACGTCCTTCTCTGTGGGGGCACGCTTAAAGTAGACTCTAGAAGACCCCAAAATGTAAAGAGGCTTCAGCTGGGCTGAAACCGTCAGTGTCACAGCCTCAGGCGACTGTTGAAACAGCACAGGCGGCAACTTCACAGCTGCAGCGAATATACATGCACACAGTCCGCTGCAAACACTCATGCGCCCTCATGTATCATCGGGGCTCCTTTATAAGGGCAGCAGAGGGTCGAGCACACTCCCACACTCCACAGTCTTATGCTTCTGATAGTCTCTGAGTGCCGCGAATTGTATGTGAGGGCCATCGTGGGCCCCTCTGTTTTTATCTAGATGGCTCGATGCCAGTGTCCTTTCTCCTCTGCTCCTGTTATCTCTCCGCGTTTGTTCTGCTACTTGTGTTTGTTCCTTATTCTGCTAAGCATCGGGAGCAATGCAGGGACCAACACAAAAATGGTGAGGGAGAACGAATCCTGCGGAATGTGTGCTCCTCACATTGTAAGGAGGGCCGAGGGAGGAAGAGAACGCGGCCTACTGACACAGTGTGGTCCAGCAGGTTGTGCATGGAACCCACGGATGGATTCCAACACAGCTGCAGGCTGTCACGGCTGGTAGTAGCGTTCAGCTCGAAGAATATTGCCGTCGAAGTGTGTAGAGTGACAGTGCTCTTCATTTCCTGGAATACGGTGCCTGAGACCTGTTCCGCACGTTCTTCCAAGGCCTCAAAAGAGGATGGAGGCCCTGAATGCGCACGCCCAAGGTTCTGCAAGCAAAGTCTGTCCTCCCCCGGCCAAAGTGCAGCTTAAAATTGTCTGCCTTCGTACTCCTAACCGACGCGGTGAGCCGCGCGGCCCCACAATTACACAACGAAGCCTCGGGAATTCCACGCAGGAATACACATCTTGTCTATAACATGGCACTCACCAGCAGCGACGCCCCCCGCACCCTCCTGGGCAAGCGCGCCGGCGGATGAGATCTGCAAAAAGCTTGCGTCGTCCGAAGGCAGTGACAGGTCTACACCCCCAAAAGCATTCAAAAGAGGAAGGCTTCCTTCCCCTGAGACTTTCTGAATTGACAGACATCCAACGCAACGAACTTGCACTTGTACACGGGCAAGCACCCATTGCATGCACCTACACCTATACCAGCAACGACTGTTGACTTCTACCGGCTTCTATGAGCAATGCGTCCACTTGAGGTGGCATAGACAGCAAAAGGGGCCTCTGCTAGCAGCGATTAACAGTAAGGATTGAGCGCAAATGGTGGGGAAGGGCTTGCGCCCTTCGGCTTCAGTAGTGAGGCTGTTCAGGTCCATCCAAGGGCACGCACTCACCCCACAAATGTCAAGCGCCGCTAAACGACTGTAATGCATGCTGACAAAGCTCATGTTTACCCCACGGATCTCGATTTTGCATGGCTGCCCATAGTGGCACATGAAGAACTGGTCGTATCCTGCCGTCGGACCTGCAGGAGTGACGATCAGCCCAGCGCAAGCAGCCATAAAATTGGCCCCACATCCTTCGTTTCAAGGCAAACCATGTAGCAAGTAGCCACCTCAAGCTCCTCAGCATGACACAATCTGCAAATGTAAGGTTTCTTAGAACCGCTGAGGACCCGCAGGCGCTACGGCCCCTCTCGTGCAATCTCCGGTGCCGACACATCCTTACCTGTCCAGCGCATGTAGCCAAGACGCTGAGTGCATCGCCCGCTTTCCCAGCAGGTCTCTGTCGGATTTTTCAGTCCTTCTTGGGTCATGCAGATTGTAGCAATTTCGGCGTCGGCAACCCATCGTTTGAGTTTCGGCGCTACCGAGAACATCACCTTGGAAGAATCTGCATCCGTCAAAGTCATCGCCACCGCAGAGGCCTTTAGCAAAGCCGCAGTATCCTCCGGGTCGCCCGCGAAAACGTCGAAGTCAGGATGCGAAGGGTCATCAGGGCAATTCACTTTGCCTTTCAGTAGCTTCACAGCGACAGTGCTCGGATAAAACGCTTCCTGCAGCATCCGAAACAACATTTGCATGTGCATGCATGCATGCATAGAATCATCCTCGACTGAAGGCAGAATGATCGAAGCAAGTCGCAGCTCTTCCGCCCGTGAGATCATGTAGGCCTGCGAAAGCGCCTGCACTGAAGCCAGAAGACCTCCTGCAGCAGGCATGCCTGCTGCGCTGCAGCAGCAACAAAGTTCGCGCTCACCCAGGGCTGGTCGATAGTGGTTGAGTCCGGATAGAGGCCTATAACACAGTCTCCCTTGGGTGCCAGAGAGCAGCGGCCCTCCCTCGCAGAGACTGTCTCAGGCCGCGTAGGCACAGGGGCTTGCCCGAGGCTAATAATGTCGGTGAAGTACTCGGTGATGCGATTGTAGAGACATAGTTTGGAGCGGACTGTGGGAGCAGGGACCGTGAATATCAGCAGCTGCTGATCGTCATCGAAATCCCCAGGGTAGGTAACACCGTCAGCCTTTGCTGTGTTGAGCTGAGTGTTGCACCTCGTGTCGAACTCCGTCTGTGCCTCCAACACTGCCAACAGCGCGGTCCCCGCCAGGTCCCCGGAGCTGTAACCCTCCACAGTCACGTTCAGAAAAGCGTTGTTTATCTTGCCGTCGGGAAAATTCAGCGTTAGGCCTGCCCAGACACACCACCGCATTTCACGCACAGACATGACTAGGAGGCGCGCACAGAGGCACCGCCGCCAGCGGCATTCCTGTGCATGCGCTAAGCAAACCATCGACTAAAGCCGAGCAAACGCCCTAGCCAGCAGCGCTCGTTCTATAGTGAAGAGGATGAAAAACAACAGGGTGGCTAGTTGAGATGAGACACAAGACGGAACAACTGGCATTTAACACGTCTAGATCTAAGGCCTCACTCCTCAGTCCGACGTTCCACCATCCTTTGGAGAGAATCAAACAGATAGATTCACACGCAAACGCACACACACGCATACACACAGCTGAAATCAAAATAGAGGCCCCACAAGGCTACGAGCATTCAGACAGGGCGGGAAGAGCTGGAGGAAGCGGTTAGGGGTCGCAATTTAAGTAAACCGGATTAACTACCCCCCCATATCTTCCCGTATCTCCCTGAGATGCAGTTTTGTGCATCCCAGCAGCAGCCGCAAATGTACGATCTCGCGCCGTTCTACGACCCCTGACTCACTTGATTGGGCGAAGCTAAAGCCTTCTGCAGATCACACAGTACACACAAGCAACGTGTAAAGCAAACGATGCAAGGAAAGTAGGTAGGCATGCGTACACAACAAAGCAAACGCCTCGCTGCGTGCTATGCCTGTCTTGCTCCCGGTCAGCCAATCGTTGATACCTCTAATTGTGGAGATTACGTAATAAACAAAGAAATGTCCACTCACCAGAACGTGCGTCGGGCCCAGGTGTAAACTTTGCTGAAAGCAGCCAACAGCAATAGCAGGAGCAGCAGTTCGTTTACGTGCAGGCACAGGTCAAAATAAAGCCCTACAGAACGAACGGTTTAGCTTAAAGCGAGCCCTTGTTTGCCTGCTGGAGCTGCGTCGCAGCGAAAGAGGACATAGTCGGCTCACCTGAGGCTATAAGAGTCCCTAGAAGGGATCCGTTCCCGCAGATCGAGTACTTCAAGCTTGTGGGGAGGAACGAAGGCACCTCGACCTCCGTCTTCCCCTTTACGGACACCGCCACCGTAATCCCTGGCTGCGTGCACAGCGCTGCACTGTCTTTTGTCTCTTCTCTAACGGGGGCAATCAACAAGGCAACCGGCACCTCTGTATCCTCGGCGCTGTGGAGTGTGAAACGGCAAGAGCTGTCGGTGCGTCTGTCTGCCCCCACTTTACAGAAAACCAGCTCGAAGCCTAACTCGCTGGGCAGCGCCTCCAGCCATACACCTGACGCCGCAGGTTTTGCTGCTGCTGGCCCCTGCAACGGCCTGAAGGACACAGAGGGGAGGCCCACGACTGTGGTTCTCGCGGCATCTGTCCCGCTGACTGGAGAGGAGCGGGAGGTGGTTCCGCTGCTGCTGTCGAGTTGCAGCAGCGCGCGCAGAAATCTAAACTCCTTGCCCTCAACACAGGAAACAGCTGAGTCCCCGACCCGAACTGGCGAGCAGTAGCAGACCTCGTACACTCCAGCAGGCAGCCCTTTCAGGCGGGTGTCTTTCCAAATATTGATTTGGGGTTGCAGCTGCCAGGGGCCGGCAAGAAGGGCCCCATCCCCACAAAAACCCATCACCCCCAAGAACCCCAGAGGGAAAGGGTGATCCTTGTTAGGGCGCCGCTCCATCGTTTCCCCCCACCAATCAACAATTGGCATTTCCAGGCTCAGCCAGCAGTCCTTCGAGCTTCCGCAGAGCACCAGAGGCAGGTCGCGGGTCCCTCGATTCCCTTTAGACAATATCCGCGGGCCTGGCACACAGACACACAGACACACAGACACACACACAGGCACTTACACGCCCAAACGGTCGCCAAAGGGCCGCGAGCTTATCAAACTTGCTTCGCTCTTCTACCCATTTCCCTTCTACAAGCGGGGCATCCCGACGGAACCTGGCAGGGGACGCTGGCTGCTAAAGCAGTACTCCTGTTGTGCATGCACGCAGGGTACCTGTCCTCAGTCGCAAGGAGCAGACAGACGCGAAGGAGGCATCGCAACTCCGCGCCCTCAGGCAGGGCGGCCCCGTTCCCTGTTGGGTAAGAGAGGCGCAGTCCGCGAACTTCTCCCCATCCAGGGCTTGAGGCTGTCCGTCGCAGAAGGTGGGATCCCATCTGCAAACGCATGCATGCGCGCAAGAGAAAGAGGCTTCAGCCATTGCTGGTTGAGCCTAATAGTGCTTTGGATCCCCTAACATCCTGCAGTACAAGCTAAAACAAGCATGCATGCTAAGAGCTAGTGCCGCCGCTGTTGCCGCTGCCGCCGCTGCTTCCGTTGTCGCTGTTCTGTAGGAGCAGAGCGGGCAGTCAGCCGCTGGTCTTACAAGGGCTTGGAGTGTGCGTTGTGGACGGGCTTCCAGGGGGGCCAGGTGCGTGCTGCTGTGCAGGCACCAATTATGGCGCTGAGGCGATTCCCGAGTTTGTCGGGAGAGGTCAAGGCAGCCTTGGGACAGTCCCCTTCTTTGCGTCTGCATGAAGCCCCAACCCCAGGAACGACCAAAGGGCACTGCGCGGGCTGAAACAAACCCAGCCACGACTCCTCACCTCCCGCCGTCATTTCCTGCACTCAAAGCCGCGCATCTGCACTCAAATGTGCTTTTGCAACTTCTCGTTTCAGAGGGGCTCTCTGTCTCGAGCAGCACACCCTCTATACCAGATGGAACGGGACAATACCACTCAGAAGCTACAGCTGCATAGGAGTACACCACCCTCATGTAACAAGATTAAAGCGCCACCACCCAATAGTTTGCTCGCAAGACAAGCAACACCCTGATTACTCCACGCCCCCAACAAAAGGTTGCGGCTCTCAAGCAGTTACTGCCGCAGATGCAGTTTTCCCCTTGCCAACACGCACAGCCCCCAACAGCGGGAAAAGGTCCTATGGCAAGGCCTAAGGAAGCCAACTGGGGTTGAAACATGATGTCTCAAACAAAGAGACGGGCCCATGGGGGGCGAAATAGGCGTGAAATACCCCATACATCAATTTTTCCCCAACATCTACTTCTAGGGGCCGGAAAAGGCATGCAACTCTACAACTCCCCCCCGGCTTCTTCCCCCTTCACACCGGCGGTTACAGCTATCACTGGCATATGCTTGATTTCAACGGACTCCTTCCTACTTACACTACACAGTGGCAGTACCAGCAGCAGCAAAAGCAGCAGAGGTAGCTCACTCTGACAAGGTTGAGTTCTCTATCGCTTTCGATGACGGCAAGGCTGGCATCGTCATGGTCAAATCCGACAGCCTCTGCGAGGTTTCTGCAATGTGCATTTGCAGAAAAGAAGTTATCGTTGTCTCGGCGTTCCCTCGTCTTGAGAAAGCACTTTGCACCCAGCTGTAGCGCCCCTCGCCAAGGACAGTCGCCCCCCGTCGGGAAGCCCTCAACGCCTCTTGCTTGGGGATATCGCGCAGCATAGAAGGTCGCCTCCCAAAGGCCCTTGTCTAGGCCTCGCGCGACGCCGCAGGGTGTACCCACCGTCACTCGTGTGCGCAATCGCAGCACCTCGACAGCTGAATCCTCCGCCATCACTTCGTCTTTAAATACACGGTGAGCCACGCACAAGTCAAAGCCCTGAGAGGCCCCGTCGAAGCCTGGGGGAGGGCGAGCCTCCAGCGCCAGCACGTATAACACACCGATGGAGCCGGCGCAAGAGCGCCCGGGAACCATGCCAAAGCGCCCCCTCGCCCCATCCTGTTCTTGCTGCTCCCTGAACAGGCAAATTGCTTGACCTGTGGAGCTACCAGTCAGGCGCTGCACGAGAGGCAGCACTTCCTGTTCGTCTGCAGGTGCGTAGAAAGTGCTGCTCACGGCCCATCTCCTCTTCTCTCCACCCCCAAGGCCCTCCCAATATTCCCCTGGCACGATTGCCGACTCCGCCTGCCCCCCAGATGATGCGTCTGCACTGTCTACTTTGCGTTTTATGATGTAGAAGCGTGATACACGTGCTTTTCCCAAGGCCATCAGTGCCGAACTCTCCGGGAAACTCGTCTGCGCATGTACAGACCTTCGACCGCCTGCAGCAAACATGTGCACAAGGACACACACACCCGCCTATAGCCATCCCTATATATATATATATATATATATATATATATATATATATATATATATATATATATAGTCGCAAGCCACCTAACAAACAGCCCCACACACAGTACTTCCGAAGAAAAAGAAACAGGCTTGCACAGGGAAAGCCCCTCTGGAACAGGCGCCTGGGAAGTCCACCACCCCCTAGCCCGGCCCAGCTCACACAGCTACCTCAGCTCACTCAGCAGTTTCGACACTACCCCCGGCAACTACACACCCACAGGCCGTCCCTGTTGCTGCTTCTTCTGCTACAGCTCCCACTGTCGCTACTGCTGCTGCTGCTACTGGTGCGTTTACTGGTGCTGCCACTCGCTGATGGGTGCGGCATTAGCACAGGCCTTCAGCTGAGTCGTTGAGGAGGGGTTTCAAGGGTCAGAATGCAGCAAACATACTTTCAATGTCAACTCTTTTGAAGGTACAGGAAGAGGGGACCTTCTCCAGGAATGAGTCCCAAGAAAGATCGCCTCGATGGAGAAGGGTAAGCCACGCAGTCATCCCACGATGCAGGCAGTCTTTGCTACAGCTGCTGTGCTCAAAGTCCGGCTGCTGCAGCGAAGGCCGCGTAAACATGCAGCGCTCCCTGTACACCTGAGGGAACCACCGCTCAGACCGGTGTTCCAGCAGGCACGTGTATGGGTCTGACGCCCCCTCGCAGGTGCCACCATGTCTGCAACACCAAACAACAGCAGCAGCAGTAAATATCATACAACACACTGTCCCACATAGCCATCTGGGGAGGACGCGAAGATAGTAGAAAGCAAGCAAACTAACTAGATCTTGGTCCAAGCTTCCTGCTCAGCACACCCCAAGCCCAGCTGCAAGCAGAGAAAACCCGTAGGTGAGCAAGGAGAGGGTGATGGTGAGGCTGCTGCCTGAGTGTATACTAACTTGTGCAAGAGGGCACGGCAGAGATTCCGGCAGTTGGGGGCCTCTTCTGGGTTGACAACAACGGTTTCACCTGCATTGATCTGCCCATACACCGCGCTGCTGCAGTGTATACCGTGGGGCTGTCCTTCTTCCTTTGTTTTCGTTCGTGCCCAGTTCTTCTTGCGCCCCTCGATTATTTCAAGGAGGGAGGTGACGGAGTCCCCACCCTCTGCAGACATCCGCAAGTTATATATTACTTTTGCATCAATGTAGTTACACAGTAATGAGCTACACCCGACACCGACAGCACCGAATCCGTAAAAATAGAACTCTCCTTCTGTCAGACCAGCAGTTTATGCCTAACTAGAAGCAGCAGACCCCTAAACCCCGAAAGTGTAGTTTGCACGAGCCCTAGGCAGCTTCTAAAGCAGCCCATGGCCGCATCATCGTCCTGTGACGAGCTGGCTGACCGTGGAGGAAAGACAGACAGGGTATGCGTTTGCCTCACCTGCAATTGCTGACTGTGGGCATTCCTCACTGCCCACCGGGCTTTGTTTGACAGTAGAGAGAACTCTAGGGCCCCGCTGTTCTGCGTGGCCAGGTGAAAAGCTGTGGACAAGGCCGATTAACAAGCAACAACAGACAAGAAGACGAGCCTTGCAGCCCCAAGGTAGCAGCTTGCGGGAACTGTTAGGCCCATAGAAACGACGTGAAATCGCCTTGGGACAGGGACTGGGCGGTGCTGCTTGTGTTGCAGAACTTGGTGTCGGCGAGGGAGCAGCAGCAGCAGCAGATGCCACACCCCGTGCTGCAGTCGCAGCAGCGTTACTGCTGCAGCAAGCAGCTGCGAGGGGTGCATAGTTGGGCCTCTCCCGAAGCTCCCCACCCCTTGGGCATCTAGGACGACACCCGCGTAAGGCACGGGCTGAGGAGAGCGCCATAGCGGACTGAGGGGGGCGCAGCCGTGAGCGGGATCGTTGCCGTACAAGTAGTGCTTTGACAAGAGAAACAGTTGTGCAGCGTCAATGACAAAACAAGAGAGAGCCTCTGGCCATCCCACGCATGCATTGCCACCTACGACTTGCGCCCGTAAACCGGGCAGTGGCGCTGGCGCCTTGAACAGGTGTCAGCGAAAGAAAGACGAAACGCCATGTTTCCAGCCTTGATCATGCTCGGCGCCCCTCCTGAATTTGAGAAGGGGCTGGTAAGACGGGATGGGCCGGCGTTTAGACACGACACCAGGAGGACACCAGGAGGTCTACGTGAGCTAGTTGACCACGAAGGGATCTGCAGCGAGTCCGTCCAGGCTCGCTGCTTCCCGTACCGGTTCAATGTCAAGTGAAAAGCAGGTTTTCCTGTGAAGATGGTGCTAAAATAGACTCAAACTAGAACGAAAATATGCTCAAGGACCCAAACCGCATGCAAAGGCCGTAGGCGTGATCGCACAGGCATGACCACTTTTAATCTGATCTGTCTGTCCAATAGATATTGATACAACGCAACAAAGACAAGCTGAGAAAAGAAAGAAAATAATCAGCTAATCTCCTATTTTGAACTGGAAAATATGCCCGAGGGGGCGCAGATCGCTTTCGCCCGTGAAGCCGCTGACGATTCTCTCATCACGGGCTACGGAGGGAAAACAGGTTCCTGCGAAGCCTGCACAGAAAGATATTCACCTGAAAGTATTCAGAATTAATAAACTACAGTTATCCTGAGAACGAACCAAAGGAAGCGTGCCATCCACTATTCTTTTCCCACGAACACAAGACTTTTGCAACTGTTGCACAGGTACTCGCATTCAAACGATTGACGTCTGGCGGGATATCCTCTACGGTACCATCACGCTTGTAGAAATACTGTTGGGTAGTTCTTTTTATGTTGTGTTACGTTGAAGAGAAAGACTAAAGATGCTGTCTTGTTCGATTTTGCTCTGCTTACCACACCACGTCTTTGATGATCCAGTGGTAGGGGACGGAGAACCACTGCTTGCTAGCCTCGAACGCAGGAATTCATACGACATTTCCCTCAGAACAGATGAAAATTAGAGAAAATGTTCTTTGATGCTCATTTGCAGTACTGACATCAGCAATCCCAGTAGCTGGCATGAGGCATCAGAGACCTGAGAGGACAGGGCAGATTGCACACAAAGGGAAATAGCAGAGTAAGCTTGAACGCTGAGCCCTACACCTTCAAGAGAAAACAATAGTAGTTATGGAGTAGCAATTCTATAGCAACAGCGCTCCAGGAAGCCCAAAGCGAGTAGGAAGTACAATAACTGTAGCATGTAGGGGAATACTGTGGACCTACCGAATTTGTGTGTGAACAAAGCTGAACACGCCCAACAAAAGCCTCTGTCTTCTTCAATACTTTATAAGAACCCTTCGATATCGCTATTCCCCGGGGGGAGGGTGGGGGCATACTGTGTATTAACTGGCATCGTTGCATGCGTTTCACATCAATTTCCTTGTATGTCTATATTGCGCCAGATTGTAAACCAATAAAGCCTGCATCTAACCCCAATTCCCTACTATCCAAACGCAGTATTCACCCTTACCCTCAAAAACTCTCGCCTCTGCCGTATTCTGCTAGATCCTC